>OY856415.1:560093799-560518799 GCA_963693085.1 Alisma plantago-aquatica | reverse complement strand
ATGGTTAAGCAATTAAAGATCCAATGTTACTAAGTTAAAGTGTAATCAATTGCTGATTTGGTGATCAATCCAATGATCCAAACCTTAACTGATTAACTTGGATTTTGATGATATGATGGTCAAACGGTCTCAAGACCGTTTGGAGGTCATCCAAACGACCTCAAGACCGTTTGGGGTCAGGTCATACCCAATTTGGATGATGGTTCTATGGTTTCAAAGTAACTAGTCTTACATTGATTAGTATTGAAGGATCATCGATTCCAAAGCCTAATTCAATTGAATTAAACCCTAATTGATGAACAATTGAGGGTTAATTAAGGGTCAAATCAGTTGAAGGTTGACCTATTAAACTAAATTGAAGTATGAGCATAGGTCCCATTGATGATTGGTTCCATAAATTCAATGGTTGAAGGTCCAATGCAATCAATTGAAACACAATTAGTAGTGTGATTGATGATCAACTTCAAAGCTCTAATTGGTTATTATAAACCCTAATCCCATTGAAATCAGACCATAATTGAAGTCCCAATTGAGGGGTGGGTTCATGATCCAATTGATGATTGAATTGATGATCCAATTGATTGAAGTTCCATTGATTGGAATTGAGTGTTGTTGAAGTCTTGATTGACTTTTTGGTTCATGCGGTTTTGAGAGGTTTGGACCAAACGGTCTCAAGATCATTTGGGACCAAACGGTCTCAAGACCGTTTGAGACCAAACGGTCTCAAACCGTTTGAGACCCATGTGGTTTCAAGTCCATGCAGTTTCAAAGCTTTTTGCTAAAACGGTTTTAAACTGTTTGTGGATCAATTTGGTTAATTCAATTGGATGCCTAATGCAATTGAAGGATCAATTGGTTAATCCAAATGAGTACCTAATTGAAGGAACAATGGATTGATCCAATTGAGCACCCAATGAAATTAAAGACTCAATTGACTAATCCAAATGGATACCTAGTGCAATTTAAGGTTCCGTTGATCAAGCTAGTTGGATACCTCATGTTATTGAAGGTCTAATTGATCAAACCTTTTTGGAAACCTAATGTAATTAGGTGAGAGATACCCTTAATGGTACTAATCAATAATGCATAACAAATTCATGGATCCAATACATGATGTAAACCCTAATTGAGGCTGAGTCCATGTATAACCCTCATAAGAGGTTGTCTACATATGAAATTACTATTCAGGGTGTATAGTAAACCCTAGTTGAGGGTGTATCCAACTGAATCCCTAGTTAAGGGTGTATCCAAGTGAATCCCTAGTTGAGAGTGTATCCATGTAAAATCCTAGTTGAGGGTGTATCCAGGTGAAACCCTAATTGAGGGTGATTTCATGAGAAACTCTAATTGGGAATGATTAGCAAACCTTGAATATGGGCAACGTGATATGTAATCCCTAATAAAATAATAGAAGTCATACTTGAATATGATTCAAGAGGTGAAATCCTATAGCACGACCATGTAAGGTAGCACAGTCGTGGTATCTTCCCTTTGCACGACCGTGCAAGGTAGCACGGCCGTGGTGGCTTCCCTTTGCACGGCTGTTCTTGGTTGCATGGCCATGGTACTCTAGGCTTGATTTAGAGTTGTTTTGAAAAGGACCTAACATGGTCTTTTTGTTAATTCCTGACTTATGGATGAATCCATAGTATTGGCAATAGTTGTATATTCCAAGTGAGTGACGAATGATCACTACTTTACATGATGAATGTGATGAACTAATGCATAAAGTATTAGGATGGGTAATACCCTAATACAAGCTAAGTATATGAACTCAAGAAAGATAAGGTGTTGAGGGAAGTGATATATCATGATATGATTGATATCACATCCAACACCCCAATGCTAGTATACCTTGATGAGTTATAAGTCCAGGATAATTGGATGAATGACACATGAGATGTGTCATGTCAATGGTTACATTGTAATGTAATGTGCTCTGTTGAATGTAGGCTAGCATGCCTTATGAAAGGGTTAGTTCAACCCTATAAACTATGATGTGATCATATTCTGATAAAGATGAGAGAGAAACTCATGATGTGTGTTGATAATTCATTCAATGATGAATGATGAGAATAAATACGTATGATTGAATACTTATGATATCCATATTGATTCCTTGTTATGTGAACCCTAATATAGGGTAATGCTATATGAAACCCTGATACGGGGTAATGCTATGTGAAAACCTAATACAAGGTACTTCTATGTGAAACCCTAGTACAAAGTGATGCTATGTGAAGTTCCAACATAGAGTAATCCTATGTGAAGCTCAAATACAGACTAATGGGTTATGAATGTAATAAGATAACCCTTGTATTGCATAGTACTGATATGTAATGGCATCATGATCATTGATCATGTAGGTATGTTGAGATGATGAGCATAGCCAGGTATGAGCTATGATGTTCTGTATACTGAAAATGTTTTATAGGCCTTATAAACTTCATATGCTTTGTGTGGTAAGAATCATTGAACTTTGTGTACTATGTGCAATACTTTGTGTAGCAAGATTTATAATGTCCCTGGTCAGATGACCTGAAGGTATGAAGTTATCTAATAAGTGATAACAAGTGTTCTATGATGAAATAAGGGTTTAAATACCCAGATTCTATAATCATGATAATGAACTTGTTAAGAAGTGGAAATGAACTTGATGAGATGAGGGACTAAGATCCCAACACTGTGTGAAAAGAGTATGGCTACAGGCCATGACTCCCCAACAACAATGCCAGGCATTAGATATATGATCTAAGCCTGAAGAGAGTAAATGTTGTGGTAACGATTCTTTAGTGAATAAATGTTATACATGTTCTTCATATTCTTTAAAGGATAAGTAACATGTTGTTCTATCAAATTATAGCTATAATTCTTTTGATAAGAATAATGTTCTAATCTGTTAGACATGAAAATATCTGCTACCAAACAAATATAATTCCTATGTGCATATTTATCTTCTTAAGATACAATAATAATGTTTCTGGCGGAGAGTTATATCTCTCGCTGGGGCAATTTACAATTGTCTCACCCCCGTGGGAATCACATTTTTAGGTGGACGCGGGCGAGGAGGCAGGAATCCTTCAATAGGTGAAGGACAACAATAGCAGCAGCAGAGACATCAGTGAAGTCTCATGTGGAGACACTGGCTGTTATGCCTTCTATAGATGTAAATAGAGTCCTATGTGTCGTTTATGTACTCTCAGGTCCTCGGAGTTTTAGTTAGTATTTTAATGAATCGATCCGAGATTTTGGTTTGATGCACTCAAAGATATATGTTGTCTATATTTTATGTTGAAGACAGCTGAGCTTGTGAATCTCGAGAAGAGATAGTACAAGACATGTACTTTGAAACAGAATGTAAATATTATACTTTGGCTCTTGAAGAAAAAGATTCTCAGTGTGTGGATCTCTTTGCAAAAAGTTATAATTTTTAGTGATTTTCGCTAATCCGATGCTTGATGAATGCTTCCGCATTAGTTAATCTTGTTTTCGCGAGATGGTCGTCACAATTAAGTGGTATCAGAGCTCTAGGTTCACTGAGTCTACAGAGACATAGCACTAAGGTTGTAGAGTATGTTCTAAGTGTCTTCCAGTTTATCTGATAGTATCTTTTGCTCACATAGGAGAAGAAGAACTTGAAAATGACTGGAGAACATGAGGAACACATTGCTAAGGGCAATGTTGTTGCACTAGGAGAGGGTGCATGGGACCAGGAAAGAGGAGAATAAGTGCCTAAGAATTCCCACCTTGACCTAATTAGGATAGAGAATCCTATGTTATGCTCTTGAAGGGCAGGATAGGACAACAGTAATGCATATAGAAAACTGGATACTAGTATTACAACCTGAGTTACCAGTCTTTAATGCATAAACTTTAGACTTTTAAAGGGTTCCTGAGTGACATGGTCATGTTAGACAGGGGAATCGTGGGAAAGATTAATAAATGGCAAGAAAGTAGACTCTGCCATAAGCCTAGACAAATAGTACATCTATGATGGTAGTGCCCAAGGAGGGGCAATAAACTGAGAATTAAGGTAAGGTCTCTATAATTTTAGAGACATTTGCCTAGATATTCTGAAAAACCAAAGTTTTTGGTGTCACCAGTGCAATAAATGCCTAGTGCACCAGGGCAGTAGCCACTAAATAAAGGTAAAAGCAGTAACATGAAATAACCAGACACTATGTGTTGAGTCAACCTGAAGTGGTAAATAATTATGAGGGGTAATAGTCAGATGAAATATATTCATCCTGATACTTCAAATCATGTTTCTATGTGTTAAAGATATGAAAATAGTTATTTTTGAATTCCTTTGACTAGTCCTATAAGGACACAAGGGAAAGGAGAACTTATATCTTACTCAGTGTTCCTTAAAATGTTTTATAATCTCCCTTATATGTGTGTTGAAAGATGAGATATAGAAATGATGCCTGAAGAAAAATTCAAGAATGGAAAATCATGTGTGTATAATGATATGAAAAGTGAGGAATAAGATAGTAAATAAAGTGCATACTACCTAATCTCCCAATACTTATATACCCTGGCCAGGTATACAACTATTGATGATAAGGTGAGTATGGAAACTCTTAGATTGATATCTTTTTGATTGCTCTGATCAAGCAGTCATTCTGATACAATCTAATGAGTATCATGAAATAAGAAATATGGAATCAATAAAGGAAGATGCTTTGTGCAATTCCAATAAAGGAAGATGCTTTGTGCAATTCCAATAAAGGAAGATGCTTTGTGCAATTCCAATAAAGGAAGATGCTTTGTGCAATTCCAATAAAGGAAGATGCTTTGTGCAATTCCAATAAAGGAAGATGCTTTGTGCAATTCCAATAAAGGAAGATGCTTTGTGCAATTCCAATAAGGGAAGATGCTTTGTGCAATTCCAATAAGGGAAGATGCTTTGTGCAATTCCAATAATGGAAGATGCTTTTTGCAATTCCAATAAGGGAAGATGCTTTGTGCAATTCCAACCCTAAACAAAAAAGGGAAAAGCTATGTGACATTCCTAACTAATAGGAAGAACTATGTGAACATTCCCAATTACATAGAGTTTTCTAAGTGAATTATCTCTGTTAGATATATATGTTTTTCCTTTTGATAAGTATTCCTGAGTGATTATTGAAGTATGTTCTTTTATGCTTCTTCCTTTCAATAACATGGACATCATATGTTAGGGGTTTATGCTTTGCATAAACATAAACAGTAATAAAGAGGAATTAATGAAAGGAACTATGTGTGAATTACAAAATTCATGATATCTCCAGAACATTAAGATGAGATGTGGATACTTGAGGGCATGATTAATGAATAATATGTTCCTCTTCTTGTTTGGGATTTCAGGGACGAAATCCTTGTTAGGGGTTTATAATTTGTAACATCCCTAACCTAGGTTATGAATTAACCCTAGAGGTTTTGCCTAATAAGGTTGAGTAGATTCTTAATTCTATCTTTGGAAAAGTAATTAGGCCTTATGAGGAACTTATGTTTCAATTTTGGTCCTGTTTGGACAATGTTGAAGCAATGTTTGCTTATTTTGGACTAATGTGCAAATTACCCAAGTTGAAGGGTTTATGTGCAAATTGTACATGATAATATGTTCCTCATGTGTTGAAGCATCATGAGAGTGAATATGATGTTGAGTTATGGCTTCTGGAAGCCTAAATACCAAGAAAGAGCTGATAAAGCAATGTTGTGCATTAAAACCTAGTTTTGGTGTAATGTGCAATTTACCCAAAACCTAGGGTTTGATATGCAAATTACCACTTCAATAAAGTCCCTAATGTTTCTTGGCATCATTTAGAGCAAATAAAATGAGAGTTACTTCTCATTTGAATTAAGATGGAGGAGAGAGAATCTTGATATTAAAATAATCAAGATTTAATCTTAAGTGAAACCCTAATTCAATTTAGGGCAAAAATGAATGTATTAATTTAAGGGCCTTCAACCAAAATGTTATTGGTTGATTTTGAATAAGGATGGACGTTCTTTTGCCAATATAAGGAACGAAAATATCTAAAGGAGGTGAAACTCCACTCACCTTATTATAAAGGAAAGTAATTTCCACTCACATATGGGATATTAATATAATAAGCATTAAGGTGCTTATTTTCTTTTCCCTTAATCCATGGATAATGGAAGGGAGTTCGGTGGCTTTGAGTTGCCTTTTCATGCAAGCAAACCAAGGAGGAAGAGGTGGTACTATTTTTGGGATTAAATGCATTTTAATAAGGCATTTTCTCTCTCATCAATTTTCTTATAAAAGTGCCCTTTCTAAGCCAAAACAAAGGCTTTTTCGGATTTCTTTCTTCCCCTTGCTTGCAAAACCGACCAAGGAGCTAGGGAGGAGCAGGAGTACGACCCCAAACCTGTTGGTAAGACCTTGACCTTCGTTCTCCTTGATTCCATGGTGGAAATCGAAAATAAATCATTGATTTCTTCTTATTTCGATCTCCTCTTCAACCCTAGCCAAAATTTTCAATCAAAAGCTTGAGGACGTGCCTAAGGGGAGTTGAAAGAGCTTCATACACCACTGATGGCGTGAGCTTATAGATTTGGAGCTCAATTGGAGGCGGGTTTTATAACTCAAACCCTTAATCATTGATATTGCATCAATTCTCTATACTTTGTTGATTGTTTTCTTTAATTTGATACACTCTTATTTCTTTGCTTCAATTTCCATCAAGAACGGTTGTTGTTCTTAGTTGTTCAAAGTAAGGGGATGATGACATCATCCTAGATGCTTATCCAAAGAAAAGTACCAAGCCAAACGGTTTTTATAGCTACTCCAAATCGTTTTAATTTGATTGGTTATGCGGTTTCAGCAAACCGTTTAAGGGCAAACGGTTTGAAACCGTTTGGGAGAAAACGGTTTCAAAACCGTTTGAAATGGTTGACCAAGCATTGACCGTTTGGGAATTTTGTTCCTAATTATGTAGGCTCATAACGCACCAAATTTTAGGGATTAACTACCAAGGAATCGAGAGTTGAAGGCTAATCCATTAGGCAATCGAATTAAATTAAGTGCTGATTTTCAATCTGATTAACTTGACCTTTTTGGGCAAACGGTTTCAAAACCGTTTGAGATGGTTGACCAAGCGTTGACCGTTTGGTATTACTGTTTCTAATGATGTTGGTTAATGACTCACCAAATATTAGGGATTAACTTCAAAGGAATCGTGAGTTGAAGGCTAATCAATTAAGGAAACCTAATTGAATTAAGTGCTGATTTTCAATCTGATTAACTTGACCTTTTTGGGAAAACGGTTTCAAAACCGTTTGAGATGGTTGGCCAAGCGTTGACCGTTTGGTATTACTGTTCCTAATGATGTTGGTTAATGACTCACCAAATTTTATGGATTAATTCCAAACGAGTCATGAATTGAAGGCTAATCAATTGGGTAAACCCTAATTGAAATCAGTGCTGAAATTCCAATGAGTTAATTAGAGATTTTGGGTTGATTAGCCCAAACGGTTTCAAAACCGTTTGGGGATCACCCAAACGGTCTCAAGACCGTTTGCGAATCACCCAAGACCGTTTGGAGGTCTGGGGTTAAGTATAGTTGACCAATTGAAGGTCCAAAGGTACCAAATCACTTTGCAATTAAGTGTTGTTTTGTTGATCGACTCAATAGACCAAACCTTGATGATTTTTCCTAGAATCCAAGGTTTGGATGAGCCAAACGGTCTCAAGACCGTTTGGAGCTCATCCAAACGGTCTCAAGACCGTTTGGGAGTCACCCAAGACCGTTTGGAGGTCTAGGGGTGAGTATGGTTAAGCAATTAAAGATCCAATGTTACTAAGTTAAAGTGTAATCAATTGCTGATTTGGTGATCAATCCAATGATCCAAACCTTAATTGGTTGACTTGGATTTTGATGACATGATGGGCAAACGGTCTAAAGACCGTTTGGAGGTCATCCAAATGACCTCAAGACCGTTTGGGGTCAGGTCATACCCAATTTGGATGATGGTTCTATGGTTTCAAAGTAACTAGTCTTACATTGATTAGTATTGAAGGATCATCGATTCCAATCCCTAATTCAATTGAATTAAACCCTAATTGATGAACAATTGAGGGTTAATTAAGAGTCAAATCAGTTGAAGGTTGACCTATTAAACTCAATTGAAGTATGAGCATAGGTCCCATTGATGATTGGTTCCATAAATTCAATGGTTGAAGGTCCAATGCAATCAATTGAAACACAATTAGTAGTGTGATTGATGATCAACTTCAAAGTTCTAATTGGTGATTATAAACCCTAATCCCATTGAAATCAGACCCTAATTGAAGTCCCAATTGAGGGGTGGGTTCATGATTCAATTGATGATTGCATTGATGATCCAATTGATTGAAGTTCCATTGATTGGAATTGAGTGTTGTTGAAGTCTTGATTGACTTTTTGGTTCATGCGGTTTTGAGAGGTTTGGACCAAATGGTCTCAAGACCGTTTGAGACCCATGCGGTTTCAAGTCCATGCGGTTTCAAAGCTTTTTTCTTAAACGGTTTTAAACTGTTTGTGGATCAATTTGGTTAATTCAATTGGATGCCTAATGCAATTGAAGGATCAATTGGTTAATCCAAATGAGTACCTAATTGAAGGAACAATGGATTGATCCAATTGAGCACCCAATGAAATTAAAGACTCAATTGACTAATCCAAATGGATACCTAGTGCAATTTAAGGTTCCATTGATCAATCTAGTTGGATAACTCATGTTATTGAAGGACTAATTGATCAAACCTTTTTGGAAACCTAATGTAATTAGGTGAGAGATACCCTTAATGGTACTAATCAATAATGCATAACAAATGCATGGATCCAATACATGATGTAAACCCTAATTGAGGTTGAGTCCATGTATAACGCTCATAAGAGTTTGTCTACATATGAAATTACTATTCAGGATGTATAGTAAACCCTAGTTGAGGGTGTATCCAACTGAATCCCTAGTTAAGGGTGTATCCAAGTGAATCCCTAGTTGAGAGTGTATCCATGTAAAACCCTAGTTGAGGGTGTATCCAGGTGAAACCCTAATTGAGGGTGATTTCATGAGAAACTCTAATTGGGAATGATTAGAAAACCTTGAATATGGGCAACGTGATATGTAATCCCTAATAAAAGAATAGAAGTCATACTTGAATATGATTCAAGAGGTGAACTCCTATAGAACGACCATGTAAGGTAGCACAGCCGTGGTATCTTCCCTTTGCACAACCGTGAAAGGTAGCACGACCGTGGTGGCTTCCCTTTGCACGGTCGTTCTTGGTTTCATGGCCATGGTACTCTAGGCTTGATTTAGAGTTGTTTTGAAAAGGACCTAACATGGTCTTTTTGTTAATTCCTGACTTATGGATGAATCCATAGTATTGGCTTGTATATTCCAAGTGAGTGACTAATGATCACTACTTTACATGATGAATGTGATGAACTAGTGCATAAAGTATTAGTATGGGTAATACCCTAATACAAGCTAAGTATATGAACTCAAGAAAGATAAGGTGTTGAGGGAAGTGATATATCATGATATGATTGATATCACATCCAAAACCCCAATGCTAGTATACCTTGATGAGTTATAAGTCCAGGATAATTGGATGAATGACACATCAGATGTGTCATGTCAATGGTTACATTGTAATGTAATGTGCTCTGTTGAATGTAGGCTAACATGCCTTATGAAAGGGTTAGTTCAAGCCTATAAACTATGATGTGATCATATTCTGATAAAGATGTGAGAGAAACTCATGATGTGTGTTGATAATTCATTCAATGATGAATGATGAGAATAAATAAGTATGATTGAATATTTATGATATCCATTTTGATTCCTTTCTATGTGAACCCTAATATAGGGTAATGCTATATGAAACCCTGATACGGGGTAATGCTATGTGAAAACCTAATACAAGGTACTTCTATGTGAAACCCTAATACAAAGTGATGCTATGTGAAGTTCCAACACAGAGTAATCCTATGTGAAGCTCAAATACAGACTAATGGGTTATGAATGTAATAAGATAACCCTTGTATTGCATAGTACTGATATGTAATGGCACCATGATCACTGATCATGCAGGTATGTTGAGATGATGAGCATAGCCAGGTATGAGCTATGATGTTCTATATACTGAAAATGTTTTATAGGCCTTATTAACTTCATATGCTTTGTGTGGTAAGAATCATTGAACTTTGTGTACTATGTGCAATACTTTGTATAGAAAGATTTATAATGTCCCTGGTCAGATGACTTGAAGGTATGAAATTATCTAATAAGTGATAACAAGTGTTCTATGATGAAATAAGGGTTTAAATACCCAGATTCTATAATCATGATAATGAACTTGTTAAGAAGTGGAAATGAACTTGATGAGATGAGGGACTAAGATCCCAACACTGTGTGAAAAGAGTATGGCTACAGGCCATGACTCCCCAATAACAATGCCAGGCATTAGATATATGATCTAAGCCTGAAGAGAGTGAATGTTGTGGTAATGATTCTTTAGTGAATAAATGTTATACATGTTCTTCATATTCTTTAAAGGATAAGTAACATGTTGTTCTATCAAATTATAGCTATAATGCTTTTGATAAGAATAATGTTCTAATCTTTTAGACATGAAAATATCTGCTACCAAACAAATATAATTCCTATGTGCATAGTTATCTTCTTAAGCTGCAATAATAATGTTTCTGGCGGAGAGTTATATCTCTCGGTGGGGCAATTTACAATTGTCTCACCCCCGTGGGAATCACATTTTTAGGTGGACGCGGGCGAGGAGGCAGGAATCCTTCAATAGGTGAAGGACAGCAATAGCAGCAGCAGAGATAGCAGTGAAGTCTCAGGTGGAGACACTGGATGTTATGCCTTCTATAGATGTAAATAGAGTCCTATGTGTCGTCTATGTACTCTCAGGTCCTCAGAGTTTTAGTTAGTATTTTAATGAATCGATCCGAGATTTTGGTTTGATGTACTCAAAGATATATGCTGTCTATATTTTATGTTGAAGACAGCTGAAGTTGTGAATCTCGAGAAGAGATAGTACAAGACATGTACTTTGAAACAGAATGTAAATATTATACTTTGGCTCTTGAAGAAAAAGATTTTCAGTGTGTGGATCTCTTTGCAAAAAGTTTTAATTTTTAGTGATTTTCACTAATCCGCTGCTTGATGAACGCTTCCGCATTAGTTAATCTTGTTTTCGCGAGACGGTCGTCACAAAAAACATTTAATTAGTCATTACGAGGAAAGGCCTATTATTCTGTTATAATAATTAGATTAGAGTACATATTTTGATTCCACATGATATTGGGATTAATAATTTCTTTCTCAGTTTAATCTCAATTTTAAGCTAATTATTCCAATTAATTAACCTAACAAGAAACATTATGATCAAAAATAAATATCAAAAGTTAAAAGCCCTCTAAAGTATGATGTATAGATCTTAAAAAAAAGAGCATTTTTCTGAGTCCAGGGGTATTGTTTGGGCATTTATAAGCCAATGGAGCTATTTTGAACCATATTTCCATGTTCTGGTCTAATTCTGAGAAATTAAGGAAATTTACCTTATTGGGGATTACTAGGACCGTTGGATCTTCAACCCAATGACTTTGGATCTGCTTGGTTGGCATTAGAGGGTGTTTTCTATGATAGTTGGCTTAGGGTGGGTCATTTGGTTTTTTTCCTAGGCCAATCGGTTTAGTTGGGTTCACATCCTAGACCTCTTGGCCTTCCAAGCCTTTGATCCCTCATGTCCACATCCTCTTTTAAATCTTCCTTGAGCCTCTTCTAGTGAAGGCTGACACAGATTGGGCATCTTCTATCCCACACTTTTTGGGCCAAAATGAGGCACCATAATTATTGGAGGATCCCATTGAACTTATAGGTGGCCTTTGAGAGTAGTGGGGATGCAAGGATATCTGGTTTTGAGTTTGCCCCACATGGTCGGAGAATTGGGTTTTAGTTACACTAGGAAGGGCTTCACACAATGTGTTTTCCATCTAGAAGACATGTTGTCAGCCCAAAAATCATTTTTCTCTGACTTTTATCCTTCAATACCTCCTTCACGTCTAGCTTCCTCCTAGAACCACCTTCTGCTATCGTGGGTAGAGACGAAGAAAATTGCACTGGGTCAATCTTCCTCTCCGGTCCACTTCACTCCTAAAGGTGGGGCTTTCTGAGAAGATCTATGAAAGCTACAGAGAATTCCCCACGTGGATTGAGCCAACACCCCTCATTAATCAAATAAAAGAGGGGAACCAATCTGTGATTACTCCTCCACAGAATATGGAGGTATGAGATAAAGTCTCTACCATTGGATTCATGTTGATGGACCGGATTGAGCTACTCCACAACACCACATGCTCCTTACAACTAAATTGGCTACATGACATTGAATGTCACAACTAGTACAGAATGATTAAAAGATCAAAGTTTGATAACATAAAATCATAAATGTCCTCAATTTCAATCAATTATATCTCCTTGTAGCAATCTCCAATCATTTTGAAATTTTAAGCGCATGATCATAATATCCCAAGGTAGCTTGTATTTAAGTTTGAGACTCAACTCAATTATTTGACCATGGACATAAATTCTTCAAACAACCTTACAAAATAGATGTATAAGCCTTGAATTCAATTTAGAAAATCATCAAATCTCGGTCCAACAACACTTGTTATGATCCTAAAATAGCTCAAGGATCTTCAAGTTTCCAGTTGAGTTTGTTACGACTACTTAATGGAACTCTCACCTCATAAGTACCCAAAGTTATTCATCATGATTGAACTTATTCAAGTGTTATCATCATCAATTTTATCTCTAATCACACTTTTAAAGTAAGAAGGTTCATTATATTATAATCAATATATGAGTTCAACCACATATAAAACATTCATGAATCCTCAAATACTATGTTAGGTTAAGAGCTAGCATGGGAGAAAATATGTCTTGTGAGCAAGTGTACAATATATACATATTGTATAATAATCCTAATTAGCATACATGGTCATTTATTTGTAAAATTAGTATTTCCATAAGTAAATTTAAGTTGTAATAATTACTGTTGTAATAATGTTACATGTTAATTGTTGAGATATTATGGTGTATGAATCTAGTTTATTATTCAAGTATGCTTTTTCTTCCATATCCACACTATGTTATCTTCTATGATTCATGGATTTCGAGTTTGTGACACATGGACTCAACATCCTCATTAGATTCATTCTATGATCTTTGATCTCCAAGTACACTAGTACATATAAGCTCAGTATAATATGTTGACTCATAGGAGCATGTCCATGCACTTCTCTAGTCTCATTTACCAAGAGGCCTTGGAAATCGCTCCTATTATATGGGAGGGACAAATTCCTTCCACACCATAGACAACGTGTAGCATGATTCTCATCACACTCAATCACTATTTTTATTACAACCTATTTCAAGACCACATTGGGTAGTGTTGAAACATGATGATTATCATATCATTATTGTGATGCTTCAGTCAAAGGACAACAAGACCACTATTGCATTTGAAGAGTTGATTATGACTATCATATAAAGGTCTATATATCACTCTCAAGGTGGGTATGCTTATTACATTTGTTCTCTTACAAGTACCTATATGTCTGACTTGGTATCCAATACCTATGACCCATGAGACATGGTCATCATACACTACACATACTAGTCGCACATGTATCATTGTTGTCCAATCCTAAAAAATATTTGACTAGAGATATTTAAGAATATTGTTCTTAGCATGCATTAGGATCTCATGTTAAAGTCACATACTTGAAGTCCCATGGTTTTAAACAAATCATTTAAGGAAATGTGTTACGTACATTAATATCACAGTAATTAAATGTACATTAATAAATTATAATTTCCCTTATTAATCTAATTAAAAGTACAAAATGTCTTTATAGTCATATCTAACAATTGGATTCTACGGATTATACACCAATACTCTAAAAAGTATCAAAAGTCATCATTGTCATCATCATCTAAGCATGTATCCCAACTATGTTGGGGTCGACTATATGGATCATCTGTTTCCATTCAGCTCTATCATGGGTCATATTCTGGTCGAGATGTAGAGATTCAAAATCTCTCTTTATAAGCTCTTCACAAGTTAATTTAGGCCTTCCAATTCTTATATTAATTGTGCTTGACTCAATCACATTACTTCTTATAGGTACATTAGTTGGTTTTTGTTGCACATGTCCATACCATATGAGTCAGACCTTGCTCAACTTGTCCTCAATGCTCTCCACGCTCACTTTATTCTTGATATAGCCATTTCTCAAGAGATATTTTCTTGTCTTCCCACACATCCATCTCAATATAAGCATTTCAACCACTTTCATCATGTTGAGAGCTTGTTTCTTCACTGCCCAACATTCACTCCCATAGAGCATGACTGGCTGTATAGTAGTTCTATAAAACATTCTTTTTAATCTGAGAGGGATCTTCCGATCACATAATACTCCAATTGAACTCCTCCATTTCAACCATCCTACAGTTATCCTGTGACAAATATCGTTTTGGACATCCCCATCTATTTCAATAATAGAACCCAAGAAAAGAAATTTATCACATTTTGGTCTGTCTATTCTGTGCAACTTGGATCCACCATTCACACTGTGAGATTGGCTAAAATTGCAATGCACATACTTGACTTTGATCCTACTAATCATCAATTTATTTGATTCCATTTACTTTATCCAAAGTTCAATTATATCATTGAATCCTTCTTTAATTTCATTAATGAATACAATATCATCAAAAAATAACATACACCAAGGAATATCATCATGAACATTCTTTGTCAACTCATCCATAACAAGAATAAATAGATATGGGATGAGTGTGGATCCTTGGTGTACCCCAAATGTCATAGGAAAATTTGGTGTCTCTCCTCCAAGAGTCTTCACACTTGTAATAGAGTTATCATACATGTATTTAATCAAGTCAATGTATTGGATTGGCACACCCTTTTTCTTCAAAACCATCCATGAAACTTCCCTTGGTACTCGATCATAACCCTTTCCAAATAAACAAAAACCATATGAAGATCTCTTTTACTTTCTCTATACTTCTACATAATCCTCCTTATTTGAAAAATAGCAATTGTTTTTTATCTTCTAGGCATGAAACCAAATTGCTTGTTTGATATCCACATTATAGATCTTAGCCTCTGCTCAATAATCCTCTCCCAAAGCTTCATTGTGTGACTCATCAACTTGATACCTCTATAGCTTGTGTAGCTCTGAACATCACCTTTATTCTTTTAGATGGGGACTATAGTACTATTTCTCCACTCATCCAAAATCTTGTTGGTCTTCATGATCTTGTTAAATAAATTTGTTAACCACATAACTCCTTCATTTACCATACTCTTCCATACATCAATGGGAATATTGTCTGGTTTGCATGCCTTTCTCATTTTCATATTTTTCAAAGCATTTTTGACGTCAAATAGAAAATCTCGCTATGTATAAATGATATGTCTTGTATTCATGTCACATGAGTCACTCACATTGTTTACAATATCTTCATTAAAAGCTTATGGAAGTAATTTCTCCATTGGTTTTTGATATCATCGTCCTTCATTAACACTCTACCATGTTCATTCTTAATGCATTTAACTTGAATCAAGTCTCTTCCTTTCCTTTCTCTTATACGAGCCATTTTTATATATCTTTTTTGCCTTCTCTTGTGTCCATCTTCTTATAAATATCATCAAAGTGTCTAGATCTGGCCTCCCGAGCTACCTTTTTAGCTTCTTTCTTTGCTTTCTTGTATCTTTAGAAAGTTACATCATCTCGAGATTTGGGCCAGCTCTTATAGATCTCCCTTTTCAGTTTATTAGCCTTTTGTACTTCATCATTCCACCACCAAGTCTCTTTGTGTAGAGGCCCACAACCATTGGACTCCACAAAAACCTCTTTGGAATTTTGTTATGCAAGAGTTCATGTTACGCCACATAGTATTAACATCAGACTCCAAGTTACAAGTTCTCTCCTTGATTAATTTATCATGAAAAGTCAATTTCTTTTCTCCTTTAAGATTCTACCACTTGATCCAACTATCTTTGTTTTTGTTGTGCTTGTTTTTATTGATCTTCATGTCAATATTCAAAACTACTAACATGTTTTGGGTCATGAATTCTTCTCTAAGAATCACTTTATAATTTTTGCATAGTTTACGATCCACCCGCCTCGCATGGAAGTAATGAATTTGGCTACAATTATGGCCACTCTTGAAAGTAATGTTACGAGATTCTCTTTTTTTGGAATGGGTGTTCGCCAAAATCGTATCATATGCAACTGCAAAGTCTAATATACTCTCTCTCTCTCCTTCTCTATTTCTACTGCCATATCCAAAATCACTATGAACTCTCTCATATCTAGCATTGCTACTCCCCACATGGTCATTTAAATCACTCTCAATAAAGATCTTCTCATCTGTCAGTATTCCCTGCAAGCAAGCTATATCGATTTTCTTTTGTCATCATGGTATCCACTATCTCCAAAGATTTTCCTGTCAAAGAGGCAATTTTCCAAGATCCAGCTCTAATCTTTTTTGTTGAACTTGCTTCTTTACCTACTCTCGTTGAAAACATTTTCGTTGCACATTTTTCACTATAACCGGGCAATAATGCGGCGGGGCTAGCTTCTTTAGCCACACACGTCCAAGAAGTAGTTATCCTTACACATTTTTTACTACATTTGGGCAATGATGCAGTGAGACTAGCTTCTTTACCCACATTCGTCCAAGATGTTGAAATCCTTGTTTGTCCTTCAATACGTCTAGACATTGATGTGCCGCCACCCCTTTCATATTTATGACTGCACCTCGATGTCAATGCAACACGTCGCTAGGTAGAGACGCTCCAAAGAAAGTTTTATAAGGATACATGTCATAGAAAGAGTGACAAAGTTTTTATGGCTGACTGTCAACCTACCACCAACCCTCCTCCTTTTCCCGGGCTTGCAATCATCTATATTTGCGTAAAATGTATGAAACATAGGCGGAGTTAAAAAACATCAAAAGTAAAAGATAAAATAGGATGGAAATTTACCATATGAACTGTTTTGTGCTTTTGTACCTTTCATGTAGCAGCTTCTCGAGTTACATGTCCTGCTTTAAAGTTACTTGAAAGAACACTTGCCAGGGGAGAGACTTTGGTGATGTCGATATAGGTGTATTTGACATATGTGCAATCAAATAACAAGATTTTAGCAAGATGTTGGGAGTGGAGATCATCAGGTCATTTTTCAAGAAAGGTCACATGGGCTTTCTTTAGAACCTTTTTTTTAGCTTGAGAGACAACACTAAGACTATCACGAACTACGTTACGTCAAAACTTATAGCCAGGTCTTATGCGACAATGTATAATATGATCACAGAAAGAGTGATGTTTACAATGTTACGAAGCGGGCAAGATACATCACCTACGAGGGAATCACGAGTCGGTATCGGAGGATGGTTTAATACTCAATAGGTGACATGGACAAATTAAGACCATCTCGTGGGAGTAAGAAACATGAAGTCATGTGTATGGTGGAAGTCATACTGGGCGGTAGACAAAAATAGGCTTGTCTCTAATAGG
The DNA here is from genome assembly GCA_963693085.1 of Alisma plantago-aquatica. Lineage (NCBI taxonomy): Eukaryota > Viridiplantae > Streptophyta > Magnoliopsida > Alismatales > Alismataceae > Alisma > Alisma plantago-aquatica. Next base: position 560,501,176 of record OY856415.1, on the reverse strand, counting down.
CTATTTTTTTTAAAGGGTCTGTCTTGACAGTTATACCCCTGACCATATCTCACTTTGTTGTAACGACTCAAATATATCGTTGCCTTTTTTTGTGGGATTACATCTGTGGTATATATGATTTTTCTTATCTTGACAAAGCAAGTCTGCTGCTTGCTTAACGGTACATTGGTTACTCCACATAAGCAATAATTATCTAATATCTAATTCATGGTTTATTTAACAATTCAGTGCTGTTACTTGCTTAGCGATACATTGGTGGCTCCTTATCGTTCCACTACCGCTTCAGTTATTCGTTTGACGTGTGCAGCCACGCAACCATCTATGGTCACATTCAGATCATATAGGTAGAGGGTCCATTAATGGAAGCGAAGGGAGTACGTCAGAGTCTGTGCCGAATTTCATACATTCCTGAACAGGACGGCCGTTGTGCTACTTTTCAGGGCTACTTTAACAATCTACTAGCTAGTAGATCACAATGCACCTTATGGTTCCTTCCAAGTATGCACATAACTGCTTCCGTTTGCTTGCAAGCAAGCACACAACCTGTCATCAAGGTTATTCCTCACCTCGCCTTGTTCCCTCTTTTACGGTTACGCTGTAGTGGCCGCCAAGTCACTAGCTACTCTGAAAAGAAAAAGTACCTTGCATTATTCAAACAAACAAACAAAAAAATGGCATGCTGTTTTATATATATATACCCCGCCTTGGTAAACTCTTCGACACGGGTTTCATCACTTGCTAATTGATGATGATGGCTCCTCCTAAAGTCGTCTTCCTTCTAGAGCTTCTCCTACTATCAGCTGCGGCCTTCTATCTGACTGCCCGTGCATCCTCTTGCTCCTACTCGGCATTATTCAGCTTTGGCGACTCCTTGGCTGATACTGGCAACAGAGCCATAGCGCCCGATCACACACCTTCTTTCTGCATCAAACCTCCGTATGGCATGACCTACTTCAACCGCCCCACTGGCCGGTGCTCTGACGGCCGTCTCATCATCGACTTCATAGGTCAGCGTCGATTGGTTGCTGCTACACATACTCTCTTTCTGTTTCTCTTTCAGATCCTCAAAACGTCAGTTTTCTTCTACAGCTGAAGCGACGGGACTGCCTTTGGTGCCTCCATACCTGGGAGGATGGAAGGACGGTGTCGACTTCCGGAAAGGAGTGAATTTCGCCGTCGCAGGGGCTACCGCAATCGAGAACTCTTTCTTCACGGAGAAGGGTCTCACAACTTGGACGAACAATTCCTTGGGAGTCCAGGTGCAATGGTTTAAAAGCCTACTGCCGTCTCTTTGCCCTCAAGGTAATGTTTTGGTTCTCTCTCTTTGATAGAACTCTATAGGCAGCGTTTGGCGCACAGACATCACAGGTTTACTTACCGTGGACATATAAACCAGCTTTCAGTGTCGCAAGGATTTGGTCCGGCACTTTAATAGAGGATTTTCCTGTTAATTTTCCGTGTGGCATCTTATCTATCTCCTAAACGGAATAACAAACAACGACAAATTACCGTGCCTTGCCGGCCGTCTGCCGGTGCAACAAATGCACAGTATAGGTGTAAACTGAACGCCAAAATTACACGAGGCAAAAAAAAAAAACAAATTTAATATATTTCGAGTAGAAATCACCACCTCAAAGAGGCGTTCTCAAAGTCACCACAATTCCGTATTTAATCGAAAAAAGGAAGGCACCACTTGCCTTAACCTGAGGCGTTTTTGCACTACTGCGGTTATATTTCCGTATGTTACTTTTTTTTATTCTATTTTTATATATAGATTTCACCATTCAGAACGAGTTGAAAGACCAATTTGTTGCACGTACATCTAAGATGGAATTCATATAATTTCCTTTTCTCTTTCACGGTGTTGTCAAATGTGTTCCTATTTTTCTTAACAAAGTTGTCCAACAAAATTATGGATATCTTGTTCCATGAAACATGCCATTTTCGGTGGTTGTTTTAAATTCAGGTAGACTATAGCCAGATTTATTTTCAAGTTCTATAGAACCTATTAGATTTATCAAAACGTATCAGGATGATTTTGTTCTCTTACTCCGACGTACAAATGCTTCTAAAGCTTTACTATAGACACTTCAGTAGCATCATTAGGTTACAGAAAAAGGGGGACTTCATACCGCCTAGGTAAGCGTTTGACAGGCAGCAGTTCCTACTTCTACCCTAGACTTTACGTTGATTTGCCATTCCCGCCTAACTCGGCATATTTAGGGCCCTAATACGGGTCCAAATCTTCCATATTAAATAATCATATCTTTGCCTCATCACTTTATTTCATAAATTTCAAATGTAGTTTAACTGCAAACTAACTTTGATAAGGACTACATCTTAATGGAGGGGACATGGGGAAGGACACCGAATATGTTACACAATTTTGGGCAAAATTTAGGGCCTGTTGGTAGGGTATCGTTGGATTATAAAGTGCGAGTTTGATGTATACATTGTAAACTCACACAGGTATATCTGACTATACCTAACAAAGTTAGTCCTTAACGGAAACTAGAGCACCAACCAGTAATTAGGAAATTGGAAAATAAAGTTGAAGCCCCATATTTATGCCACTTTTGCATGTTTCAAGAACTGCTTCAAATCATATATAGGTTGAAGCCGCGGATGCCATCGGTGATTATCATTTCTAGTCATATGTGTCCCCGTGTTTAGGCTTGTAATGGCAGGCGTAAAGTTCATGATTATTGTATAGTTTTCTCATTTAAAACCGTATATTGCGGAGGAGATGTCTTTAACTGCAACAGATACCGAAAAGGTCGTTATGTGCAGCATCGTTGGGTATACCGGTTCTTATCTAGAAACCGTTTTTTAATGTCTTTGGCCGAGAGATTAGGATTTCGTAGTGCGCTAAAACATAAGATAATTCTATAGGTTGGTAAGCCTTTTTTTTTCAGATGGTGGCCAGCTTAATTAAAGAGCTTATTGTCAAACTGACTAAGCTCACTAAAACATACAGAATCTCTTATTAATATACTTTGTTAGATTCTCCAATCAATACGAATCGAAGGGCAATGCTTTCAGGTCTATAATGCTCTTCTATAATACGATCCGCGCAGGTCGGGAGTGCGATCTGCTCAGCAATTCACTATTCATGGTTGGTGAGATTGGAGGAAATGATTTGAATTACCCTTTCTTTGCGAGAAGAACCCTTCAAGAAATCAAGGGCATCATACCTAGGGTCATCTCCACCATCAGCTCATCAGTTCAAGTATAGTTCTACTCAACTTCCTTTAAATTTTGAATGTACCGACTAACCATCGCTGACATTTTTATTCTATGCCGTAATACTTATTATAGCCAACATCAGATTAGTAGCTCATACATATAATATTGTACTATTTGTATGTAGGAATTGATTGACCTTGGTGCAAGGACGTTGCTTGTCCCCGGAAACTTTCCAATCGGGTGCAGTACAGCGTACTTAAGGCAGTTCTCGAGGTCAGCTAAAAAGGAGGATTTCGACCCGTCAACAGGTTGCCTCAAGTGGCTAAACCAGATTGCTGCGACCTACAACCAACAGCTGCGAGATGAGCTTGCCCTTCTCCGTCAAAGAAATCCCGGCGTTAATGTTGTCTATGTCGACTACTACAACGCGGCCATGCAACTCTTCCGTGCTCCATCTCGATTTGGTGAGTTCAGTTAGATTTCTTCCATCAACAATGGTCGATTAATTTGAACCAGTATTATAATTTGTTGTGGTGATCTAACGTGCTATTCTCTTAAAATCCAGGCCTCAACGACACTCTTGACGCGTGTTGTCATCAGGACTCCAGTTCAAACAGCCCAAGGTGTGGTGATCCAGGATCAAGTACTTGCGAGGACCCATCAACATTCCTAAACTGGGATGGAGTCCACCTTACAGAGGCGGCCTACAATGCCATATCAGCTGGCATTGTGAAGGGGGGTTTCACAAGCCCTGCATTCCCTAACCTTTGCCCCAAAAGTGTGCTTGGAAAGGACGGAAACCATTTTGTTGCAATGCAATAAAGAGATAGCTTGTATATAAACTTATTTTATTAAATTAATTAGTGTAAGTTTAGTAATGGAGCTATTACCATTGTGGTTATTTATTGTAAATTTACTTTGTACAATGGGTGCAAACCGATATAGATGTACGAAATAGTTAAAATGTTGGTATAATTTGTGTCTTTGCAATCTCTTGATACGTGTGTACCAGAAACAGAACGTAACATAGCATGGTGAAAGTGATATGAAGGAAAGGAACTACGGTCTAAAAGCTTATTCAACGTCACCAAGACTTAAATAATGTCAGGACATGTCCACAAACCATTTTTTTCGATAAATCATTCCGTAATTATATTAACTGATAGAAGAAAACAAGCTAATGCATACCATAATCTCAGTTGAGCGGTCATCATTGCCAACATCAAACATATGAACAGAAGTGGTGCCCATGCAACTGGAGTATAAATGCAGGCAATGTGATCTCCTAAGTATATTCAGAGGGCGTGGGTTACCCCATTAATTACAACCTACAACCATTGAAAAGGTCCTGAAAAAAGTTGTTTCAAAATGGGGGTGTGCTCCCCATTGAATAACTCACTGTTATTAAGGAAACCATATAGAGAACTACGAAGTTGATGTTAGAGTCATAGGGTCGTCATCACTCAAGCATCATGGTACCTTCGGGACATGGACTTGTTGCGTCCTGCATAAGACCAGTGTCAACATCCTTGTCGTCAAGGTAGATGTACCACATCGGGGTCTGGACTTATCATCAGCGGCCATTTAGAAGTCCTCAGGAGAGATCTTCATATTGAGGGCTAAGGAGGCATTACATGTATACATGTTTTGAACTAGAAGAAAGCATTGTTTAATTATCCAAAATAATTTTATATGTTGATATGAGTGCAGTCAAAGAATCTTTGCTTCATTTCCACTAACATATTCCAAATAATGCAAGCAAACTCCATTTAAACCTAGATTGGTGGTCAATGAAAGAAAATTATTGATTATATGAAGAATAAATGGTGAGAAAGTGGGAGTTCCAAAGTGATTATTGTAAGACCGCTAACCTGGCATCTTGGTTGATCTTGCTTGCTTAGCATAATTAGGTTCTTAAAGTCGTAATCTAACTTCATGATGTGCTTTGATAATTAGGTATCAACTCTAGATCTTCATTTTCTTTCTACCCTACCTTTCTTATTTCTCTTCTTGGGTAAATCCATGGAGTTTGCATGGTAGTGCTTGAGTTGAGGTTGAAGGACTTCTCTCTTCTTAGTGAATCTATGGTTTTCCATGGTAGTACTTGAATTGAGCTGAAGATCTTCCTTTCTTGATTTTTTCACCTAGGGTTTTTCTCTATCTTGTGCTTCCTTTGACCTAGAGTTTTGTTTCTCTCTCTTTGAGGTGGATCTAGCTTGGCCAAATGTGGTGACTAAGCTAGGGTTTCCTCTCTTTCTTGGATATTTATTGTTGTTGGAGTTGTTTTTCATATCCAAGGTGAGTTATATAATGTTCTCCACTGTTATTGCTTACATTTACCTTGCATGCAAGAAATTTTTACTCTTAAAATGTCTTTCCAAGCGGAATGGTGATAATACCTATGATCTACAGTTTATATTTCATGGTAACATTGAGAAGAGAACTTCCCTTGTTGAAACCCTAATCTAAGTGGATGATTATCTTGCTGATGATGGTGGTTTTGATCCTTCCATGTAGGTTGTAAACAATGATTTTCTCTCTCATAAACATGGTTTTATTTTCTCTCATGTTGATGGTCAAAATTAGGGCTTTGGAGTTGATTTCCTTCATGTGTTCTACACCATGGTGATTTTTGGTTTCATACAACTTGTTTTATCATGTGGTTGATGAGACTTCTCTCTCTTGATGGTTGCCAAGATTCACTACATGCTTGGGTCACCAACGTTTTCCTTTTTATGTGGTCGACGGGGTTTTGAGGTAATGTTGGCCGCTAAGATTCTACATTGTGGTGGTCGTTGAGTTTTATGTCTTATGCGGTCTACAATATTATATCTCCTTGATGGTTGTCATGGATCATGATGATAGTGGTCTCTAGGGTTTTATGTTCTCTTTGGTCACTAGGTTTGGATGTTGTCTTAGTTGCCATTCATCTATCTTCTTTAGTCGATGAGGATTCAAGTCTTCTTCAGTCACTAAGACCTTACTTTTCTTCGGTCGATGATGTGCTTGACCTATGTGGTCGATGGGGATAAATCATCTCTTTGACCGATGAAGATGGTGAGTCCTAATCTCTTCGGTTGATGAAGATTCCTAGACTCTATGTTGTCAATGTGGTTGACTGTATGATGATGGTGTTTGACTTATTGACTTCCTAGATAGTTGGAGATGATGGTAATTAGGGTTTAGTTTTGCCTAGTTGTTCTGAAACCTTAATTCAATTGTTATGTTGAACTTAACTCTAACTATAGTGCACATTATTAATGCCTAGTTTACTTGAGTAATGAGCATAATGATGAAGTATTTTCTCTCTCCTACACTGTTGTAACCCTAATTTCTTATCTTATGAGAATAATAGTTCTTGAATGCACTGTTGACGATCTTATGTAATATGTGCATGGTGATGATGATGAGCCTTGTTGAGGCATGGACAGATAATAATGTTCTTGTAGGGAACAACGTGAATTGTCTTATAACCTTAGATAGGGTTGGTTACCTTGATTGAGGTGATACCCTCTGTGTGATGCGATAACGGATTAGAATCCCATGGTGATGTGATAATGGTGATGGTCTCATGAGTGGCAGTGGAACAACACCATGTGGTGATGTGATAAGTTTATGTTTCATACATTTTATAAATTTTGTAGTTGCAATATACCCTTATCTTTATTGAATATTTCTAGCATTCGTATGTAACTTGTTTCATGCAGTTAAAAGATACCCAATTGGATTTAACTAATCAAGTGAAATTCGAATCATGTAGTGTGTTGTGCCATAGATCCATTCCAGTGTCAAAACTTGTTGGATGGTGAAATGAGTACTCCTACTATTGAGTATGTGAGGTGCAAGTGACTATGTGCACATCTTGATCCCAAGGTGCATGGAGGATGGCTACAATCATGCCTTGGTGTGAGAACGATTGCAGATGTATCTCAGAGATTCATATATGTATGAACCTGGAACAAACACGTCTCGCTCGCACTTGACGTCATCTCGTTGCACTACCACTAGTGCAACACAGCATCTGCAGGAACCTCCGCTTAAAAGTCGCGTCTAGGTAATGGGAAGGAGAATCACTTCGCACAGGAGATGAACTCCATGAAACGGCTCGGGAATGAAGGCTCTCCCTCTCTGGATTAGGGATCTCAAAACACAAGTGAAAACGATGGCTGAAGTTCATTTGTTGTGTGTTTAACCCTAAGGACCAGAGGTGTATATATAGCCATGCACGTCCCTTATTTCTATTCCCAGTAAGACACAAACACTCAGTTGCTCTTGTACATATTATGGAAAAATCTGCAAAAGAGAAACACTTTCCAGTTAGGATTAAGAAATCCGAATAGGAAAGAAATAATTAATTACACGAGTAATTAATTACTTAGTTGTATCCTAGTGCAAAAAGAAGCCAGAAGAAGGAAGACATTCTCCACAATCCACAAGCACGAGTCCGAGCCCGAGCCCGGCCCAGCTCGGCCAGGCGTGGTGTGGCGCGTGCACGCGTGCGTGTGTGCATTGTGATGTGGTAACCCCACCCACCAATGAGGTGAGCATACCTCCCTCCTAGGACCCCTTGGACACTAGTACCCCATGTGATCCTATATATGAGGACCACAAAAGTTCTACGAGTGAGCAATATGGGATAAAACTTCTTTGCCATTTGCACTAGAGACAAAACTACTTTTCTCACATGTACTTGTTGCATGCACTACATTGGGCTTAACTCTTGCTAAATAAATGGTTGCTACAGTAGCATCCATATATCTAACACGCCCACTATCTCCTTGTAAGTTAGTTTCATATTTCATGTTGATTGATCTCCTCATCTTCACGCACCTCATGCATCTGATGTCCACAATAATTAGGCTACTGACATTCATATTGGTGAGAAGTTTATTATGCTAGTTGGATTGTCCACAAGAAGAATCACACCTCTTAGAAATTCTACAACTTCCATACTATTTGTCATGCATCTACCTTACATGGACTTTTTTTTGCTAATATACCACCCATATTTAGGCGGAGCTGGCGTAAATTCACCATTTCCAGGACCACTCTGAAGCCATTTTCATCACCTGAGTTATTCAATGGCAATTAATAGGTGAGAATATCTTATGTGATATTAGTTTCTAACTACTCTTTCATAACTCCTCATCCAAATTTCCATAAATCTTTACCAAACTACATACCTATGGAACAAGTCATTGGAATGGTTCTATTATTTTGTCTGTGATGAATGAACCTATGACCCATTTATCATTTCCTACTGACATACAGTTGTCACTGATAACACATCATGTAGCATTACATAAATAAACATATGAGTAGTTAATTTTTTAAACTTCCAAAGCATCTGTCTGTTCCCCATGTATCTTTATGGGTCCTGGCCATATTTGGCTCACAACAAGGTACAATGTAGATATTGAACTCATGAGCAGTGTGTCATTTGTTTTTTGTCTGAGTCTAGTCATATCCTCCTTCGGCCTAGGACATGGCATTGTTAATCAATATCACTAAAGTAGACTCAGGCTCCTATTTTTAGAATATCCTACCAAAATAAACGTTTTGACTGTGTTGTCTATTTTGTTCAAATTTATATCGGTCGTCTTACTTTTTGCATTATATATATTGGCATGGCATTTAGTAAATCGTTAGAGAGAGTAACGTGACAAGCTTTTGGTAGATTTTTTCTCATCTAATTCTCCATTAATGTTTGCAGCTTTCTAATGATCTTGTGGTGGATATTTTATTGATCCTCTCATTTAGGATCAGAACTCTTGGATCATGATTATTTCTATGATACTGGTATTCATATAGTAATTAGTGTATATAAGAAGAATTTGTAACGTGTTGTCCATCACGGAATATGTATTATGTCGATACCACTTACTTTTCTCTATTGTATGTCATGCCTTACTCTTTTGCTTGGTATTATGTGTACCCTTTTCCCTTAAGAAACACAACGTGATATTCCCCTGCCAAGGTCACACTACTTTAGAAACTTCAGTAACATAGTATGGTGTATGAAACTAGAAGTTTGTGGTACAACTTGCATCTCATAGATACTATGACATTGATCAGATTAACATCGTAATAGGTTCACTCTATATTGTATGCTCTTGAGCTTATATATAAATCCCTCTATCTCAAGCCAGTATGGTTGATATATGATTCTCTTTTTTCATATAAAAGGCATGAGTGTGTTGGGAGAAGGTAGTAGAGAAGAGTCCAATTATTGTTTGGAAGAAGTGTACTAATCATGTTGAATGCATGAAGAGAACAAGTTTAGATGGTTTGACAATTCATAGTCAACGATAATGGGTTCCCCCATATAACATAGGATCTCAATCAGCACCACAATCATTCTCTTGATCGTCATAGTTAAGATGATAAAGGCTCATACCTTATAATTGCACAAAGATCCACATCTCCCATGAGTAACGAGCCAGTTGGCATGGTCTTATTTGAAGTTTGAACTATCACTTTGTAAATAACTTTACTCTTATCAACTCATTTTAATATATTACAATTTTAATCGGATATCAAGCTCATGCATTTGCACGGGTTCATGCCTAGTATATATCAGTAGCTCATGGATAGATAGATTTGGTTTCCCATATAGATTTGTATCAGATTGGCAAGGAGATGTGGTTGACATATATATATATATATATATATATATATATATATATATATATATATATATATATATATATATATATAATGTTTGTGTGTGTGTGTGTATATATATATATATATATATGTATATATATAAAGTAAGCATATCATTATCTCTTTTTCATTAAATATTAAATAATATCTTTCTTATTTGACTACTTAACACAAAATGATACTAGGAGAAAGACAATGCATGATTCTACGAAATAATTAAGTATATTCCTCTTACATTCCTTTATATAAAAACTCTTAGGTTTTCATTCTATAAATCCAAGAGATACGAGAAGGAAACTTCCACCTTCACATTAACATGGATTTGGAAAACTAAAAGCCATTAAGGATTGTATATAACTATGTGGTACACATCAAAATTGATCATTAAACTATTAGGAAACTCTTTATGTCTTGAAATCTCGTTTATTATTTATCTATCTCCTTGATATATTCCTTAAATCAATCCTCATTATTTAACTTGTGGGATTCATGGGGATATCTTACATGTATGAAACTTGTTATTTAAGTATTTCCTTTAAACAATCACACGCATTAAATTGAAAGCCCTTTTATCTCAAATTTTACAACTTTCTTAGTTTCCCTGTTATACTTAAATGTTCCAAAAAATAAGACAAACATGCCTTTATTTGATGCATCAAAACTTACATTACCAAACATGGTTAGATAATTACCCCTCTAATTATCTAAAATACAATATATCTTATTTTCTTTTGGAAACTTGACAATAATCTCATATTTTAGTTTATATAATTCAAATTCATACTAGTACAGGAATGGTCTGTAGCGTTGGTTTTTTTAAGCCTGTAGCGTCACTTTATAACCGACTCCTAAGTGGTCTTCGCTATAGAATTTGCTATATAGCGTCGATTTTTTTGACCAAACAAAACCGACCTTACAGAGTAAACACCGACGCAAAAGGTTGTAAAAACTCTGACCCAGGTAAGAAAAAAGGAGCCTATAAGGTCGATTATTACAAAAAAAAAAACGACCCTGTAAACTTCCTCGGTCGATAATATTTTCGACTGAAATATTTTCGGTCGACAATTTTCTCGACCGAGAGAGTTTACAGGGTCAGTTTTTTTGGAATAACCGACCCTAAAAATTGAATAAACATTTCAGTGTACCCCTCGGATGAGAAAATTGTCTACTGAAAATATTTCGATCGACAAAATTGTCGACCTAGGGGTACACTGAAATGTTTATTCAATCTTTAGGGTCGGTTATTCCAAAAAAACTGACCATGTAAACTCTCTTGGTCGAGAAAATTGTCGACTGAAAATATTTCAGTCGAAAATATTGTCGACCGAGGGGTACACTGAAATGTTTATTCTATCTTTAGGGTCGGTTTTTATAAATAACCGACCTTATAGAGGACCTTTAGGGTCAGTTGTTTTAGAAAAACCGACGCTAGAAGTTATATTTTGGTCAAAAAATTTCTCGACCGAGGATTGCACTGAAGTGGTTATTGAATCTTTAGGGTCGGTTATTTAAAAAACCGACGCTAGAAGTTACGATTTTTTTTAATTTCTGCAGAAAATGAAATAGAACAGAAGAACAAGAAGATTCATATATTCTGGGAGAGGGGAGAATTGATGCTCAACCATCACCATTCAAAACCACACATTCATGATAAAAATGTTTCATAATCACATCATAATTTACAAAATGATAGATTGCAAGTCTGAGATGATATTAATCAGATAAAAAAGTAAATATGAAAGAGTACTCAAACCACATACATAAATGGAGCTGACATATATAATCTAATGTTATATTGACTTCATTTAGAAAAGAATCTGACCACTCTTCTCAGAATTCATTCAAGTCCACAAGTGTGTAAGGCTGAGTTGTAAAGATCTGTAACAGAAAATGCACATGCTAATATTTTATAAAATGACTACAATCACTTGTAAATTTATGATGTTATTCTTTATTACCTGACTTATAGTCTAAATTTCATGTGATGCTTGTTTGACAATAGCTTGCATATATTTCATTACATAGTAGCCACAAGCCCAGTCATTATTTTGCATAGGACACTACAAATAATGAATTATACTTAATGTTAGTAAACTACTATAAACAGTAGTTGAGATAAGACTATAAGAGTTGACATATTAGAGTTGAAAATTAATACATATAAGACTAAGCAGTTGTCAAAGTAGCTACCTTGACATTTTTCAAAGTCAATGTCTTTAATTTTGTGGGTATTTGTCCTTCAGCATCATGAAAAGCCTTTATACCCCTATCAATTAAATGATAGTTGGTAAAATATAAATTCTAAATAGAAATATCATGTTGAAGCATTGACTAAATTTATGCTTACTCCATAGCTGACAATTTCAGTTTGTGACTCCTTGTTGTTTTACCCATTGGGTCAAGATAATAAAGAGTCATCAATTTTGGGGCAATCACCACTAATTCCCAATGTCTAGCTATGAGTAATAATAAAACAAAAAAAATATATAATTTTATTCATTATTAAAATTATATTGAATAATAATACTTACTGGACGTCAAAAGGAATTAGGATAATTTCCTTCCCCTCACTAGAAAAATATTTGAATGCAGTAGAGAAGTACTCATTCACATCCTCAAAATTTGTCTCCACTTGACTAGTGATTGAAGGAACTAAGAATCCAACATTCCTTATATCAAGGTTTGTGATCTCAATATATAAATGGTTGTAAAACATTTGTAATTATTTCCGTATATATAACTAAGATAAAAATGTGTATTGGATTTATATATATATATATATATATATATATATATATATATATATATATATATTGATAGATCCTTACCTTATCCAGACTTCTATTATCGAAGTATTTAGCCAATCATACCGGAACAACTCTATAATATCATCAAGAAAAATAAATTCTCAAATTCCCTCCCAGCTACCAACATATGTGATTTTGAGCTTTGGTTGGCTAAGTATCGACAGAAACATTTACATTGCTTCCCAATTCGTCGAATGTAGCTTCAGGAATGAAAGATGGCTTGGGCATAGGAGGATGACTAGTAGAATTTTTACTTTTTGGTTTACAAACATGTTAATTAAATTATATACTTATATTACACAAGTTCATATATGCAGTCAAAAATGAAAAATATGGTAGAAATAAGGTATACATTGTCATTGATAACCAAGTGTCTAGGCCAACCCACTATAGCACCCTCATCTTCTTCAACTGTACTATATTCAGGATTAGGTATGGGTAGTGGTTTGTCCCCCATTCTGTCATACACAAGATGGATGGACACATGGCAAATGTTATCAGTAATTTGTTGGCAATGCAATGTACTACCAAGGTTGTACACCTTGCCCGCTGCCACAACATTATATTCTGGAACCTCAACTGCAAGTTTATAGTTCATACCAACCTAGATTAAAATAATATAAGTTATATAAGAAGCAGTAGAAAAGATACCTGTTACAACTATATATATTATCATATATATCATACTAATAACACAACATATAGAACAAAAACTTACTGCAGATTGTTTTGGTGGGTCATTGGGAGTGCTCCCATGACCTTCTACAACTGGAGCATGGGCTTGTACCTCATCACTTGAGAGACGCACAGTATGAATAGATTGAGAAGGTTCAGTAGGCTGAAATGAAGACATTATTTCTTTTACTTTCTGCACTACTAATGCTTCAACCTCCTCTTGTGTAAGACCTCCTGCACGACCTCTTTTAGATTGCGAAGGGCTAAAATAAGACTTGAATCCTATGCCACTTCCTAATCCCCTAACACGGCCAGGATGCTCCTTCGTACCAAGAGCAACTGACAGTTCATCCATGTGGCCCGTTGGGATGAACTTTCCTTCCTTCCTTTTCTCGTGGAGATCAATCTATTCATAGTTAATAAAATGTTAAATCACAATATCAATTAGATATAAATAAATCTAAATTTGTGGGAGTTACTCTTTACTTAGTTGGGATAAACCTAGCATCTTTTGTGCCACCTCCTTAGTTGTAGGGTTGACAATTTCACCTGCTCGATTCTTTCTAGCATCAATCTATGTCAAGTGTCAAGGTGGACGCTCAACTTGAGTTGTACTAGATTCTTCTCCAGAAGAGGATTTCTGCTCTTGTAGTTTGCGGTAGAAGGTATAACCACCGGGCCCCAAGCGATGGGCATGCATATTTTTAGCCCGTCTTTCCTTTTGAGCCTGGTGAATAGCCTGATCATTTAAAATGAGGTATTGCAAGTTAGACTTGGCAAACATGTAAGAAAAGATTCACCTCCTTAATTGTATAAAATTAAAGATTCATACAATACATCACAATCTTTATTACCTGAAACTCTTCTGATCTCCTAGCTGCAACAAATATTTCCCACACCTCAGGATCTATAAATATATAAATATATGTTTCTTTCTTCTTTTGTTTAGAATTATTTATAAATTCCCTTGCGAGATATGTCTTAAAACCCCTCCATCGTACGCCACAACGTTGTAGCACTCTTTTCTTGTGATCTTTTTCATTTAGATGAAAAACACCCTATACATACAAAAGAAGCAATTAATAATGTTGTTTTGAAAAGGAATTAATTCCAAGAAAACTAAATTAGAATCAATAGATAAAAAACATATTAAAATAATATCACTTCCACTCACACATATATATTTCCATATGAGGTCTTTTTGGGCATTAGGAACATCATACCAATTTTCTATATCTATTGGCACCTTACTGTGCGCGGTCGCCCCTACAGAATGCTTGAAAGCACTAGCATGTTCCCCAACAGGTGCTCCTGTGATATCAAACTGGACTGGAAATTTGTCCCCTTTAGCCCTGAGCTCCCGTAGCCTACGCATCAGTGTGGGACCTCTACTTTTCTTAGAATCACCACTACCATCCTCATGGTACTCATGCTCATGCTCAGAATGTTCATCTTCACTCGCCATTTTAGAACCTACAAGTATACATGATAAAAAAAATAAGTGATAAGAACCTGCAAGAATGTTCATCTCAGCTTCGCATGGTCTTTTATCTTTGGCACTAGCAAAATACAACGAACAAGCTTGAATAGTGACCCCGCTATTTTGGACCACACTACTTTCATCTTGACTCTTTGTGTAGTCTGAAAATCCATTTATGTCATAACCTTCATATGACATGACATCCATTTTTGGCTTAAAGGCGAGCCATTTTATGTTCTCAGCAACATTATTCAGTGATTCAGATATTTGATTAAATACTTTCTCTTGAAACCACCTAATAAATATTCGATTATGCTCTCTTGCAAGCCACATTGAACTGGATCGCGGATGATTTCTCTTGATAAGATCATTGTGTTCTGTGATGTAGCTACTAACTTCATCGATGTTGTATAAAATATACAAATAAGCTTGTTCCCATAACTCACGACTGATTCTTTTCACTCATCCTCCCAGAGTTCCTAACAACTCACAAAAAGTCTTTTTCTCCTTCTTTGACAAAGTGTAATAAGCTGGTGGTAAATATGTGTGGCGACCCCTGATCTCCACTGATAATTCTTTTCTTATACCCATTAATTCTAAATCTTTTTTGGATTTGATGCCATCTTTAGTCTTTCTTGGTATGTTCAATAGCGTACCAATGATGCTATCACAAATATTTTTTTCAACATACATGACGTCAATGCAATGTCTAATTGTCAAGGATCTCCAATAAGGAAGATCCCAGAATATTGACCTCTTCTTGTATAGAGATTTGTCACATGCGAGTGGACGACTACTTGAACTCTTTCCAAATTCATTAACAATATGTTTCACCCTATCATATACAACATTTCCTGGTATAGGTTTAGGAGCACTTCGTTCCTCAGTTGACCCATTAAAGGTTTTGTGTTGCCTTCAATAAGGATGCACTGGTGGGAGAAATCTCAGATGACCAAGATATATGATTTTACCACCATGTTTCAGTTTGATTGAATCAGTATTTTCCTCACAAACAATACATGCTTTGTATCCTTTTATGCTATATCCAGACAAATTTCCATAAGCTGGAAAGTCATTAATCGTGCAAAATAACATAGCACGCAAATTGAAGATCTCTTTACGTGAAGCATCATATGTCATAATACCTTCTTTCCATAGTTTCATTAGGTCATCAATTAGAGGTTGAAGGTAAACATCAATATCATTTCCAGGTTGCTTGGGCCCTGATATCAATATTGACAACATCACACAATTATTTTTCATACACAACCAAGGAGGAAGATTGTATATAACAATCATAACAGGCCATGTGCTATGTTGGTTGCTTAATGTACCATAGGGATTCATTCCATCTGTACAGAGTCCAAGTCTTAAGTTTCTTGGTTCTTTACCAAATTGAGGGTATAATAAATCAATTTTATTCCATTGTGGTGAATCAGATGCATGTCGTAGGATGCCATCATCATTGGCCTTTAACTCCCCATGCCAAGACAAATTTTGCGCATCTTCTGTATTAGCAAATAAGTGCTAAAATCGTGGTATTATTGGTAGATACCACATCACCTTGGCAGGAGAGCCATTTTTAGCCTTAGCTGAATTTGTGGTCTTGTACCTTGACGCACCACATTTTGGACAATTTATCAAATTACTATAGTCCTTCTGAAATAACACACAATCATTTGGACATGCATGAATCTTCTTAGCCTCCATTCCCATTGGGCACATTATTTTCTTTGCTTGATATGTTGAAATTGGAAGCTCGTTGCCTTCAGGAAGAATTTCCTTTAACAAAGACAACAATGAAGTGAAACTCTTATCGCTCCACCGGTTTTGAGCTTTAAGAGTATATATTCGCATCACAGCACTCAACCTCGTGAACTTAGTACAACCCTTATATAATGGTTTTTCAGCATCATGGACAATGTTTGCAAATAAAGAAGGTGGATCAATGACAATGTCCTGACAACTACGTAGCATCTCATCAACCATATCATCCTGAATATGGTCATCTTGAATCGGTTCATCATTAACATTATCATCATTATCTATATCTTCTGTGCCACAACAATTAGTATCGACATTTTCTGATCTATAATTAAATTTCTCTCCATGCCAATATCATTCATTATAACTTTGTATGATCCCATTGCATATGACATGATTCTTAATTTCCTCACCAGTATCAACTTTCAAATTCTTACAAAAATTTCTACATGGACAATATAGCCTATCTGTAGGTAGTTTCCTATGTTCCTCAGCAAATCTGATAAATTCATCAAGACCTTTGGCAAACTCTGGACTGCAACGGTTCTTGATAGACATCCAACTTCGATCCATTTTCTATATCACATTAAAATTAATTATAAAACTAACTGTTTAATATTGATACTATAATCTGTTAGTTTTTATTGATAGGAAGTTAATTACTTATATACTAAATTGTACCACCTATCTCATTTTTGAATATTTAATCTCACTAGTAACTGTATAATGTATGTTTAGTTTTGAAGAAAATTTCAGCAACATTTCCCCTAAGTTCTCCAAGTACACCAATGTAAATGGCAAATAACCACTCACATATGCACCTAGCGAATAAATGAGGAAATCCTACTGAAATTTTCTACAAAACTAAACATACATTATACAGTTATATCCTAAGTGAGATTAAATATCCAAAAACAGTCCCAAACTACGGACTATCAAAAGTTTACTCCTAATGAGTAAATTTTGAACAGGTTTCTAAGTTAATATATAAATGCATTATTTTCATATTTATATATTAAGTTAAACATCATGCATCAACCCTAAAGTGTCAATCTAGGAGTACACATGTCTAATCTCATATTAATTTCTAGAATTTATATAATGATTACATATGAAAAAATACATGTTTTTATTATTGGTTGGGTTATCAAATCATATAAAATGAAAAAACAATATAACTGTGTAGTTAAAGGAGCGTAGGTCCACTCTCGGTCGACAATTAGTCGACCAAGAGCCCACCTGTGCGTGGCGTCCAGGTCCACTCTCAGTCGACGAATTCTTGACCGAGAGTGGACCTGGACGATGTGCGCAGGTGGACTCTCAGTCGATAAAATTGTCGACCGAGAGTGGACGTGGACACTACCATGGCGGCGGGAATGAACTCGGGAACGAGGGAAGCGACGACCTTACTTGGAAATGGTGGCGACCTTCGTGGAGGATGAGACAACCTTCACGGAGAGGCGGCCACCTTCGTCGAAGTGTGGAGAGGCGGCGACGACGAGCTCTCTTCGTGGAGAGGAGGCAAGGGCTTTGGCGGAGCGGAGAGGTGGCAAGGGCTTCACAGACACACGATCCTCTTCGAACACGACGACGAGCTTCTTGGAAAAGGCTTTGGTGGCGCGGCAACAATGAAAAGTGATGACGCGGGAGAGAAGCAGAGAAGGTATCGGCGGCAGAATGATACAAGGAGATAAAGAAGAAAAGGTATCGGCGCCGCGGTAGAGAAAAAGAGAGAGAAATTTTTGTTTCGCAGGAGAGAAAGACTAGGTTTCGGCCATTTCACAGAGAGACACGACCTGTAGCGTCGGTTAAAACAAACAAACCGACGCTAGAGATAAGAGGTGCCCATGTCGGGTTATTTAAAAACACTCAAACTCATTTTCGGTCGACAAATTTGTTGACCGAGAGGTTATCGGTCGACAAATTCATCGACCGATGGGAGCTCTAGGGTCGGTTAAAAGTAAAAAAAAAATGATATTATAGGTGTTTATACATGCGTGAACTAAACTGGATCTAAAATTCATGTCGGTCGACAATATTTTCGACTGAGGAGCCCTCTAGGGTCGGTTATAAGGAAAAAACTGACCCTAGAGGTGCTTATACACATGAAATTTGGCTCCTTTTCGGTCGACAAATTTGTGGACCGAGAGTGTCACACCCCGATCTCACACTAACCACAAATCACGAGATTAGGGTGCGCCGGAGGGATTATCACATAACCAAATCACAGAGAACTTTTTCTTTTTAAAACCTCGTAATGATATCCGGATTATTGCTGTAAACTAAAACATAAATAACTATTGCGGAAGCATTTCAATTAAACTGGTTAGAGAACATAAACAGAGTTTACAACATGTAACATTGTTTAACAGAAAGTAAACATAACAGTTAATTTACATCTTTATACGCATTCTCTCTCTCACCCACGCCATGTCCCAAGGATCGAGGGGAAAGGAATAAGAGACCTCTAACTAGACTAACTACAAACCTTCTATAGACTAGGCGTTGGGATGAAAGGATCCTTCAGATTCCTGCTGTTGACGACCTGAAAATGTTTTGAGTAGAGGTATGAGCCTACTCGCTCAGTGAATAGCATTTCACTTAGCTATCACTAAACAACTCGTCAAGTTTATTAAATTGAAATTAAGCATAAGAACGGTATTATACAGAGCAGTTCAAATGACATAGCAGATTCTACAGATAATAATCACATTTCTATACAACAACAAATATTGTGTAACTGTAAAGCATAAAATATCAGAAACTGCATATCTTGAATAATAAAGCAATTATTGAGAACTAGTGTAGAAGTTCTAAACTCTTAACATATTAATTTTACTGTGATCCTATGTGAATGCATTTTAGTTATGCCCCAAACATATGCAGCGCACTCTGCATATGAAGATCTGTAGCGAACTACGATCCCACCGTACAAGACTTAGTGACACACCCGGGAAATGCTAAGTCTGACTGTCCGTCCTGGTCTGCACAGGACTCTCGGGCGCACAAGGGCCTGTCTGCACTAACTCTGAGTGCTCTGGACTCCTCCCACCCTGTAGTGCACAGTCGGAGGGTCTGGGTTACCACCGTGACACAAGCACGGATTAATGTTGAATAACCCCCATTTTTCTTTCTCCAGTGCCACCGTGACACAAGCACGCGTTGTTGTTGGACACTGTCTGTCTTCCCTCGTGCCACCGTGACACACGCACAGATTATTGTTGAACACGAGCCCGACCATCTAGGCACAAGGCTAGATTGATCGTTTCACCCCAAAGGTACAGACCGCGCAATGGGGTTCTACGGTGTTGGGGCACCTAAGTCTATTAACTGATTAACATATAAACACTTAAACAGGAATATCACATTTACTGATTTCAGATCAAATCACAATACACTGTCATTCTGAAACTGTCAGAGCAATATATTTCAAATCATTGTAATTTCTGAGAAATTCTCATACCATGCATTCAGACAAATTAGAAATGCATAAATAACCCAACTTATTTCAATCTGACACATACATAGCGAATTTAAGCAATTGAACATCTTATTGCACAAATTAAATAAATTTACTTCACATACGAGAATCATACTCAACATTTGTCAATTCTCTAAAATTCTCGAAAAACGTGCACATTAACCCTAATCTTGGTTTGTGCATCACTTAACTCAATTAAAAGTTAATTACCTATCACAACACAATTTAATAACAAAACTTGAGAATTTCTGGTAATAATTCAGAGAAATGTGCCATTTCATGTAAATATCAATTTACACATATTAACGTCAAAAGATATATGCAATTAGGGTTTTATTGCATATTTTTATTTATTCATATCAACTTTGAAATCGTACATCTGATAATTTATCAGAAATCCCTATTGTCTGGGTTCATACCCAAACCATATCATTTTCATATATGAATTTCTAATTTCAACATTCAAATAAGTAATTTAGGTTCCAATGAACCATATAAATCAACTGATTCAATCCACACTGATCAAATGCTAAATTTAATCATATAACAGCGTCTAGAAGCAGTTTATGAAATAAAAAGTCGGGCGACACCAAACGCTGCCCTACGCCTGATAACGCCTGTTATCAGCGTAATTCGTGCACATAACTGGAAATATTCAAACGCCTGAGTTTATTAATGATAAATAAATGAAATCCTACTCACAGTGATTTGGACTGTCCGGATTCGTCCGGAGATGTGCCCAGGGCCTGTTTCCGGGCGGATTTCTATTGTCTTCTTCCTTTGATTACATTTTTCACTGTTCCTGTTCACGGAACCAGAGCTTCACGTCCAACTGGAATTGGCTACTAGGCATTGATTTGGGCTGAATTGATGGCAAATTTCCAGCGTAAACCTCCTAGCCGAGGTCCAAATCCTTGATTAGGAGCTTTGGCCGCCTCAAATCTACCTCCTCCCAGCTAGGCACGGCCGCTGGCCTCAAGCTACAGCTTGCCGTAGCCAAGCTGTTGTGCGGCAGCTTGCTAAGAAGGCAGGAAGAGTGGGAAGAGTAGGTGGTGGAAGAAGAAGAAAGGTGGAAAGAAGAAGGGAAGAAGAAGAGAAGAAGGAACCTGGAACAATTATGGAAAACGGAGATCGCCTTCTGCGATCGTCCCTGCGGGCTGCACTCCTGTGCGCCGCCTCCAACCAAAAGAAATGTAAACGGATAACTAACAGGGACAAATAACCGAAGGTTATAAAGAAAAATTTTGGAAATTTTGCAATTTCAACCCTGGAATCGGAAAAGATCATAACTATTGACTCGAAAGTCCAAATCAGGTGATTTCTCTTGCAAACTGCCAAGAACGGAATCCACTACAATCTCAAAGAGAATAATCATGCTAATTATACTGTCTCACTTGATCAAAGAACTCAACGCATCAGTGAGTACTTAATTCAACTTAATGAACTTAATAATCAACATTGCTATCATCATCAATTATCGCATATGAGTAAATCTCAACTATTGATTCATTACATAGCTTATCTTGATTAACCATGCTATTTAATAATATACTCAACACTAATCAAGGTGTTTCATGCTAATTGAGGTATTTACTGGCTAACTTCAACGTGGGTCATAACAATCTCCCTCCCTTATAAGAATTTCGTCTCGAAATTCCTAAAAGAGAAAAAGAAACTTGTTACGAATATCCGACCCAAAACTCCCACGTGACATCCTCTAGGTTGTGGTTTCTCCACAAAACCTTCACTAACGGTATCTCGATTCTTGAGCTCCTTGATTTCTCGGATCAACTATCTGTATTGGTCCCTCAACATAGGACACATCAGGTTTGAGCTGTACAGGTTCTGGGTTCACTATCTCCTCTGGACCAGGGTAACACTTCTTCAACATTGATACATGAAACACGTCATGTAAATTGGGCAACTCGGATGGCAAATCCAACTTATGGGCTACAGGTCCAATCCTCTCAACGATAGGATATGGGCCCATAAACCTAAGAGTCAGTTTGCCTCCCTTATTAAACCTCAATACTCCTTTCCCTGGTGAAACCTTCAAGTACACTTCATCACCAACCTCAAACTCAAGAGGTCTACGTCTTTTCTCAGCATAACTCTTCTGCCTGTCCTGTGCAATTTTCAACTGTTCTCTGATCACAGTAATCTTTTCAGTGGTCAAATCCACTATCTCGGGTCCAAGAATCTGCTTTTCACCAACCTCATACCAACATATGGGTGATCTACACTTTCTACCATATAGAGCTTTATACTGAGTCGTACTAAGACTAGAATGGTGATTATTATTGTATGCAAAGTCTATAAGGCTCAAGTATTCTTCCCAACTTCCATTGAAATGCAAAACACATGCTCTCAGCATGTCCTCAAGAGTCTGAATGGTCCTTTCTGACTGACCATTCGCTTGTAGGTATAAAGTTATACTGAATCTCAACTTTGTGCCCAAAGCACGATGCAACTGATTTCCAAAACCTGGATGTGAGCTTAGGATCTCTACCTAATATAATTGAAACTGGAATACCATGCAACCTGACTATCTTATCCACGTATATCTTAGCCAACTTTAGGACATCAAAGGTTGAATTTAACATGAAGAAAGTGAGCAGACTTAGTCAGTCTATTCACAATCACCATATCGAGTCACAACCTTTGGGTGTCCTGGACAACCCTATCACAAAATCCATTGTGATATGTTCCCATTTCCATTCTAGTATAGGAAGAGATTGCAAAGTACCTGTGGTTTCTGATGCTCAACGTTAGCACGCTAGCACACAAAACATGTTGACACGTACTTAGTTACATTCTTTTTCATACCTGACGACTAGTACAACTCCTTGAGATTCATGTACACCTTAGTGTTACGTGGATGCATAGCGTACATCGATGCATGTTCTTCCTCAAGAATCTTTTCTTTCAAATCACTGTCTCGAGGTACACAACATATCATGCTAATACAACACACCATCATCTGAAAACCTAACTTTGGTCTTTTCCCCCTGTCATGTCATGTACGATCTGTTGCAACCCATTGTCACCCTACTGTAGTTCCTTGATCTGATCATAAAAAGTAGGCTTGACTTGCATCTATGCAATCAAACCACTATATTATGTCACCCTTAAGTCTAAGTTCAACTTTCACATTTCTACTAGCATGTCTCTCTCGAAACATGCCATAGAGAATGCATCAGTTGTTGAACTTAACTTCCTGCTGAGGGCATCAGCTACTACATTCACCTTTCCAGGATGATAATCTATCATTATATCATAATCCTTAATCAATTCTAATCATCTCCGCTGTCTAAGATTCAGATCCTTCTGTGTAAAGATATATTTCAAGCTCTTATGATCTATAAACACCTGGCACACCTCAGCATAAAGACAGTAACGTCATGTCTTATGAGCATGAACTACAACAACTAATTCCAGATCATGTGACGAGTAATACTCCTCATTCTATGGTACTAACCTCTTATTACTACTGTAAGAATTTATTTCAAAATTATATCTTACTCTTTTCTCCGAGTCATTTTCATATTGTGTATCTACCTTCCAGATTAGCTAACTTTAAACCCTGGATTTTATTAGTGCTAGGTTACCTTTCATAGTGCAAATCGTATGATCTTGTTTTATAAAGATACTAGTATTCAAGGTCAAATCACTAGCGACATCCCTTGAACTACTTCAACTCTAAACATTCTAGGGTTTGGTCCTTATCAGCAACATAGCATTATTGTGGTGTGACTTTGCTTCCTTAGTTTGAAATCAAACTTTAGATCTCATAAGTTCATCCATCTACTTGTAATGAATACAACACATATGAATAATCATCAATGAACTATAGATACATAACAGAAATGTAACATCAACCAAGTTCTCTAGTATAACTTATTAACACAAATGCTACAAATAAACATGATACTTGTTACCCAAGCATCACACATGGCTCACAGGGCCATTCATATCTTGTCACCTCTCACTAGGCAACAACTTATTCACATGGCTCACAAGGCCATTCACATCTTGTCACCTCTCACTAGGCAACAACTTATTCACATGGTTCATAAAATCCGTACACATTATTACTTTTATTAAGCAACAACAACATCAACACACAAAAAGCCAATCAACATTTATTATATAAATGTCACAGCCCAAACTTGGTTATATTCATCATCTCATCATACCTGCATGGTTATTAGGCATGATAACAGTCATACAAGATATTCATCACATCATGTGATACAATAGTAATACCATCATTCCTTGACCAGGAATTAGGGTTCACTATCAAACAGGGCTTATCATTCCCTTTTCCCCAAATTAGGGTTAGGGTTCCCCATTTCTCATTAATTCAGACCCTCTTGAGTTAACCAACTTTATCTTGTATTAAGGTATCTCCCCTCTTAATGCATTCCATCACAGAATACTCACCTTTAGCATATAATGCATAGGCCACACATTAGAATTGTCCAGCTATCTCACATGATATGGACTTATCTTAGTTTAAAGCATAACTTATAAAGTTGCCTATAAACAATCACAATGATACACCCTCAGCTAGGGTTTCACAATGATACACCCTCCACTAGGGTTTACTAATCATGTATTGGATCCAAGCATTGGTTATGCATTATTGATTAGTACCATTGAGGGTATTTCTCACCTAATCATTAAATTTAACCTGACCCTTATTGTGTTCCTTTATTTCTAATTAAGAATTGCTCATATGAGGTCCCAATGTTGGGTCTCCGATGTCAGTTCCAACTAATTATTAGTTGTTCTAATCTTTCCCTTATATCTCAACATCTTAGTGTATATACATTTTCACCATGATTCGGGTCTAAATTATCCAGGATCTACTTTTATTATATTATTAATAGGAGTCATTAGATCTCAGTAACGCATCCTGCCAGCCGGACCAGGCCGAACCTGTAGTCCTGAAGCCAAGAGCTACTCAGGATTAACCAACTCCTATTAATCTCAAACATGTGGAAAGAATATCCACCTAGGGCAGACTCATTTAAACATAATTTCTGGTCTACTTAATACAAAGAATATAAACAATAACTAAATCACTTCATGACACACAACAATATAAAAGAATCATATTTATTCTATAAACTGAAAATCTAAATCCATACATATAAGAGCATTTCTAATGATTTCCAATCAAATAAGCAATATAAAGCAAGAGTTGCATCGCATCCTATGTTTAATCTCTTATTCCTACATTAATTTCTTATCTCATAACCCTAAGATTTCTAGGGTTTCTCTCTAGCCTATCCTTCCTCTGCATACCTGGCCAGGGCATCCAGAGAAGAACAGACAGAGTAGCTTGATACTGGTCAATCTAAGTATTCAGACACCTGGCCAGGGTATCTAAACACTCAGACCTTCCAGAGCTAAAACTCATCATTTATTATTCGCCTTACTTATAACTTTATCCTTTGACCTTAATGATCCCTGACGATTCAACATAAACTCCTTACTTGGTTCTCGTGACCACATCCTCTTCCTGCCATCTGCAATAGTATAACAGAACACTTCCTGTTAGAAAATTGCAGTTAGAAGGAAGACACTTAAGTCCTAATCCTATTGGTCTCTTATCGTCCCCTGACCTTGACTTAGAATAACCATGTACTCAACCTATGCTCTGATACCAAGATGTCACACCCCGATCTCACACTAACCACAAATCACGAGATTAGGGCGCGCCGGAGGGATTACCACATAACCAAATCACAGAGAACTTTTTCTTTTTAAAACCTCGTAATGATATCCGGATTATTGCTGTAAACTAAAACATAAATAACTATTGCGGAAGCATTTCAATTAAACTGGTTAGAGAACATAAACAGAGTTTACAACATGTAACATTGTTTAACAGAAAGTAAACATAACAGTTAATTTACATCTTTATACACATTCTCTCTCTCACCCACACCATGTCCCAAGGATCGAGGGGAAAGGACTAAGAGACCTCTAACTAGACTAACTACAAACCTTCTATAGACTAGGCGTTGGGATGAAAGGATCCTTCAGATTCCTGCTGTTGACGACCTGAAAATGTTTTGAGTAGAGGTATGAGCCTACTCGCTCAGTGAATAGCATTTCACTTAGCTATCACTAAACAACTCGTCAAGTTTATTAAATTGAAATTAAGCATAAGAACAGTATTATACAGAGCAGTTCAAATGACATAGCAGATTCTACAGATAATAATCACATTTCTATACAACAACAAATATTGTGTAACTGTAAAGCATAAAATATCAGAAACTGCATATCTTGAATAATAAAGCAATTATTGAGAGCTAGTGTAGAAGTTCTAAACTCTTAACATATTAATTTTACTGTGATCCTATGTGAATGCATTTTAGTTATGCCCCAAATATATGCAGCGCACTCTGCATATGAAGATCTGTAGCGAACTACGATCCCACCGTACAAGACTTAGTGACACACCCGGGAAATGCTAAGTCTGACTGTCCGTCCTGGTCTGCACAGGACTCTCGGGCGCACAAGGGCCTGTCTGCACTAACTCTGAGTGCTCCGGACTCCTCCCACCCTGTAGTGCACAGTCGGAGGGTCTGGGTTACCACCGTGACACAAGCACGGATTAATGTTGAATAACCCCCATTTTTCTTTCTCCAGTGCCACCGTGACACAAGCACGCGTTGTTGTTGGACACTGTCTGTCTGCCCTCGTGCCACCGTGACACACGCACAGATTATTGTTGAACACGAGCCCGACCATCTAGGAACAAGGCTAGATTGATCGTTTCACCCCAAAGGTACAGACCGCGCAATGGGGTTCTACGGTGTTGGGGCACCTAAGTCTATTAACTGATTAACATATAAACACTTAAACAGGAATATCACATTTACTGATTTTAGATCAAATCACAATACACTGTCATTCTGAAACTGTCAGAGCAATATATTTCAAATCATTGTAATTTCTGAGAAATTCTCATACCATGCATTCAGACAAATTAGAAATGCATAAATAACCCAACTTATTTCAATCTGACACATACATAGCGAATTTAAGCAATTAAACATCTTATTGCACAAATTAAATAAATTTACTTCACATACGAGAATCATACTCAACATTTGTCAATTCTCTAAAATTCTCGAAAAACGTGCACATTAACCCTAATCTTGGTTTGTGCATCACTTAACTCAATTAAAAGTTAATTACCTATCACAACACAATTTAATAACAAAACTTGAGAATTTCTGGTAATAATTCAGAGAAATGTGCCATTTCATGTAAATATCAATTTACACATATTAACGTCAAAAGATATATGCAATTAGGGTTTTATTGCATATTTTTATTTATTCATATCAACTTTGAAATCGTACATCTGATAATTTATCAGAAATCCCTATTGTCTGGGTTCATACCCAAACCATATCATTTTCATATATGAATTTCTAATTTCAACATTCAAGTAAGTAATTTAGGTTCCAATGAACCATATAAATCAACCGATTCAATCCACACTGATCAAATGCTAAATTTAATCATATAACAGCGTCTAGAAGCAGTTTATGAAATAAAAAGTCGGGCGACGCCAAACGCTGCCCTACGCCTGATAACGCCTGTTATTAGCGTAATTCGCGCACATAACTGGAAATATTCAAACGCCTGAGTTTATTAATGATAAATAAATGAAATCCTACTCACAGTGATTTGGACTGTCCGGATTCGTCCGGAGATGTGCCCAGGGCCTGTTTCCGGGCGGATTTCTATTGTCTTCTTCCTTTGATTACATTTTTCACTGTTCCTGTTCACGGAACCAGAGCTTCACGTCCAACTGGAATTGGCTACTAGGCATTGATTTGGGCTGAATTGATGGCAAATTTCCAGCGTAAACCTCCTAGCCGAGGTCCAAATCCTTGATTAGGAGCTTTGGCCGCCTCAAATCTACCTCCTCCCAGCTAGGCACGGCCGCTGGCCTCAAGCTACAGCTTGCCGCAGCCAAGCTGTTGTGCGGCAGCTTGCTAAGAAGGCAGGAAGAGTGGGAAGAGTAGGTGGTGGAAGAAGAAGAAAGGTGGAAAGAAGAAGGGAAGAAGAAGAGAAGAAGGAACCTGGAACAATTATGGAAAACGGAGATCGCCTTCTGCGATCGTCCCTGCGGGCTGCACTCCTGTGCGCCGCCTCCAACCAAAAGAAATGTAAACGGATAACTAACAGGGACAAATAACCGAAGGTTATAAAGAAAAATTTTGGAAATTTTGCAATTTCAACCCTGGAATCGGAAAAGATCATAACTATTGACTCGAAAGTCCAAATCAGGTGATTTCTCTTGCAAACTGCCAAGAACGGAATCCACTACAATCTCAAAGTGAATAATCATGCTAATTATACTGTCTCACTTGATCAAAGAACTCAACGCATCAGTGAGTACTTAATTCAACTTAATGAACTTAATAATCAACATTGCTATCATCATCAATTATCGCATATGAGTAAATCTCAACTATTGATTCATGACATAGCTTATCTTGATTAACCATGCTATTTAATAATATACTCAACACTAATCAAGGTGTTTCATGCTAATTGAGGTATTTACTGGCTAACTTCAACGTGGGTCATAACAGAGAGATTATCGGTCGACAAATTCGTCGACCAAGGTGATCTCTAGGGTCAGTTAAAAGTAAAAAAATCGACGCTAGAGGTGCTTATACATGCGTGAACTAAACTGGATCCAAAATTCATGTCGGTCGACAATATTGTCGACCGAGGAGCCCTCTAGGGTCAGTTATAAGGAAAAAAACCGACCCTAGAGGTGCTTATACGCGTGAAATATGGCTCCTTCTCAGTCGACGAATTTGTCGACCGAGAGGTTATCGGTCGACAAATTCTTCGACCGAGGGGAGCTGTAGGGTCGGTTAAAAGTAAAAAAATTGACGCTAGAGATGCTTATACATGTGTGAACTAAATTGGATCCAAAATTCATCTCGGTCGACAATATTGTCGATCAGGGAGCCCTCTAGGGTCAGTTATAAGGAAAAACTGACCCTAGAGGTGCTTATACACATGAAATCTGGCTCCTTCTCGGTCGACAAATTTGTCGACCGAGAGGATATCGGTCGACAAATTCGTCGACCGAGGGAAGCTCTAGGGTCGGTCAAGAATAAAAACCCGACGCTAGAGGTGCTTAAACATGCATGAACTAAACTGGATCCAAAATTCATCTCGGTCGACAATATTGTCGATCGAGGAGCCCTCTAGGGTCGGTTATAAGGAAAAAATCGACCCTAGAGGTGCTTATACATGTGAAATATGGCTCCTTCCCGATCGACGAATTTGTCGACCGAGAGGTTATCGGTCGATAAATTCGTCGACCGAGGGAGCTCTAGGGTCGTTTAAAAGTAAAAAAATTGACGCTAGAGGTGCTTATACATGCGTGAACTAAACTAGATCCAAAATTCATCTCGGTCGACAATATTGTCGACTAGGGAGCACTCTAAGGTCGGTTATAAGGAAAAACTGACCCTAGAGGTGCTTATACATATGAAATATGGCTCCTTCTCGGTCGACAAATTTGTCGATCGAGAGGATATCGATCGACAAATTCATCGACCGAGGGGAGCTCTAGGGTCGGTTAAAAGTAAAAACCCGACGCTAGAGGTCCTTATACATGCATGAACTAAACTGGATCCAAAATTCATCTCGGTCGACAATATTGTCGACCGAGGAGCCCTCTAGGGTCGGTTATAAGGAAAAAAATAGACCCTAGAGGTGCTTATACATGTGAAATCTGGCTCCTTCTCGATCGACGAATTTGTCAACTGAGAGGTTATCGGTCGACAAATTCGTCGACCGAGGGAGCTCTAGGGTCAGTTAAAAGTAAAAAAATTGACGCTAGAGGTGCTTATACATGCGTGAACTAAACTGGATCCAAAATTCATCTCGGTCGACAATATTATCGACTGAAGGGACTTTTAGAGTCGGTTATAAGGAAAAAACTGACCCTAGAGGTGCTTATACGCGTGTGAAGGCAAACTGGATTCAAGATGTCTCCCGCATTTTTTGTAGACATATAAGGTTGGTTATTTGAAAAAAACGACCGTATAGATCGAGGCGTGAAGCCAAAATTGAGCAAATTATTTCCGCGGGAAACTGTAATTGGCTTTCTAATCCAATTGTCAATAAGGTCGCTTATTTTATGAAAACCGACCCTATAGAGATACACTACATGGTCGGTTATTTTAAGAAAAGCGATCCAAGTGGTCTTAAGTGGTACCCGCATTTTTTATAGACATATAAGGTAGGTTATTTGGAAAACTGACCCTATAGAGTTACACTACAAGGTCAGTTTTTTTGAAGAAAACTGACCCAAGAGGTCTTAAGTGGTATCCACATTTTTTTTAGACATATAAGGTCGGTTATTTGGAAAAATGAACCTACAGGTAGTGACGTTATAACCCATTTCTATACTAGTGTCACTAAATGTAAGGATATAATAGAGCTATTATTCCTCTCCCCAACCCCACTTTTTTGAGGTATCATTTGGGAACAGAATTTATGTGCATATCCCAAGTCATAAAAAATTACAATATATCATTTTCAAGCCCACCTTCATAGTCACTATGTATAGAAAGAATAATAGAACTATATTTATTTTTTACTCTTCCATAATATATATAATATTTTTAGGACTATCACTCTTATACAATAAGATGAATGTCCATGTAGTTTTATATTAATCATTAATAATCACAAGATGATATTTACTACCCCTAAGTAATTATGTGTGCATCGTTCCAATAAAATAAATCTAAAAAAAACTATAGGTTTTGCTTGGTTCTAAGAACTTCCTTATATTTCAAACAATACTTCATTTGATTTTTGTGTGTGCAAGGTTGGTGTTATTTATATTTATCAAAATACAATTCCAGATGTCCTTTAACTAGGTCTTTTTGCTAGATTTCAACAATTGATGAATGCATATATGACTAAGAATTATATGCCACAAAGCTATCATTTTTATGGAAAACTAAGACTGATTTGAACAGATAGCAAAATAATATAGACATTTACATCCCTATATCATTTGTATACAACATTTAGGGAAAAGGAATCTAGAAAAAGTCACTCAAGAGAGGTAAGGAGTACAAGATATTGAATATCATGTAATTTAGTTACACTAAGGAGGTTGTGATGTAGGCGTAGGCTATCAATAAGAAGTGCATTTTTAAGGTACAAGGAGTTGCCTACACCACCATCACCAATTAACCTTCCTTAAATAAAATCACCAAATTTTACCAAACCACCTTTCTTATTCTATCATGAATTAAGGTAGCTTTAAATTTCTATCATGTGCTTGGAGCATCTACTATCTACAATCCAATCAAGTTTCCTACAATGAAGATATGCCCGATTACATTCACATTTTTGGGTCTGAGATTAGCTTGGGAATCCAAGCCATGTTTTTCTTTGTTCCCTTATTCTTAACTGGACAACAAGTATAATAATGATCATTATCATTATAGAATTTACATATACTTAGCTTGGGAACTCAAAGAGACTCCATGGAATGTTGTAGAATCATTTCCCTTGTGTTCTCATAGCTCCAATGATATCCTATTCCATGTCAACCAATTTGTTTCGTAGCATGGTGTAGTTATTCATAAAGGTTCTTTCTACCCTCAAGTAACTTTTGCAATTAATTCCATATCATATGGTTATCTTGAGTATGAGTTGCAATACTAATACAAATTTCAGCAATATCATTGTTACACAAATAAAGTCAAATTCCAAGCATAATGATTTAATCAAATAAGAATTTGTTTCTAAGTTAAGAGAAGCATCTTTACTTTGTTTATAAGGAATAGTGGTATCTAGTTCAATATCATTAACTTGGATAATCAAAGTGGCATTTTCTTCCAGGATTATCAAAGTGGATAATCAAAGAGCATTAACTTGACAAGGATAGACAATATCTTCCACCTCAACACCATTAAATTTCAATTCGATAACATGATTTAGTTCTTTAATATCACTAATATTTTATTGAAGTGAAAAGGTTAATAATCCTCATATAATTTTCCAAAGTGTTCAAGAACAGTTTTATTTTTATCTTTTCAAGAATTGAGAGAAGCACGATAGAAAATAATTGTTTCAACGAAGGCATAGAAATGTTAAATGACCCTACCTCATCTCTTTCACTTGACATTTACATAAGATTAATGTTTCATTCGTCTTTATATTCATTTGACCCCTATTGAATCTTGAGATGGATCCCAACATTCATTGTGGTATATCTATTTGGCCTTCTTTTTCTTCTCTCCTAATCTAGTCCTTCCTATTATATATATCTTCCCTCTTCTATTTGAATTTAGGTTGATGATACTTCTTCATCTTTGGTCACTCATTCTTGAAGTTCCCTTATGTACCACACTCATAGCAATAGGAAGTTGAGGTGTCAGGCTTCACACTGAATGGCTAGCCTTTCATGTACAAGGCTTCTTCATCACATTGGGAGTACTCTTCACTTGAGGATGACCCTTTCACTTTGAAGGTCTTATTTTCAGGAATACTTTTCCTTCTCCTCCTTATCTCTTGCATTAATGTTTACCTCATAAGTTTCGATTACCTATTTTTCAACTTGGATTTCTTAGTGGTAACAATAATTTTCTGTGTCTATCACTTTCTCCTCAAAATCAGTAAGTGAGGGAGCAGACAATTTTGGCACATTTCTCTTTTTACTCTACATGCTTTCCAAGAGCACAAATATTGTTTATGATTCTTTAAAATATTTAGTACATCTTGACATATTGAGAATCTCAAACAACTAGAGTTGATGTTTTAAGATGTTTACATTTGAGTCATTTACTTTCTCATATCCTTAGTGGGTGATGCAAATCTTCTTCTATATGTCAAATTTCATCTCATAACAAGGAATTTACTTTATCTTATAAGGTTCTACAATGACATAGTGGATGCTAGTAACTTTTGCAAGTTGATCTCTCTCATGGAATCATCATCCCAATAGTCAACACTCCCATGTGCATGATGTTGGGTAGGGCCAGCATCTTCCACATGTCAAATACAATCCCTTATATGTGGATTGCATCCTCCTCTTCCAGTATATATAGTTTGAATCATCAAAAATTAGTGTACTAGTGGAGTGTCCTCCCTCAAGGTTGAGATGTCCCTAGATGTTTTTTGCTATCGTATCATACTCATGGGAGTATATTTTAGATAATACCTTGTTGTGTACCTCTTAGATTGTCTTGTCTCAAGAGGGGTGAATTGATCTAGTAAACCTAAATATTTAATATTATATTATATACACTATTTTAAAATAAATAAACATGCAAAGACAAGAGAAAACGAGAAAACTAAAAATGAACACAAGTATTTAGTGTGGTTTTGATTTGAAATATCATATCTCTACTTCATAGAGAGGTCAAACTCTAGTCTTCCTTGACACCTTGAGTGCCTCATTATATTACCACCACAAGAGAATACACTAAGAGACATGTCATTTCATTTCAAGAGTAATTGTCCTTCTTGTATGAGAAAGGAGCCAACAACCTACCTATAAGACAACCTTCCCTTACCTAGGGCCACCTTCTCTTCACCTTCCTCATCTAAGGAAAAAGATCAATTAACCTTTAAGAGAATATATTGGACAATAGAGATGAGAGCTTTATAATATCTCAATTAGGTATAGCTCTCTTACAAGTATCATATTGACACATATTAAAGAAAGTAAGAAATTCATATCAAGGGAGTAATTAGGGGATCTTTGAGGTAAAATCTCATAATTATATCATAAGGGACAGTTGGTAAACTTTAGGACCTCCCAACTGACTCATATTTATGTTGTGGGCATCTACTAGACAATCGACTTGATGGAGACAAATTCTAGCAATTTTTGGGGAAGTATATGGGGATCCAACATATATGAATCAACATTTTTAGAACAATGTAATGGAGATTTTATCACTAACAAAAAGATATATCAATGTTACAAGCGACATAATTCTCTACGGAAGTTCTTAGCCAATGAGTAGCAATTAGAGACACTTAGTAGGACAATCAGTTGAATTTTTGGATTGGATATTCATCTGTGGTAAACAAATTTAGATGAGACATGAATATGGAGTTCCTATTTAGTATGGTTAGATAAATTTCTTTAGAAAATTCTTAGTCAACACAGAGGTCTTTCACATACTCCAAGTGTAGAATAATTTGTTCTGGTTAAATCTACTAGAAGCTAATCCTAGTCACATCTCATAAATTAGTATAAGTGATTTATATCAGATATGTATTGAGAACTTTATAAGATTTTAATACTTGGATCTTTGTACATGACTTGACATGAATTCCAATTTTGGGTTTTTTTATTTGGGTAATCGAAGAGTGTTTAGTAATCTAAAATAACTCAATAGAAAATTAGACGCATATGAATGGAATGGTTAAGCCATCACAAAAATTTGGACAATGTAATGTAAGGATCAACAGTTTTATTACCTTGGTTAGCTTGATGTGCATGTGCCAAAATACACACAAAAAAGTTGTCCCATGTTACCCATCGTACAAGTCTTAGGGTATATCAGTACCACTAAGACTTCAATTAAATCTTAGTGCATGCAAAGTCGATACACTAGTCTAGCATGCCTAAGGGCTCAAAGTAAGGAATGCATACAAAAGTGAAAAAGAAATCTATTTCATGTACATGATATAGAAGAGTTCCATTGAAACCATCATCAAAGAACATGATTATAAAATATGAACAACATGATCCAAAAGTACCAACACAAGTATCACAACTTAGTCTACCTAAGGTCTTGGTCTAGACAACCACAACATTTCACATTTTAAAAGTTGATTAAGATCTCCCACCTAGGTTAGAGTACCCTCTAAGTCTTCCAATCCACCCTCATGATGAAATTTAATTTGGGAGTTTCTTCTATCTTTCCACTAGATCCACTATAGGGTAACCCAATTCAACTCCCCATAATAAGACCTCTTGGTAAGAACTATAGTGCTTATGGATCCAAAATACTATTATGGCATATACTTCCACAATATTTCTTATCCAGTTATTTGACATTCGTATGATTTATTGTATTAGATTTTTATTAATTTACTATGAAACCATATTTCCTTGCATATATATTAACATACTAGGATTGTTGTCAACAGTATATTCCAAGTAAGGTAACATTAATAAAATAGGTTTTAAATGGGCATTCTTGTGTAGTAATATTGCATTGTAGATAGAGAAAATGATAAATATTTGTATTCAACTATATACTAATCAATGAATCAACTTTGAATCATGAGATTTTCATTTAAAATAACATTTAAGATGTGATTATTACTAGCATAGTAAATCCTACTTCCATCTATTCAAATGAAGTAAGAGGTAAACAATATATATTCTTTAAAATATAGGTGTTTTTCCTCTCATGAAATTTTTTTAGGGAGAACAATACAATCCATTGAACCAATCATTTCAACATCATTCATTAATTCAACTATAGACTTAATTGTAATTAGTGAAAATATGAGATTAAACCATCACTTTAGTGATTCATTTCATTTTCATATCACAAAAAAAGTAATATTGTACAATTTTACTCAACCTCACATTATTTCATTTGTATCTAGGTTGTATCCCATTTACAGGTAGAATGTAAGTAAATCAAAAATTATTTCATCATCTCATTAACTATTGATTAACCAGAAGAAAAAAAGAAATATCTTCTAATATATTTATTAACTTAAGATCTTTTTTTCAGTAAAGCACACATTTAAATATTCTTATGCAATAAATATTCCAATCTCACTGAATGTTACATAAATATCTTCCCATGCATTAATGACATTCAGTGATCATACACTTTATATGTTCAAAACTTATATTATAATCATTGTAGCTCAACATAATTTCATATATTCATATAACATTAGTGTTTTGAAAATATAGCAACTATAAAATTGATATATTCTATAATTCATCTTATCAACCAAAAAAGTTCACACACATCATCAAATATAGTAATGAATTCCCAAAATAATTTGAAAGTTTGAATTTTTATTCATATGACTATAAAAAAATCTAAAAAAGATCACAACTAATCTCCCTAATTTCACTACAAACTCTATAATTTCTTAGTCAATCATACTCAATTTTTGGGACAAAATTTGCGATGAACATGTTTAATAACTAAATTTTGATTTATCCACTTACTTACCTAAATACCCTAGGACCATCTCCAATCTCTTAAATCACCATATATTCAAATTTCCTCCACAAACCTTCATTGATAGCTCTCCATAGTTTAAAGTGGCCTAAAATAAAGGAATTGAGAGAAATGAGAAACATTAGGGTATGCTCCTTCCAATCTAGAAACCCATAGCCCAATAGACACTCTACATAGAAATTAATGAGGAAATAGTTACTTGATTTCTATTAAAGTTCACTACGAAACCAAGTTTGATGTAATTTACCTTCTATCTTGCCAAATCCCCTCTAGATCTCCTTCTTTGTCACCAAATTTTGTGCAAAATAGTGGTGCATGGTAGGTTTTGATGGAGGAGATGTAAATGATCATTAAGATATATATATATATATATATATATATATATATATCCCCACTCAAACATTATAATGCAAAATACATTAATAAAATGATCTATAAAAAGGGTCTACATCAACTTCAGAAGTCATGCCCATAGCTGAATCAACCTTAGGACTTGGTGCTAGTTTGCATAATGTTTTATACATAATATACTTTTTACCTAAAAACCAAGTTAACATCAATGAATGGTAGGTCATAGAGATTCAAAATTTATTGACCGTTATTTATGAGGAAAACCCACTTATTACAATTCTCTTTAAATCTATATGCATATAATTAGCATTTCAAACTATAAAATTTGTTAATTTCTTAAGGTTAAGCATTAACTTAGTCAAGCACTTTTAAAATAATTATTTTCTTCGTATTTCTCTCTCATTGTCCAAAATTGTTACAAAGAGCATTTTATACAATGATATGAACTTATCATTGTCTTGATATTGATTTTATCAATTATAAATAAATTAAATCATAAAGAAAATTGCTAACCAAATTATACTCTTTTATTGGATTTGAGTCAATTAAATTTTCCCATCATGTGTGGTTCATTTAAATATTATTATTATCAAACAATTTCAAAGCCTAAAAGGAATCTAATCATTAACATAAGTCATCTCAAAGTTGAAATCATAACAGAAATGTGATACCAACTTGTCTGAGGATGTACTACATAAGGAACGGTTCAATCTCTAGACACACATCAACATTAGTTACAACATGTAGTTAAATATAACTACACGAGAAATTTTATTTTTAGCATCACAATATCAAGTATTAAAATTAATAAATCAAAACTCACAAACACAATAATGCTTAGGCATGTGTTCTCATTGTTATAAAAAATACACCTAACGATGAATTTCATATTTTATTTTATATTAATTTCTCTAAAATGGAAGTGTTGGAACTTGCCCCCCTTATTAATGATTCAGATAAAACAAACCTTAGAGGAAGAACAACTCAAAACCATCATTCATTCCGCACAATACCATTTATGTTCATGCTAAATATCTTTCCATCGAACTATGAGCCAGTTTTAATGAAATGATTCATTATGGGTCAAATCTAGATAAAGTCCTCAATCATATCCCAATTTTCAGTATAGGTCCTTAATTAATTGTTTGAGAGGAGATATCTCAATTCGATCTTTTTTTCAACCATGTGGTCGACTAAGTGGGACACGGTTGAGGAGTACAAATGGACTAGTTGGGAATGTAGACTCTAGATGATTTCGGGTTACTTCTCCATGTTTGACCTAAGTAATCATCTAGACACTTCATATAATTATTAGATATTGCATATGCAGATTCCAACTTAGTCTACATCATGTCTCCTCCATAGGGTCGACTAGGGTCTCCAATGCCAATATGCCTTAGAAACTCTGGACTTAATCTTCAAATGACACAATGAGTAGAAGAGTCGACCCACATGTGGTTGACCAACCAAAATGTCAATCATAGATTGGATGACTCATGTTTTTTCCTTCAATGAACCTAAAACTTGGAGAGTCCTCACTCCTCACATTAGTTGATCTCTCCAATCGTTATCTAATATTATTGAGGAATATCATGAAATTGTAGGACCCTATTATTATATATAGACCCCACACTATAGTTGCAAGACCCACTATTTATTCTAAATATTTCAATGGAAAAGATGCAATCTCATCTTATCAGCCCTTAGTACAAAAAATGTAACATGCAAGTAGAACAAAGTTGGGTTCTATAAGGAGATCTTATTGTTGAGTTCATGAAACTCCAATTAAAACGCATGTGGGTGGCATGTTAATGCTCTCTAATATAGCACTTAATTTCTCCTTGTCTAATTATAAATACTCTTGGTTATCAGTGACCTCTATAACTATAGGTGTTATCTTAAAGACCCCAAAGGTCATACAAGGAACCATGATAACTGGTGTGATCCTCCTTTAGATTGTAAATTCCATGTCCTCTATTGGATGCAAGAGAAGAAAATCCCCTTGAGAAAAATAGAAAAACTACCAGAATGGAAACTCGGTACAAAGAGGGGTGGCACTATCAGAATGGATCTCGGTAAAAAAAATAATATCGGATTAATGGCACGGTAGGATAGATGAACATAAAATTCCCAATTTTTAAAAAAAGCACTCAGCCATGTAGATTAGGAGAACCACATGGAGAGGAAGAAAAAGTAAAACTTTTTCCCTTTTTATTTTGGTGCATTATAAATGAGCACAGGGTCTTTTTTTTCCTTTTTTTTGTGTTAGGAAATCAAGATCTTACAACTAGCGACACTAGCAATCAGAAAATAGATCAGCAAATAAAAAAGAACATTACTGATTTGTTTTATTGTTGCATCCAGGAAATAGATTAGCAAATCAGCACTATTACGAACAGCACTATTCCACCGTTCACGAGAAACAATGCTCCACCAGCAAATCAGCACTATTACGATTAGCAAATCAACGAGAGACGGTCACATTGATTATGTGTGTGGGCGACTGTAAGGAAAAGTGGAGGAAGTCCCTCACGTAGATAGGAAGTCCCCCGCGCTAGTCGGAAGTGGATAAAGGAAGAAATTGATGCAACTTAATCCAGTACTGCCTCCACGATTTGCCCAAGCCGACCGGCCGTCACCGGGAAGAGAGAAAGACAAAGGGAGGCAGGGGAAAGGAAGTAGTGGGTAGGATTCGGGTTAAGACATCGCTCTAATACCATGTAGAATTATGTGATTTCAGTAAATCATAAAAGAGAACAGGGTCTCCTATATATAGGAGTCAGGGAGTACATAGGCTGAATACAAATAAAGGAAAATAAAACGGGTCTAAGCCTAATAAATCAATTATACTAACACACCCCCTCAAGCTTGAGAGTAAACATTGTGAAGTCCCAACTTGGTGCCCATGTACTTGAATAAAGAAGGATTAATTGGTTTCGTGAGAATATCTACAATTTGATCTGATGTTCGAATATGAGGGGCAATAATATTTTTAGCTTTGACCAGGTCTCGCACAAAGTGACAATCAACTTCAATGTGTTTTGTGTGTTCATGATTGGATCATTAGCTATGTGTATAGCTGTTTGGTTATCACAGTATAGAATGGATGGAGTCTGAAAAGAGATCTCAAACTCAGTCAAAATGGATTGGACCCACTGTATTTCAAAACATGTATGGGCTATAGCCCAATATTTGTCCTTGGTGCTGGAGCGAGCCACAACAGCTTGTATTTTACTCCACCAAATAACAGGGTCAGTGTCAATCATGATACAAAACCAAAAGTAGATTGACGATCCTAAGAATTACATGTCCAATTTGCATCAGCGTATCCATAAATAGAAATTATCTAAGAGTTTAAGCTTTTCTAAGGGTAAATGCCCAAGTCAGAGATGTAGTTGTAGTAGAGTGGAAGTAAGAAATACATGAGTCGGACTGGGTGGTGGGGCGGAGAAGTAATAAAGATCACAAGTACGCACTTCCTACCTAATCATCTTCAAGTTCCTCAAATCCTATAGAACAAAAGTAGAAGGGCCAAAGGTCACAAAGCATCAAAGAGAATCAATAATTTTAGCAACCAACATGAGATCATATGAGAAGTTTGGTACAAAGTAGATAGCATACAGTTTAAGTGTAGAAGAAAGAGGGGCAGTTCCACGAGTGACTCGTTTTATGAGCGATCTGACATAGTAACTGAGGGATGCAGAATAACAGAATCAAAAGTAGTAAGAAGGTGGGAAATACCTGTCATATGTTGTGTTGCCCCGGAGTCCACAACCCATATAGAATTTTTGGCAAGCAGAGATGTCCCAAAATTACCTTGAGGAGTAGGGGTTGCATTAGCTGAATAAGAGGCATTAGGCAGGTCACCAATGTGTCACTTGGAGGGTGTAAAGGTTGTCATGCTATTTTCAAGGGGAGGATCCCCATAATATTGTGTCACTTGGAGAAGATGTTTGTACTCCTCCTTTGGCAATGAGACATGAGAAGAAGATGTTTGTGATGGAGTTTATCTCTGACCAAGTGGTGTGGCAGATGCTTGACCAACATGAATAGGTGCTTGAGAGACATGGCTAGAGCCCATGCCACATCCACTCTTGTAGTTGGCTGGATAATAATGCTTCAAGTGGCAGACATCTTCAGTTTGGTCCAACTTGCCACAATAGGTGCACTTTGGACATTGGCCTCGTTCATAACCACAGCCTATGGCCGCCGCAGCCATTACCAGTGGAAGTTTAGATGTAGCAGTGGGAGAGATGTGAGGAGCAAATATATCAGACTAGACCATTCATGTGTATGTCTGGTACATAGATGGAAGGGTTGTACCAACCAAGAGTAGTTGTCGAACTGTGGCAAAGTGAGGATGAGCTTGTTTAGGAAGTAGCCAGTCAGAAGAGTTTCCCACTCCTTGGTGACATCACCAGACTTTGTCAGAGAGAAGAAGTTGAGTTGGTTTTCTAGAGCCTTCATGGCGTCAAAATACTTGGACAAGGGTCGCTCTCCTTACTGTTCAGAGAAGATTTTATCCATGATATTATACATGGGCAGGCAATTGTCTTCTTGAGTGAAGAATTTTTTCATCTCCTCCCGCATAGTCTTGGTGTTACAGTGCCACATGTACTTGACTACCACCTCTGGCTCCATGCATGCTCAGATCCATGAGGGAACTTGACTATTTCATATCACCCATGCATCGTCAGGAACTGTCAGTGAATCATCGGTGATAGGTTTGAGTTTACCTTGTGATTCAAGGAATGTCTCGATAGCATTCATCCATATTAAAAAGATGTCATCATTAAGTTTAACAATAGAAATGGGCTGCATATCATTGTAAATGATAGTCTGCTTAGTAGTATCACCCATGATGAGGTGAGTAAGATATTGGATAATAGTACGGTGCAAATTGATAGAAATGTACTGGAATATAGCATGGTACAAATAAAAAATAAAGGTACCGGAATGTAGCACGATACAAAAGAATAAAAGAGAAAAACTACCATAATGGAAACTTTGTAGAAAGAGTGGTGGCACTACCAGAATGGATCTCAATAGGAAAAAAAAGAACTACCAGATTAATGGAACGGTAGGATAGATGAACATAAATTCCCCAATTTTTAAGAAAAGCACTCAGCCATGTAGATTAGGGGAAACACATGGAGAGGAAGAAAAAGTAAAGCTTTGTCCCTTTTTGTTTTGGTGTTTTATAAATTAGCACAGGGTCTTTTTTGTTTTTTTTTCATGTTCTTTTTTTTGTGTTAGGAAATCGGCGACCTTACAACTAACGACACTATCAATTAGAAAATAGATCAGCAAATCAAAAAGAACATTATTGTTTTGATTTACTGTTGCATCCAGGAAATAGATTAGCAAATCAACAGTATTACGATCAGCATTATTTCACCATTTACGAGATGCAATACTCCACCAGTGATCGCAATCCAGAAAAAGAGACGATCACATTGATTATGTGTGGGCAGTTGTAGAGAAAAGCGGAAGAATTCTGTTACACCCACATCCCACAATTATCACTAATCATGAGATTAGGGAATAATATTGAGGATTATACTTAATACAAAGTTCACTCCCAACTTTTTTTCTTTTATCTCAAACTCTTTGTTTGCTCGCATTCAATCAAATAAACAAACTTTCTAAGAGAATTAAACCTTTATTACTCTAATATGATCTCAACATTATTGATACACATGCATACATTTATTCTGTTTCTCACACTTCCAAATACATACAACATGATAACCAAATATTTACTCTATTATTAAGGAAAAAAAGTTACACATTATCATTTACAATTCTCTTTCAACTGTATGCAAGGACCTAGAGTGACAGGGACCGATTGAACTTAACAAATCTCATACTTAACTCTTGTGGCAGATCTATGTTGATGCAATGACATCTTTAGTCCACAAGTTATCCCTAAAAATATTGAGTAGAGGAGTGATCCTACTCACTCAGGGAATGAGTACTTCAAAGAAATAGTTTAAAGTGCTTATATAATTACATATATATTGTCTGGCAACTGATATCAATGATAATATTAGTAAGCTTTAAAGAGACTAATCATTCACAAACATTAATATGGCACGATACTCTAGATCTACAAGAGTGTTTCAATAAATGAACATGCTTGATTGATCATAAAGAAAACTAATAGTTCAGAAACATATAAAGAATAATTGAATAACTACACACACTTGTTTAACCTCTCATTCATCATATTATTCCCTGAACCCACATGAGGTGTACTACAACATGTGAAAGAATTGCAGCTAGCTACGATCTCACTGTACAAGGCATAGAAGCATGCCCAGGTTCCTAAGCCTATCTCTTGAGTAAGACCCTATCTGCAATGGGCCTCGACACTTCTGCCTCTCGGCGGCTAATGGGAGTGGATGGATATCTCAGACTCCACCTCTCAACCTGGGTACTTAAGCAGAGAGTCAAAGCTCTCAGGCATATTGTGCATCAATAGAACTACTGACCACTGATCACTACAACATGTAACATAGGTACCATCGATATCCCCAGTTGGTGTTGGGTACCTCACAACTATAAGGAGTCTTCCATACTGGTCAAGACCCCTGCACCCTACTGGTGTGCTCCGTCTTACCTTGATCTAGGCTACCTCCAGTTAGGAAATTATTTCCTCCCCACAGTGCAAGCCTCATCCTATGAGGATTCTATAGTGTTCAGGGCATCTAAAAGTCTAATTGACTCTTTCAATTCACAATTCAATCATCACATCAACATATCGTACTTTAGCTTTATAAATTGTTCATTTCATAGATCATCTGATAACATTTATCACAGCTGAATTGTTAAGCATGACCACATCTCATACTGAGAACATTGATATCACAATACTTGATTCATTGAACAACCTATCCTTAGGGTTTCATTTACCTCATTCACTTATCACATGACTAGCATAAGGATTTAAAGTGTCATAAACATTCACT
The DNA here is from genome assembly GCA_963693085.1 of Alisma plantago-aquatica. NCBI lineage: Eukaryota > Viridiplantae > Streptophyta > Magnoliopsida > Alismatales > Alismataceae > Alisma > Alisma plantago-aquatica. The sequence goes on along the minus strand of OY856415.1, from coordinate 560,457,539 downwards.
AGATAAAAATTACTTTCAACAAGTCATTTACAATCAACATACGTATGTAATCCTGGAATTGAGTTGAATTTGGGTTTCCATTCCATTCACTAAGATATCATGAATCAAGAATAACATTGAATAAATAAAGTCTACGGTGTCAAGAAAAGAACATCAAATGGATTTCACAATATCTATTTGTAAATTTTTAACTTTCCACTCATCTAGGGTTTCACCCTCTATACTGAGATAACAAGAAACACTATTCACACCACATGAAATCTAAGATTGTATCTGACATATATTTACTATGCATTCAGGTAAATAATTGTTCATAATCAATGAGATTCAGATAGACAAATTTCTCTATTTAATTATACAACAATTTCAATCATAGCCAAAAACCCTAAATTTTAGTTTACTCTTATAACCTCTACAGTTACTTAAAGAATTATCATTAAGATAGTTTGTATCCATTTCTAATATACTTTTATCATCTGAAATTCATCAAAATAGAGGAAGAATCCATTTCATATCATTTTGCAAAAACTAGATCAAAAAGACAATTTAGCGTTTCTACTTGCATACTAAGAAATTAAAGATTATTGATGATTTAACTCATTTTTGTGCAATCTACTGTTTAAAAGAAGTGGCCACTCACCCTAAGGTGTGAAAACACCTTTAAAATGTAACCCATCTCTGAAAATCTTGAATCCATATCAAAACCCTAGCAAATCCTTGGTTTCTTCTTCCTTTCAACTCAGAAACCCTAGAAATGGGATTATGAAGAAAGAGTGAGAAAAAAGAGAGTTTTGATATCATTGTTGGTATGTCTACCCATAGAGAAATTCATGTGATGATTGTAATGGGATACTTTATAAATTATTTGAATAATAATAAAGGCAATTTCCAATCCATATGTTTTAACTATTTCTGAGATGATAGTGTAACATGATAGATGTCTAAAGAATTGTTTTACTCAATGACGTATGCTTTTAGGTTAAGGACCTAAACGATGAGATCATACATATGTTAAGAGTATACATTCTTGTTTGGTCCCTAGTCAGTTGTTATTGTGGAAATAACCATAGACATCAATAACACTAAAGACTAGATTGTGTGTTGGTTGATGACAGAATCTCCGTGAGAGTGATACATGGAACCATGATTTGGTAGTCACAGTTATCTCTCACAGTGATGGTGGTGAATGTGATTCTTTGACCTGAAATCACTACACTCAACACATGTCGTTGGGTACACTTTGACATCATCAAACGCAGTCATGAAACATGGGTTGTTATAAAGGTGACGATTGGGTGACTTTGACACAAGGGGCTTTCGAGGGGTGAGTGATAGATATGGGATTTGTCCCTCCTAAGGGAGTTTGATGTCCATAGCCACTTGATGAGTAGGATTGAGAAAGGCATGCGCATGCATGTGTGAATCAATATGTGATATTGATGTCACACACATCTCACCCAGTCTGCTCTAAGATGAAGGAAATGGATGAACGTTGAAAGGATGATTGTACCATGCCTTGAGTTCATTCAGGACATTAGTGACAAAGGAATTATACATTCGTTGTAACACCATTCACAAATTTTAGGATTGAAAGTTGTTCTCCAACTTTCTATTTCACTTGGGTAGCACTGATGTGTGACTACGCACTGCTCTTTGCTTGTGAAGTCATAAGTGTTATGGAATTTCACTGCCAATGTGAAATGGACCTGCAGGTTCACACACATAGGATTTAACCTGGAAGAGGAGTGTATCCACAAATGATGTTTAGATTGATTAGTAAAGGAGTTTAGTAGTTCAATTAAACACTCAGTTGATTTATAGCTCAAAATCATAGTGTTCAAGGTGTTGGACCAATTGATTAGAGTATCAAATTGATTGAAACTACAATTGACTGATTTTGCACAGTCTGCACTTCCAATCGATTGGCTCATGTGATGAACCGATAGGCTTAGGTTGGTAAATCGATCGGCTCAAGGGGTGAGTCTATCGGCTCATATATCAATGAGATGATCGGATCAATTGTTGAAATGATCTATTCATGTGACCAACCGAGATCGTTTGGAAAGTCAGAAGACTATTTTGCAAATACAATTTTTTTCACTTGTACAAATTCAATTTGGACAAGGATTAATATTTGATTAATCGGAAACAAACAATGAAAGTCAATTCGAGTTGGACCAGGAGCATGAACCGATCAGCTCAAGCATGAACGGATCGGCTCAGATGCCCCCCAAACGATCGGTTCAGGTGTGAACCGATCGGCTGAGGTCACTAACTGACTGTTTCAGGGTTGAAACAATCGGTTCAGCTGACATAGTTGGTTGTTTTGTGGAAAATCTTGAACCTGTCTACTCCTGCTTTAATCCCTCATTGTCGGGGGTAGAGAACCCTGTCCCATGACCCTCATATATATAGGGGTATTGGGGGCTTCTCAAAGTACAACTCAGAAAACCAGTTGCTCTGCAAAGTTGTTGTTCTCTCTGGTTTTGGTAACCGATAGAGCCCGAGCAAGTGCTACCCGATAAGGGAGGCACAGCAAAGGAAAGACAACTACAAAAAGGCAACTGATTGCAGGAGAGTGTGTCAGTGACTAGTATGCTGACAAGAGGGTATGACTCCTTCTGATTCCTTGTGGGACAAGGAGATCGAAGTTCCATACAGTCCGTGTGGACGAATGTAGAGGCAGGAGGCTTCTTCCACTTGGAGGACAGTTGTCAATCCAGACAGTCCCGGTGAGACCAGGAGTTGCACAGACACCATCCAAGACCGAAGGTGAAGACCGCATAAGCCGTGAGGAAACATCACCGAGCAAGCCTCGGGACAAGGTATGCCTCCTCAAACCATCTTTCCTACTGTATAGACGTTGACGCGATTCCTTTATTTTGGGTTTGGGAGAAGAAAATTTTGTTTCTGTTGCCTTCTCTGTCTCCCCTAAAACCCAACAGTGGTATCAAAGCCACGTCAACTGCTCTATACTTTAGGATTATCGATGTGATCGATTTTGGTTTGTCGCCTTTATTTATTACATACGATGCGAATAAAATTGGATTTATGCATGTCCAATCCTAAATCCACAAATCCCAATATGCATATATGATATGTAATATAAATGCACTCGATGTGCGTCACCCTTAAATGAGTTTTGTGGTGCTTGTATAGCATGGTTATGGCCAATAGAACCTATGTATGTGTGCTTGGTTGAATGTGGTTTCTTGCATCTCAGTCTGCGCACCGATTCCCTATCTCCTATTCCTGATGTAACTCAAGATAACTCGAGATTTCTTTCCTACCTTTGCTCCCCCCGAATGTAACTCGGGGTTTCCTTTTTCAAATGTAAAATAGGATAGATTTTTATTTCCTGTTATATCAAAGAACGGAGGACCTTTTAAAGACCGGTTCGAGGAGCGAGATAAGCGGGTAGGCGACCTGAGGAGATGCACGATGACCAGTGAATCGATCAGTTGGAGATACCATTCGATCGGATGGTGGCACCCAAATGACCGATCTGATGGTGAGCTGATCAATCATGTAGATGAGTTGATCAAACCTAGAAAGGCAAAGCACAGAGTTCATCTTGTACAGGTTGCATGTGATGTGGATCTAGATGACCGTGATTCCTCTTGGCTCGAGGAATCACATTAGGATGGCCATAATCATTGCTTTTATCATTTTGCATGTTTTCTGTGGGATATAGCATGTATATGATACGTACTATATATTGTGGTGATTGGATATGTATATGTACCTATGAAAACCAAATCCCACATCTAAATATTAAGTCTTACACGCCTTCCATTAGCGACACACATGAAAAACCTAATCGACCAAGTGTAGGTTACGCCAAAGCGTGGTGCGCCGTCTATCTCGTGGAAGTGTGAAGGGTAAACATGTAGGTTCTGCCAAAGCAGGGTGCATGTTTACCATGTCGGCTTTTAGGTTAGACTTAACTGGTGATTCTTAGAGTGTCTAAGCCCAGAGGCACGGAATGTTCATGGCAAGGTGTTGTGCATATTCATTCATCAAGAGTTGCATATGATGCAATTGACATGATGGCATACCTAAATAGTCAAGTTGTGGGTGATCAGCCAAAGCTGACTCATGACTTGATGAAATACGGATCTTGACCCACTAGAAGATTGTACACTGCAATCTTTTGAATTGATGTTGAGGGTTGTCAATTTGAATCAAAATAGTGGGAGTGGTAATTAATTAAAGGCCTAATTAACTACTTTCAAATTTTATTCAAATCAAATCAAATCAAAAGGAGTTTTGATACATGCAATTTTCTCTTGTAGAATGGCAAAAGAATCAACTTTTAAAATGGGAAAATTAATTGAGAATAAATTCCATAACTGGTTGGGGATTGTGAGAAGTGTTCTGCACAATCCAGAAATACTGGTAGCCTTTGAATCCACTCTATGTGCACTTAAGAAGAAGGATAGTTCATTGATGGAGATCAATGGAACAAAGTCTAAGGACAAAGGTGAGGGAGCGAAGGGTTATCTCGCCAAACCAATGTCAGAATCTTCTGCGCTCAAAACATGGAGAGGATGGAAGGAACGATGGAAGAAGAAGTAAGAGATAGAGATATCTACTTCTGGTGTGTATGTGATAGAGATTAACTTTACTACTTCTTTGTCATGGGTACTTGATACCAGATGTGGATCTCACATTTGTTTAAATGTGAAGGCTCATAAAAGAAGTAGGCCTTTGGGGAAAGACGAGGTTGAACTACGTGTTGCCAATGAGGCAAGAGTTGCCACCAGTGCCGTAGGAACCTATGAGTTAACTTTACCTAGTGGGCTAATAATAGAGTTGAAGAACTGCTATTATGTACCTTCCATAAATAGGAATATCATTTCCGTCTCTTGTTTAGACAAGGATGTTTTTGAATTTCTTATTAAGAATGGAAAGTGTTCTATTTCAAAAGATGGGATCTTTTATGGCAGTGCCCCAATGTCTTATGGTCTATACTTGATAGATCTAGAGACAAATGTATATAATGTAAATGCCAAAAGGCAAAAAATCAACAACTCAAACAAAATGTATCTTTAGCATTGTCGTCTAGGGCACATAAATGAGAAGCGCATCTCTAGACTCCATAAAGATGATTATCTAGACTCTTTTGATTATGAATCAATAGAGACATGTGAATCTTGTTTGTTGGGCAAGATGACCAAGACTCCCTTTTCAGGTAAAGGTGAGAGAGCTAGTGACCTATTATGACTCATACATACTAATGTATGTGGGCCTTTTAGAACTAATGCCAGAAATGGGTATCAGTACTTCATTACCTTCATTGATGACTTTAGTAGGTATGGCTATGTGTACCTGATGAAACATAAGTCAGAAACCCTTGAAAGGTTCAAGGATTTCATGAATGAATTACAGAACCAACTTGGTAAAAGTATTAAAGCACTTTGATCCGATTGAGCTGGAGAATACTTAAGCCAGGAGTTTGAGGACCTTCTTCGAGCCCATAGTATTGTATCACAATGGACTCCTCCTGGAACACCACAGCATAATGGTGTGTCTGAAAGAAGGAATCACACCTTATTTGATATGGTGCGATCAATGATGAGTTTTGCTGATCTTCCAATTTCTTTCTGGGGTCATGCTCTTGAAACCGCCGCATTTATACTTAACCGAGTACCATCTAAATCGGTTCAAAAGACATCATATGAGATATGGACTGGGAAGCATCCCAATATGTCTTTTATGAGGATTTGGGGGTGGGAGGCATATGTCAAGAAAATGTTTCCTGACAAGCTAGGCCCTAGATCTGATAAATGTTATTTTGTTGGATATCCTAAGGAGACCAAGGGATATTACTTATACCACCCAACTGACAACAGAGTGTTTGTTTCTAGGGATGTTATGTTCCTAGAAAAGATATTTATTTCCAAAGGAAATAGTGGGAGGAAAGTATTGAAGAGGTTCAAGCCCAACAAGAAAACATTGAACCAGTAGATGTACAAGAGGAACATAGAGATTCACATGGTATTGTGGAATCTCAGTCTCCTCAAGTAACACAAGGATCTCATAGATCTAGTAGAGCACGCCTTGAACCTGAGAGGTTTGGATACCTTGTGACTCAGGAAGGCAGTGAGTTGATCATAGATGATGATCCAACTACCTATATAGAGGCTATGGAGGGACCATATTCTGAGAAATGGCTTGAGGCCATGAAATCTGAGATGGAATCCATGTACTCCAACAAAGTATGGACTTTGGTGGAACCACCTAAAGGGGTAAAACTCATAGGGTGCAAGTGGGTCTTCAAGAAGAAGACTGACATGGATGGAAATGTACAAACTTATAAAGGCAGATTGGTTGCAAAGGATTTCCGACAAGTTCAAGGTGTTGACTATGATGAAACTTTTTCTCCAGTTTCCATGATTAAGTCCATCAGGATCATGCTTTCTATTTCGGCTTACTATAACTATGAGATTTGGCAAATGGATGTTAAAATCGCATTCCTTAATGGGAATATAAATGAGGATGTGTACATGACACAACCTGAAGGTTTTGTATATCCAAAGAATGCCAATAAAGTTTGTAAGATGCAAAGGTCAAACTATGGATTGAAGTAAGCATCTTGGAGTTGGAATCTTCGATTTGATGAGGAAGTCAAAGTGTTTGGCTTTATTCAAAATGAAGATGAACCTTGTGTGTACAAGAAGGTTAGTGGGAGCATGACCACATTCCTCATATTGTATGTGGATGACATACTTTTGATGGGGAATGATGTCTCAGCCTTAGAGAAGGTAAAAACTTGGCTTGGGAATACTTTCTCAATGAAGGACTTAGGAGAAGCATCCGACATTCTAGGTATTAAGATCTATATAGATAGATCTAAAAGGCTTCTCGAACTAAGTCAAAGCACGTACATTGACAAAGTGCTGAAGTGGTTCAGCATGGAGAACTCAAAGAGAGGCAACATCACCATGCTACATGGAATCGCCATCTCTAGAGCTCAATGTCCCCAATATTGTGAAGAGAGGGAGTGTATGAATGGGATCCCATATGCATCAGCCATCAGATCCATCATGTATGCTATGTTATGAACACTCCCAGATGTCTCGTATGCCCTTAGCATGACGAGTGGGTACCACTCAGATCACGGGGATGCTCACTGGACAGCCATAAAGAACATCCTCAAGTACTTGTGAAGGACTAAGGATCAGTTCCTTGTATACGGCGGTGAGGAAGAACTGGTTGTAAGAGGTTACACCGATGCAAGCTTCCAAACCGACAAAGATGATTACAGATTGCAATCAGGATTTTTATTTTGCTTAAATAATGGAGAAATGAGTTGGAAGAGTTCCAAGCAAGAAACAGTTGTTGATTCTACTACAGAGGTCGAGTATATTGCTGCTTCACATGCAGCAAAGGAGGCTGTGTGGATCAGGAAGTTCGTCACTAAACTTGGTGTGGTTCCCAGTAAATGTGATGCAATTGAGCTTTATTGTGACAATAATGGAGCTATTGCTCAAGCTAAGGAGCCCAGATCTCATCAACGGTCCAAGCACATACTGCGGCGCTTCCATCTCATACGAGAGATCGTACAGCGAGGAGATGTGAAGATTTACAAAGTACTAACTGAAGATAACATAGCTGATCCACTGACGAAGGCCCTTTCTCAGCAGAAGCATGATGGTCATCCTAGGTCACAAGGACTGAGGTTCCTAGGTGACTAGCTCTAAGTGCAAGTGGGAGTCTGTTGGTATGTATGCCCATAGAGCAAGTCATGTGATGATTGTAATGGGATACTTTGTAAATGATTTGAATAATAATAAAGGCAATTTTTTATCAATATGTTTTAACTATTTCTGAGATGATAGTGTAACATGATAGATCTCTGAAGAATTGTTTTACTCAATGACGTATGCTTTTAGGTTAAGGACCTAAATGATGAGATCATATGGATGTTAAGAGTATACATTTTTGTTTGGTCCCTAGTTGGTTGTTATTGTGGAAATAACCATAGACATCAATAATACTAAAGACTAGATTGTGTGTTGGTTGATGACAGAATCTCATTAGTCATGATATAGTGATATCAAACCAAGCACATAGGTACTTGTTAGAGAACAAGTGTACCGGATAGACCCACCGTGAGAGTGACACATGGAACCATGATTTGGTAGTCACAGTTAGCTCTCACAGTGATGGTGGTGAATGTGATTCTTCGACCTGAAATCACTACACTCAACACATGTCATTGGGTACACTTTGACATCATCAAACACAGTCCTAAAACATGATGATTGGGTGACTTTGACACATGGGGCTTTTGAGGGGTGAGCGATAGACATGGGATTTGTCCCTCCTAAGGGAGTTTGATGTCCATGGCCACTTTGATGAGTAGGATTGAGAAAGGCATGTGCATGCATGTGTGAATCAATATGTGATATTGATGTCACACACATCTCACCCAGTCTGCTCTGAGATCAAGGAAATGGATGAACGTTGAAAGGATAACTGTACCATTCCTTGAGTTCATTCAAGACATTAGTGACAAAGGAATTATACATTCGTTGTAACACCATTCACGGATTGTAGGATTGAAAGTTGTTCTCCAACTTTCTATTTCATTTGGGTAGCACTGATGTGCAACTAGGCACTGCTCTTTGCTTGTGAAGTCATAAGTGATATGGACTTTCACTGCCAATGTGAAATGGACCTGCAGGGTCACACACATAGGATTTAACCTAGAAGAGGAGTTTATCCACAAATTATGTTTAGATTGATTACTAAAGGAGTTTAGTAGTTCAATTAAACACTTAGTTGATTGATAGCTCAAAATCATAGTGTTCAAGGTGTTGGACCAATTGATTAGAGTATCGGATTGATTGAAACTACAATTGACTGATTTTGCACAATCTGTACTTCCCACCGATCTGCTCATGTGATGAACCGATCGGCTTAGGTTGGTGAACTGATTGGCTCAAGGGGTGAGTCAATCGCCTCATATATCAATGAGAAGATTGGCTTAATTGTTGAACCGATCGATTCATGTGACCAACCGAGATCGTTTGGAAAGTCAGAAGACTATTTTGCAAATACAATTTGTTTCACTTGTACAAATTTTATTTGGACAAGGATTAATATTTTGATTAATCGGAAATAAACATTGAAAGTCAATTTGAGTTGGACCAGGAGCATGACCTGATCGGCTCAAGCATGAACTGATCGGCTCAGATGCCCCAAATGATCAGTTCAGGTCTGAACTGATCGACTGAGTTCACCAACCGACCGTTTCAGGGTTGAAACGATCGGTTCAGCTGACGCAATTGGTTGTTTTATGGAAAATCTTAAACCCTTCTACTCCTACTTTAATCTTGCATTGCCCGGGGTAGAGAACCTTATCCCATGACCCTCCTATATATATAGGGGTATTGGGGGCTTCTCAAAGTACAACTCAGAACACCAGTTGTTGTGCAAAGTTTTCGTTCTCTCTGGTTTTGGTAACTAAGAGAGCCCGATGAAGTGCTACCTATAAGGGAGGCATAGCAAAGGAAAGACAACTACAGAAAGGCAACTGGTTACAGGAGAGTCTGTCAGTGACTAGTATGCCGACGGGACGGTGAATTTATTATATAACTTTCTCTCTCATTAAATTCCCTTATAAACGTCCCATTTCCAACCCAAATAAAAGGCTTTTTCGATCCCTTTTTCTTTCCTTGCTTTGGTCATACACAAAGGAGCTTAGGAGAAATAGGAGAACGTGCCCTAACCTATAGGTAAGCTCCATAGTCATCTCCAACCTTGATTTCATGGTGGAAATCGAAAATCAATGCTTGATTTCTTCTTTTCTTCATTCAATCTTCAACTCTAGCCAATCCTTTCACTCAAAGACTTGAGAACGGGCCTTGGGCAGTTGTGAAAGCTTCATTCACCATTTGAGACGTGGATCTTGAAGCTTGGATTCAGCTTTGAAGGCAGGTTATATAACTTGAACCCTTAAATGTCATTATTGCTTGCAAATTGTTCATTATATGTTGAACCTTTATATTTTCTCAATTTCCTTTTAATTAGTTATTGAAATCCCCATAAGAATTGCAACTGATTTCAAAGGTTTGAAGCTTGAATATGATGATGTCATGTTAAGCACACACCTCAACAAAAGGAAGGGGCAATCGGTTTTCAAAACTGATTGAGTTCATTTAGTTTCAAAAACCAATTGAGTTGATTCAGTTTCAAGACCGAATGGATAGTTGTATCCAAGACCGAATGGGTAATCTACTCCAAACCAAATGGGTAATTAAGTACAAGACCGAATGGGTAATTAACTATAAGATTGAATGGGTAACTGAGTCCAAAACTGAATGTGTGATGGATCTCAAGATCGAATGGATAGATTGGACTTCAAAACCATTTGGGATTAGTTGCTGAGGTGATTGATGAGGATTTAATGGTTCAAATTGATTTGATTATAATTAATTCTAGAAGAATGATCAATGGATTGCAAACCCTAATCGAATTGGTTGAAGGATTCCTAATTGATTTGGGTTAATTACTTGGTTGATGGTCCAAACGGTCTCAAGACCATTTGGAGGTTAAGGGTTGTGATGGATGATTGGAAATCCAAGGATTGTAATTGGATGTACATTAATGGATCAATTGATGATCGATTCAATAGAGAAAACCCTAAAGCCAATCAATTCGATGGAGGAGACCCTAGTTGATCTAATCGGTTTCATGATGGTTTGGACCAAACGGTCATGAGACCATTTGAGTCCAAACGGTCCTCAGACCGTTTGAAGGGCAATTGTTCACAAACTATTTAGGGTTCATTCGGTTTCAATATTAACTTGATCAAATGGTTTCAAAACCGATTGAAGAAGTAAGGCAAGACCGAATGGAGTTCAAGCACCTCAAGACCGAATGGAGGTCAAGGTACTTCTAGACCATTTGAAGGTGTAATTGAGTCAAGACATATTAGTACAATCAACTACATGATTGTTGTTGATGTCTATCAAAGGTAATTATAATGTTTTTACCTTCAAGGTACTTAAGTGATTAGTACCTTTTGAATGATTAACCTTGATGCTTATGGAAGAAACATCCCAACATACTAAATTAACTCTAAGTGTGTATATCTAAATGAGGATTTGACCTAATATAATTAAGTTTGAAGTGATCAACATCCTAGAGAGGATGAGAGAGAGAGAGAGGAATCCATACATGAGTGATAAACATGTAGTGATTAATCCCCAATACTTGCAATACATAGGGTTTTATTCTTGATAAAGAGTTCATGAAACCCTAATTGAGAAGGTTGATGAACCCTAACCCTAATTGAGGGCATTGATGGGTTTAACCCTAATCTAGGGTAATGGAGAAACCCTAATTAAGGGTGATGAAATGTGAAACCCTAATTAAGGGTGATAACGTATGGAACCTTAATTAAGGGTGATGAATTGTGGAACCATAATTGAGGGTAATGTCATATGAAACCCTAATTGAGGGTGATGTCAAGTGTAACCCTAATTGAGGGTGATGTCATGTGAAACCCTAATAAAGGGTGATGTCATATTAAACCCTAATTGAGGGTGATGTCAAGTGAAACCCTAATGCAATGATGTGATGTGAAACTCTAACCCAAAGTGATGGTATGTAATGATATGTGAAACCTTCATATGAAATCCTAACCCTGATATAGGGTGAAGGTATGTAAAACTCTAATTTTGGGTTATACTGCATGAACCCTAATCTTGGACAATATGAAGATAAACCATAACCCCAATTTTGGGCCATAGGTTGAGAAACCCTAATTTCAGGTAATACTATGTGAAACTCTAATATAAGGATGATGTTATGAGAAATCCTAATGTAGGGTGACAATATGTGAAATATTAATATATGGTGATGTTATGTAAACCCTAGTTGATAAAGATGGGAAACCCTATTCCTAATAATGTAATAGTGACTAATTTACTAATAAGTGAAACACCTAAAGGGATTGGTAATGGATGGCCTTATATTAATATTTCCTTAACTCAAAGATGAGTCCATATCATTAGTAATGGTTGCATATTCTAAATAAGTGACTTATGACCAATACATTACATGATAAATGTGATGAACTGGTGCATAAAGTATTAGGATGGGAAATACCCTAATACAAGCTAAGTTGATGAACTCAAGTAAGATAAAGGTGATGAGGGAAGTGATACATCAAGATATGATAGATATCACATCTAGCACCTCAATATTGATACACCTTGATGTATTTTAAATCGAATATACTCAGATGAGTAACACATGAAGTGTGTCATGTCAATTGTTACATTGAGATGTAATGTACTTTGATAAGTGTAGGCTAACATGCCTTATGAAAAGGTTAATCCAAATCAATAAAGTATGATGTAATCATATTCTGGTAAATTTGAGAGAGGAACTTATACCTTGTGTTGATAATTCATTCAATGATAAGTGATGAGAATAAATAAGCATGATTAAATGCTTATGTTATCAATGTTGGCTCCTAGCTGTGTGAAGCAATGAAATAGGGCTTGATCATTAATATTATGATCTTGAGAACCTAAATGGTTATTTATGGAAAACCCTAATGGAGGGTGATGATATGTAAGAGAAATCCTAACCCTAAATAATGGAATGGTGATGCTACTCTTACATTGCATAAGTTTAAGTGCTGATATGTAATTGATATAACTGTTATTATGTAATGATCATACAGGTGATCATGAGATGATGAGCATAACCATGTATGAGTTATGATGTGTTAATTATTTAAATGCTTTATGGGCCTTGTGAGCCATTATATGTATTATTTCCTAGTAAGAGGTAACAAGAGACTAATGGGCTTTGATAGCCATGTGAAATGCTTGTGTAGCAGGTATCATGTTTACCTTGGTCAGATGACCTAAAGGTATTAGTTACCAGATAAGTGGTAACAAGTGTTCTTTGATGAACTAAGGGTTTGAATACCCATATTCCATAATCATGATGATGAGATGTTAAGGGAGGAGAATGCCCATGATGTGACAAGGGATTATATCCCAATGTTCTATAAAGTTTTGAAAAGTACTTGATAGATCAACTATACTTTTCTTTGTAGCATTTGTCATAACAATGTTTGAGAACTTGATTGGTGCTAAAAGAATATAGTAATGCACATAATTAATCAAGTGTAATCATATCATGTAGTTCCTTGGCCATATAGCCATCAGTGTCAGAATTTTCTAGATGGTGAAACGGGTTGCTCCGCGGCATAACCTGGAATGCATATTTTTGAATATGCGGGGGTGATGGCCGAAAATATCCTTCTGCCCTAATGGAGGAATTGATATGAGATAAACATTAAATCTCTCAATCCTTCATTATTTATGTCAGGGTGGATGTATCACTAATCCCCCGATAACGGGATGGATCTATCACGAATCTCCAGATAATATTAATGTTGGATCAATTTGAGATAAAATCTCTCGATTATGAAGAGAGTACAACATGCCACTGTAACTCTATAGTGAAGTTAGTAGTATACCCTGGAAAGCTATTTAGCAGAGACACAAGATGTCCTACATTAAATCTCGTACTGACCGAGATAAGGGAGGTCATGGAAGTCGACTCTTCCATTGACCTTGTATGGCACCGATTTTGACTTCACAATGGTCGGTTGGAGTATGAGCGGTATACCTCATCTCCTCAGGGCATAAGTGTGGTTGTAAAATGTAATCAGCCGTATAGCATGTTTTCTTAAGGATTGAATACGAAAATCGTGGGTTGATGTTACATTTGTTTATGCATCTTTAGTTGATAGATGATATATTTATGATTCCTTACATTTCTTGCAAGGTAGAAAGATGATGTATAATTCTATCATGGGTATATGCAATGTTCTCCTTAAGAAAGGATATTATCTTATTATGTTCATACAATGATTAATACTGTTTTTAATATAAAAGAATTTTTGCTCAGTTTTATTCTACTAATCTGCAATAATAATATTTTTGGCGGAGAGTTATATCTCTCGCTGGGACAATTTTCAATTGTCTCACCCCTGTGGGATCCAACTTTTTAGGTAAACGCAGAAGAAAAAATAGGAACCCCATAGCAGGGAAAGAGTAGTAGTATCAGCAGAGACAGCAGTGATATTCCAGGTGGGGCACTGGCTGCCGTATTTTTGTGTAGAAAGTCCTATGTGTCGTCTCTGTACTCTCAGGTCCTCAGAGTTAGTAGATAGTGATTTTATCATCAATCTAAGATTTTGGCTTGAACGCCTCGAGGTTTTATGTTGTTTATGTATAGTTTGGTAAAGCAACTGTTGTATGTAATCCTCGAGAAGAGATGGTACAGGGTATGTACTTGTGAACCAGAATGTATATGTAATACTTTGGTTCTTGTTATAAGAACTTTTTGGAATTGGATCTCTTTGCAAAAAGGTTTTAATTTTTAGTGATTTTTTCAGTAATCTGTTGTTAATGATCGCTTCCGCTTAAGTTAATCATGTTTTTGTGAGTTGGATGCCACAATTTAGTGGTATCAGAACTCTAGGTTTACTGAGTCTATAGAGACATAGGATTAAGGATGTTGAGTCTGTTCTAGTGTCTTCCAGTTTATATGATAGTGTCTTCTACTCATATAGGCGAAGAAGAACTTAAAGATGTCTGGATCACACGAAGAACATGTTGTTGAAAGCAGAAATGTTGCACCAACAGAACGTGCGAGGGACCAGGCAAGAGAAGAACGAATGCCTAAGAATCCCCAAGATGAACCAACTATGATAAGGAATATTCCTTTTGATATCACTGTTGGGCAGGTTAGGACTGAGATAATGTGTATGTTGGACCATGTATGAGTAATACAACCTAGATTACCAGCCCCTAATGATGAAGTTTTGGACACCAACAGAATTCTTGCTCAACATCAGCATGTTGGAACAATGAATAATGATGAAAGGAATAGGTTACAACCTGAAGTCAGGATTTTCCACAAGTGTAGGCAGCCCAGACATATCAGAAAAGACTATCTAGGAAAGTATAATGAGGAAAGAATTAAGAAAAGGCCTATCCAAAATCAAGATCAGAGGCGTAGTAGTTCAAAAAAGGGGAAGTTTTTGGTACCCTCGATACATCCAAGGTCTAGTGCACTAGGGAAAGGGCTACTCAGAAAGGGTCAAGGACCTTTTAGACCATATCAAGAGAATAGAACATGTCACCAGTGTAGACAGGTAGGACATCTAGCAAGGAAATGTCTGGTTGGAAATACAATGGTAACCCAACCACCGAGGTAGAAACATCAAAGTCATCAGAGGAAACAGTTTTCTGGTAGCACTCGAGGACATGGACAGATGTCCTTGGCAAGATTCTATGAAAAGAATCAGCCTGAGGCAATAAACAAATCGCGAGATGAGACAGGTTAGAATGAAACAATATCATTTTGATATGTCAATTCATAATTCTATGT
Organism: Alisma plantago-aquatica; assembly: GCA_963693085.1. Lineage (NCBI taxonomy): Eukaryota > Viridiplantae > Streptophyta > Magnoliopsida > Alismatales > Alismataceae > Alisma > Alisma plantago-aquatica. Next base: position 560,442,104 of record OY856415.1, on the reverse strand, counting down.
GTTAAATATAAGAAGGTAGTTGTTTTTTAGATTCCTTTGACTAAGTCGTATGAGGACACAAGAAAGATGAGGACTCATATTTTACTCAGTATTCCTTTAAATGCTTTATAATTTCGATTATCTGTGTGATAAAGTATGAGATATAGAAGTAATGCCTGAAGGAAATCCAAGAATATTAAATAATGTGTTTATGATGATATGAAAAGTGAGGAACATGATAGTAAATAAAGTGCATACTACCTAATTTCAGTACTTGTATACCCTGGCCAGATATATAATTATTGGAGATAAGGAAAGTATGGAACTCCTAGATTATATTCTTTCTTATTACTCAGATCAAGTAGTCATTTTGAAACAATCTAGAGAGCATAAAGAAACTAGAAATATGGCATGGTTATCTTTATCACATCCTAAGTACAATAAAATGGAATCTAAAATGATCTCAGATCCATCTGTGTGTATGAGGAAATAAAAGTATAATCCTCATGATAAAGAAAATGAGACAATGGAGATGATCCATGTCTGATAAAGCCTGTGTGAATAGTAAAGATCTTTTCCCATGATGTGGAAATGGTAAATGTGATAAAATCACAAAAATGTTCATAAATATGTTAGACAATAACAAAGGAATGAGTAATGACATGTAATCATCCTTATAATTCCTTTGCTAAAAGCAAGGAACCTAGTATGAAACAAGAGTAAATGAATTATGAATAGTTGAAAGTTCATACAATGACGAGAAGAGATAATAATCTTTTCTCTTTGATAAACAACCCTGGATGATAATGGGGTGATAAGAGAAATATGTTTCTTTGTGTTATCTTATTTTGGAACATAGCAGTCAAGTGACTACTATGACACTTGATGTGCATGGATTAGAAATAATCCTATGATGGATACTTAGAAAAGTATCAGTTCATCTTGGACTTTGGTTCCAAGATAAAGATATATGTAACTAATAATGTTCCAAAGAGGAAAGAAAGAGATTCTTATATGTGTGACTTTGGTAAAAACAACAGACAAATGGAAATAATGAGGAGGTGATGTCTTTTTGACACATGTGACAGATACCAAGGTAAGAAATTCTGGTATCTGAAAAATATCAGGTGATATGGCAAAATAAAAACATAACTTCAAATTAGATGGCTTATGTTGGTTACCTGGAATGGCCAACTGTGAAATCAGTCTAATTACATAAAATAGTATGGACATCACGTGTTAGGGGTTTATGCTCTGCACAAACATAACATCGAAAAGAATGTATTAATTGAAGGAATAATTTAGGGGTTTATGCTCTGCACAAACATAACATCGACAAGAATGTATTAATTGAAGGAATAATTATAAAATCATTTTGGTAAAAGCATATCATGCTAAAAGTAATTCTCTAAGATACCTTTAAGATAAGTTCTTAATTGATAGGTAACCTCCCCTTATGACAAAGTATGTACAACTAATAAGATAGCTGATATAAGTACTAAGAAAGTTTAGTGTTATGTCAACAGATTGGATGACACACCAGATGTATGAAGATACATGTAGTCACAAGTGGGTGAAAAAATGTAACTCTGGTCTTTCCTTGGAAGTGAAATGCTAAATGAGGAGTATGGGAGACTCCTCAAAATCAAGAATCATGTCATAAAAAGTTATAAGTTGAGAAAGGTGATATATCAGTAAGATTTGATACCGGAGTTAAATAAGGTATGTATAATGTTTCTCTAATCAGGAAAAGCATTATCTGACACAGAGTTGACTCTACAGTCAATAATGAATAGGACAGTAGAGTATGTGTCATGTGTGACTGATTTTATGATAACCTTGTGTGGAAGAACTTTGTGTTGATCAAAGTTCTATGGCATCTCCATGACATTAAGATGTTATGTGCAGACTTGATGATATGATGAATAAATAATATATGTCTTCCTTTATCTGGAATTTCGGGGACGAAATCCTTGTTAGGGGTTTATAATTGTAACATCCCTGACCTGGGTTATGCTTTAATCCTATATGTTTTGTTTAATAAAGTTAATTATATGTTTTCTCCTATCCTTTGAAAAGTAATTAAGTCTCCAGAGGAACTAATGTTTCAATTTTGGTCCTATATGAATAATGTTGAAATAATGGTTTACTTATTTTGGACCAAAGTGCAAATTACCCAAGTTGAGGGGTTAACTTGCAAATATTACATGATAAAATGTTCCTCTAGTGTTGAAGCATCATAAGAATGAAAATGATGCAGAGGAATGGCTTGTGATAGCCTGAGCACCAAGAAAGAACTTATTAAGCAACGTTGTGCATTAAAACCTAGTTTTGGTGTAAGGTGTAAATTACCCAAAACCTAGGGTTCAATATGCAAAATATCACCTCTAGAGAGTCCCTCATGTTTCTTGGCATCATGTAGAGAAAAGAAAATGAGAGGGGCACCTCATTTGAATCACTTTGGAGGAGAGAGAATCTTGATATTAAAATAATCAAGATTTAAGCATAATTGAAACCTTAATTCAATTTAATGCAAAAATAAATATATTAATTGAAGTGCCCTTCAACCAAAATTGAGATGGTTGAATTTTTAGATCCTATATGAGTGATTAGATTCTCTAGAGGGGGGTGAATAGAACTGAAAGCACTTAAATAAAACTCATTAAACCTTCAAGATATATGACAAGATAAGGTTGCTAAATAGGTAATTTGAGTGCAACTAACACATACATAGCAAGGGAGAGAGAGATTGAACATGCACCAAATAGACAAGATATTTAGAGTGGTTCCACACTTCAAACTAGAAGTGTGTCAGTCCACTTGCCTAGAGAGGTCAACCTCTAGGACTTCCAAACTATTGCACTCTTATATTCATTCATAAGACATACAATGCATGACTGATGCGATGATTTTGATTCGCATTTGATGCGATGATTTTGAGTCACATTTATAGACTTGTTTGATATGTGTTTTATGAATTTATTAGTCATTTTCATGGTTAATGTTGCATAATTCATTCGTTTTGGTCTATGCTACTTCTTTATGTCAAATTCCCTTTATTTAAGCATTTTGAGTATTAATTATCAAAAGAATATATTTTGTGTGAACTTATGTGGTTTCGAATTGTTAATTTTAGGAATAAAAAGTATATGCTACCGTCGATACCATCGACCGGACCACAGGTTGCCAGCCGCAAAGACCATAACAGAGTCGATACTATCGACAGGAGAGTCGATGGTATCGAGATACCTTCAGGTTGCTGGCGAGAAGACAGTCGATACTATCGACGAATGTCGATACCATCGACAAGTGGAGCTACAGCGATGGTAAAAGGTCAAAAGCGACGCCTAAATAGTCGATACCATCGACCTGCGTCGATGGTATCGAGCTAGCATCAGTCGCGACAGAAGAAAAGAAAAGAAGACCAGCCGATACAGTGCAGCGTCGATACTATCGACTCGCGTCGATACTATCGACTCGCGTCGATGGTATCGACGCCGTCAGATATGAGTTTGTTTCAGATTGATCTTAATCGGACGGCTATGATTAATTGACGACCTAATTCGGGAAATATACCTAATGATGGCGCCCCAGGGGGAGGAGGATGTCATTAGTTGTTGCACGCATCCCGGAGAGGAAAGAGAGAAGAACGGAGCATGAGAGCACGCCCCAGCCGATCCGGACGCTGAAGAAGACGATTTCTACCACCGAAAGGCGGGAGAACGCGGATTCTATGCCAAGGAGCGATTGGATCTTCTCCGTTCAGAGGTTTCACCACTCAATCACATTTTTCTCATGTTTCCCCTTTTCTCTACTACATTCTGCTTTGAGATGAACATGCGGGGCTAATTCCCTTTGTCTTTAGGACCGGGAGTAGCCCAGGAATTCATTGTATGACGATTTTATCATAGTAATTCATATCTTATCTCTTAAATCTGTGGTATAATTTCATTTTCTCCAATATATTGTTATGCTTGATCACCATAATAATAATCTAATGACCTTAATTGCTTTGAAAGAAGAATTAATGGTTGAAAAGAGACGGAATTTACATTAATTGGCAAATCCCTTGAACAAGGTGGTGTAAGGTTAATGGTGGATACTGAGAGATCGTGTTTAATGCACCTAGTTAGGGTATAGGTTACTACGACAGTGGAACCGACCTAAACATAGGTAGTGAATTGTACCACGACAGTGGGCAATTCTGATTTCAGGCCACTATCCGGATAGAGAGATAAGTTTGGATGACTGAATAGAATTTAATACAATGGAAAACCGCGGTGAAACCGCAATCCTAATGATCTCATTTTGAATTGATTAAACTAAACATTTAATCGTTCGCTTTGTTTTGTTTTTATTTTTATTCTCTTTTAATTTTAACAAAAACTCTCAATTGTTTAATCGGTCTAGCTGATCGTGAGCAGTTAGTAAGAGTCTATGACAATTTCACGTATCCCTGAGTTCGACTCGGGCCTCACAAGGCCTATATTACTTCGACGCGTTCACTTGCGTTTCTGTGCATGGTAAACCTACGTCAAATTTTTGGCGCTGTTGCCGGGGATACGGAAATTGTCAGCACTACGAGTGCTGCAAGCGGCCACTCTAGGCCACATTTTTTTTATTTTTTATTTTATTATTTTTTTTTTATTTTTTTTTAGCATTTCAAAAATTCATAATCTATTTTCTGAATATTTTCAATCGTCAAGCACTGTACTAAAATTAATTTTTCTATTTGCAGGTACTGTGCATGGTGCAGACGTGTAGTACTGACTACACACAGCACGCACCAGAGGTTCCGCCGCCGGGATCGGAAGACGAGGACGATCTTCATCAAGACCATCTTGAGGAAATAAACTCAGAATTAGAACAAGAAGAGATGGACGAGTTACAGACAATATGGGAGAAGATCAAGGCTTCTTCCTCATCTGCTTCCAAGGGTCCTATCAAGAAGCAAGCGATGAATATTCCGACATACAAGATTGATCCGGTTTTAATCAACTTGGTGAATTCGAATGCTTTCCATGGGCTCAAAAATGAAGACCCCGTCGCACATATCAGTCAATTTATGGAGAATTGTGATATGATAAAATAGATAGATTTCCACAAGATGTGCTCTACTTGAAGCTATTCCCAAGTTCTCTAGCGGGAAATGTGCGTGAATGGCTACACAACTTGGACGATGAATACATGGAGTCTTGGGACCACATGGTGGATATTTTCTTCGAAAGGTTCTTTCCATCCAAGAAGACCAATGACATGATCAGAAAGATCCACAACTTCACCCAACAAGCAGGAGAGACCTATTCTGAGACCTGGGAAAGGTTTCAGATCATGCTCAGGCGGTGCCCACATCACGGGCTTGATAAGGAGACACAAGTCAAGATCTTCTATTTTGCTCTCTCCGAGCATGATAGAATCAACCTCGATTCGGCCGGTTCTGGATTCTTCCTGAATAACACAGACATTAGATGTTGGGAGATCTTAAAGAATATGGCTAAGAAACAATCATGGGGCAAAAGAGGCGCCGTGGAGCAGGTTCGAATAGTAGGTGAATCTAAGGCAATAAAGGAGCTGAATGAGAAGATGGATCTTCTCGCAAAGAAATTTCTTGCAAAGGATGATATTGAGTCTGAGGACGAGGCTCAAGTGAAGTTCATGAGGCAGCAGCAAGGCTACAGGAACTACGACTATTCATGGAGGATAGACAAGAAGTTCTCCTGGAAGGATCCAAATAACTTTCTGCAGGATCTGGATGCTAAACCCCAGCCAGTAGCGGAGGATAAGAGCACAGAGCTGCTCAATCAAGTCATAAAGAAAAATCAAGAACTCATGGCTACTTTCGGCCAGCAAATAAAACAACAAGGGGAATTCATGAATCAATTTGGGCAGACACTGTAGAGCCATGGGGCTCAAATGAGAACAATAGAGACATCTATGGCACAAATGGATGCGGAAATAGCCAGTTTAAAGAAGTCGGCACATCCAAGTTTCCCGGGAAATACTAATGTTCCAGGTGGAAACCAACAAGCGAAAGCCATTTTGCTAAGAAGTGGCAAGAAATTGTTAAATCCCAGGGCCGATGAAGCAAGCAAACCCCAAACAGAAGTTGAAGGTGAGTCTACTGAGGAGTTGCCCGTACCGGTCACAGAACCAGTTGATGGCATAGCAGTGGATGCTACTGAAGACCCGATTGTAGAGGAGGAGGATCCTCAGAAAAGGACACTCTATGTGCCACCGCATCAAAGGGCACAGGCTGTCCTGGTCCCTTATCCGAATAGTGCTAAGGCAAGGAAGGTAGACGCCCAATTCAAAAATTTCTTAGACAGCTTTAGAAAGCTTTCAGTCAACATCCCTCTATTGGAAGCTATTGAGAAAATTCCGTCTTATGAGAAATTCCTGAAGGACATCATCACCAAGAAGAGAAAAATCCCGGACATTGAAGTAGTTGTGCTTAAGGAGAAGGTGAGTGCCTTCATCATGGGTACATTGCCACCAAAGAGGCAAAATTCGGGTTGTTTTAACATTTCATGCTATATCGGGAAAGTCAAATTTGGTGAAGCATTATGTGACTCAGGAGCAAGCATCAATTTAATGCCCCTTTCTACATTCAAGAAGTTGGGATTAAAGGAGTCACGGAAAAGCAACATGACAATTCAATTGGCGGATAACTCTGTGGTGAAACCATTTGGGATTTGTAAAGATGTGCTTGTGAAAGTGGATAGATTTGTATTTCCTGCATATTTTGTCGTCATGGAGATGCAAGATGAACAAGGTAATGAGATGCTACTCAGAAGACCATTCCAAGCTACAGTCGACATGATACTAGAGATGGGGAGAGGTCGGTTGACCTTGGGTATAGCCGATTACTGATTTGAGATGGTCATGCCTTCCAGCACTACTTCACCTAAATCCAAGGAGCAATGCCACATGGTAAAACATTTTGATAATACCATCTCACTTTGTTTAGGGAAGCCATTTCTGGATATGGCTCATGTAATGACCAAGGTGGAAAAAGGGACTTTGGCTGTAGACATCATGAAGCAGACCAAAGTAGTATCCCTTTGCAAGGCTGTCGGGTTCCCAAATGATGACAATGAGGACATTCCTCCCTCTACGGAGGACGATGCCATAGCAAGTTCAGTTTTTGATGCATATCCGGAATTATCACTGGAGGCTTGTTTAGTAAATATCACTCATGATTGGATGAAAAGAAAATCACTCAAGGAGTGTGCCAAAATGCTTCAAATGCTTCCATGCTTCTATGCGAGGTATTATGAAGATTTAGGTGAACTCCCCCCACCCCTTCAATCATCTTTAATTATCCCGCCGGAGTTAGAGTTAAAGCCACTGCCACCGCATCTTAAGTACGCCTTTCTAGTGGAGGAAGAAAAGTTTCTTGTGATCATTTCTGCATATCTGAGTGCGGAAGAGGAAGACCAATTGTTGATAGTGCTGAAGAACCACCGGGGAGCATTTGGGTGGTCTGTTGCAGATATCAAGGGGATTTCCCCTACTTTGTGTCAGCATAAGATTCGGCTCGAGGAGGGAGCTAAGCCGGTAATCCAACCGCAATTTCGACTAAATCTGAGCATGATGGAGGTGGTGAAGAAAGAGGTGATTAAGCTTATCTCCGCAGGTATCATCTATGCAATTTCAGACTCGACATGGGTAAGTCCCACGCATGTAGTCCCTAAAAAGGGGGGTATTACTGTCACTCAAAATATTTTAAATGAACCTGTCACCACCCGTTTGGTAACAAGGTGGCGAGTTTGTATTGATTACCAACATCTTAATGCCGCTAAGCTGAAGGATCATTTTCCTCTCTCATTTATTGATCAAATTCTAGAGCGCTTAGCCGGGTGATCTCATTTCTGTTTTTTGGACGGGTATTCGGGATATAATCTGATTTCAATTGACCCTAAGGACCAAGAGAAATCTACTTTCACTTGTCCTTATGGAACTTTTGTGTATCGCCGCATGCCCTTTGGATTATGCAATGCACCATCGACTTTTCAGCGTTGTATGCTCGCCATTTTTTCTGATATGGTAGAACGCTGTCTTAAAGTCTTTATGGATGATTTTTCGGTTTATGGTGCTTCGTTTGATGAATGCCTTTATAATTTGGATAAGGTGTTACAGAGATGTGAGGACACACATTTGGTCCTCAACTGGGAGAAATGTCATATCATTGTCAATGAAGGGATAGTGCTAGGACATAAAGTGTCTAGCAAAGGTTTGAAGGTAGATCCGGTTAAAATTGAAGTAATTTCTAAATTGCCCCCACCAAATTCGGTAAAAGGGGTAAGGAGTTTCTTAGGACACACCAGATTTTATCGTCGGTTCATAAAAGATTTTTCTAAAATTGCCAAACCTCTATCCGAACTTCTCGAGAAAGATGTCGTTTTTTATTTCAATGAGAAATGTTTACACGCGTTCAACGTGCTGAAGGAGAAATTGATTTCTGCACCGGTTGTTCAAACACTGGATTGGACTAAGCTGTTTGAACTCATGTGTGACGCATCGGATTTTGATGTAGGAGCTGTGTTGGGACAGCGGGTGGACTATAAACCCGCTGTGATCTTTTATGCTTCTAAGACTTTGAATGATGCTCAATTAAATTACACAACTACTGAAAAAGAATTGCTTGCTGTTGTTTTCACTTTTGAAAAGTTTAGGCAATATTTAGTTGGATCGAAAGTAGTTGTTTGGACTGATCACTCCGCTATTAAATATTTGATGGAGAAAAAAGATGACAAACCTAGATTGATTAGGTGGATCTTGCTCCTACAAGAATTTGATATCGAAATTAAAGACAAGGCGGGGATCGAAAATGTTGTAGTGAATCATTTGTCTAGGTTAGAGAGGGTTGATGAAAAAGATTTACACATACCTATAACCGAGACATTTCTAGATGAACAATTGTTGAAAGTGAATTCTAAAGATCCTTGGTTTTCCTATATTGTGAATTATCTTGCTTGCAGGATCATCCCGGATGATTGGACATATCAAGAGAAGAAAAAGTTTTTCCATTCTCTACGATATTATTTTTGGGATGACCCCATTCTTTTGAAGCAATGCAGGCATGGTGTCCTGCACAGGTGTGTACCTGAGGTGGAGTACGAGAGTGTTCTTCGTCACTGCCACACTCTACCTACGGGCGGACACCACGCGAGCTCTCATACGGCGGCCAGAGTGTTGGAAAGTGGCCTATATTGGCTTACCTTGTTCCGAGACGCCTATGAGTTTGTGAGACAATGTGCCAAAGGGCGGGTAACATTTCAAGGAGACAAGAGATGCCCCTAAATGTCTTCCAAGATGTTGAGGTATTTGACCTATGGGGTATAGATTTCATGGGACCCTTTGTGTCCTCTAATTTGAATTTATATATCCTCTTAGTTGTTGATTATGTGTTGAAGTGGGTAGAAGCAATACCTACAAGGACTAATGATTCTACTGTAGTGTGCAGATTTGTTAAGGAACATATCTTCTGCAGGTTTGGAGTGCCCCGAATGATCATCAGTGATGGGGGTACGCACTTTAAGAATCAAAAGTTCTCGGCATTGTTGAAGAAATACGGGGTCAAACATAACATAGGTACCCCGTATCACCCACAAACTCAAGGACAGGTGGAGGTCTCCAATCGCGAAATTAAAAAAATCTTGGAGCGTACGGTGGCTACCACGAGGAAGAATTGGAGTGCTTTACTGTCGGATGTGTCGTGGGCATACAAGACGGCATACAAGACACATATAGGCACCACACCTTTTAGGTTGGCGTACGGCCGGGCTTGTCACTTACCGGTGGAATTAGAGCACAAAGCACATTGGGCGTTGAGAAAGCTCAACTTGAGTTATGATGAAGCAGGGAAGAAGAGATTTCTTGAATTGAAAGAATTGGATGAGCTGCGAATGACTGCTTATGAGAGTTCTAGGATATACAAGGAGCGCACTAAGTTGATCCACGATCACCACATTCAGATGTGCACCTTCAAGAAGGGAGATCATGTGTTGTTGTTCAATTCAAGGCTGAAGTTGCATCCCGGGAAGCTTAAATCCCGATGGAGTGGGCCATTCATGGTAGACGAGGTCAAACCACATTGCGCAATCATGGTGTGCGATGGTGAGACTACATTTTTGGTGAATGGGCAAAGGTTGAAGTTGTATTTTGGTGAAGATTACATGAAGAAGGTAAATGAGGTCAAACTCATTTCACTTTTGGATGCATGATGTGCTTCAAGTCATCTAGCCTAAGACGTTAAATAAGGGCGCTTGTTGGGAGGCAACCCAACCATTTGTACTTTAGTTTAGTTCCTATACATTCGTAATTTGTTTTGTTTTAACTTAGTTTTTAGTGTAAAAAAGATACCGTGATCGTTTGCTACATGTGCAGGGCTAAGGCAGAGTCGATACCATCGACCCTTGTGTCGATGGTATTGACCGAGGTACAGGTTGGCGACTACAAGAATCGCACTGCGTCGATACTATCGACAGCCTCGTCGATACTATCGACGGCCTCGTCGATAGTATCGACACACCTACAGGTTGATTTCAGAGTCCAAGTCGATAGTATCGACATGCCAGTCGATACCATCGAGATCTCTGGAGATTTTCAGAACGAATTGTCTCAGTAAAGTCGATACCATCGACGGACATGTCGATGGTATCGACACATTCACACATAGAAGGCGGCGGCCGGGTCTCAAGAGGGTTTTCCCTAATCGGAGAGTCGATACTATCAACTCGCGTCGATAGTATCGATGTGTCACGTCAACGATCCGCGAGAAAAGATCAACGGCGATCACAGCAACAAGAAAGTAGATCTGGGGGACGGGTCGATACCATCGACCCACGTCAATAGTATCGACGCGTCAGCAATCCGAGACCCGCAGATCCAGCCATCGACAACTGTCGATACTCGCGAAGGTACGGATCGTGCTACCCGAGCCGATACCATCGACTCACGTCGATGGTATCGACGGGCGGATAGTAGCGTCGGCCACGGCTATATATGAGGAGTAGTTGCGTCAGATGACATCACACCTTCAGTGAAATCTTCCTCCACTTGTGCCGAGCGTGTTCCAGAGCTGTCCAAGCTTGACGATGAGCAACACCAAGCTAGTTCTTCATCGAGCGGAGATTCGCTTCTCTGATCTTCACTGAGCTCCCTTTCGATTCCTCCTTCTATCGACATCATGGTGCATGGTGCTGGTGCAACGTCTTCACATGCCAATCTGGTGGACATCTCGGAGTTTGTGCCACCTCCGACTGTGTCAATCTCACGCCCACGGCTGATTCATCCATCTGCGGAGATCAAGAAGATCTATGAAGAGATCTTGAAGAGGAAGATCGAGCCTACCCATTATGTTGAACGGGAAACTGTCCGCAACTTGGGGTTCGAGGCCAACCTCGACTATGTTCTGAAGGGGCAGGCCCGACACACGAGTAGAAGGCCTGACGAGCTGTAGTTTCATGCAGATGGCCAGCCATTTTTTGGCGACTGGCCGACGTACAAGGAGTTGGTGGCTGAGTTTATGGCGTCGCTGGACATCTGTGTTGTTCCCAACGACGTCATAGCCACAGACCGCGAGTGGATCAAGGGTCGGGTGTCTTTCCAGCAGTACAACATCGACTACACCCTTACACTCCGGCAGTTCAACAAGATCTTCAACTGGAATCATTCGCCTAATGACTACCGGCAACCGGATAGCCACGCCAACTACGACATGATCTTCTCCGAGCTTGTTACGGTGTCGTCGGGCAAGTCCGTTAGCTACCATAATGTTGCGGTGGCTAATTTTGAGCACCCTTTGGTCCGGATACTGCACCGGATGCTCAGTTCGACATTGTTTGCTCGGGGTGATTTGGCCCTTAGCAAGTTTCAGGAGATGGATTTATTGTATAAGCTCCTGAAGCGTCAAGAATGCAATTGGGGTGCCTTCTTTTTGCAGTGGGTCTTGGCAGTGAAGAGGAGTACAAGGAAAGCTCTGATTCACTTTGGCGGGTTTATCACCAAGTTGGTGCACTACCTCGGGCTGAACTTCTCATCCTTGACCCCTCTCTCCAACAGGAGCAAGGTGAACTTGCAACATCTGCACCTCTCCAACCTCCTACTTCTTCGAGATGGTCTGGCGTATGCGCACTACCACGTCAACCATGCTTACCAGGAGTGCTTTCTTCCCGATCCAGTCTTCAATATTGAAGGGGTGCAACATTTCAGATGGCCTATCATAGCCATTGCGGACTCCGATGAAGATGGCGGCAACGACGACGATGATAACAATGTTGATGAGGCTGAAGAGGAGGAGGACGCTTTCACACCTCTTCGGGCACGAGTAGCACCACAGAAGCATCCTCGCATGCATCCAGGTGCATCTTCATCTTCACAGCCTCCACTACCACCACCGCCCTCGCAGCCAAGCGAGGATGTCTATTCTATGCAGGGCATGTATACTATGCTGCAAGACATACAGCAGACGCAGCAGCATCACATGGTGATGTACACCGGTATTCAAGACACTACAAAATGGTTAGTGGACAATCAAAGGGCAATGTTCAAGAATGAGCGTCTTCTCCTCGACAACCAACAACAAATTCATGATCAGTTGCAACGGATGGAGATGCAACAGGAGCCCTTTTATGACCACTATTGGAGTCAAAATTACTTTGGAGGCTATCCACAGCCTCCACCTAGGGCCCAGTTTGATCCAAGCTTCCAGGGGGAGTATCCTTCTTGGGACCCTACGGCTCCGCAGTACCAGCCTCCACCTGAAGAGTAAAAGAAGTATCACTGTTCCAACCTTTAAGTTTGTTTTTGACTATGGGGCCATAGTCGAATTCAAGCTTAGCAGAGGGTGTTGGAACAGCTCTATCTTTTATTTTCTCTATTTTTAGTTTTATTGCTTTTGTTTCTTGTCATTTGTTTCTTGCAATTTTAGTTTGTTTGTAGGATCCACATTCTATCTAGTGTAATTGTGGATGTCATTAATCTTGAGTCATCTCAGTTGCATGTGCATGGGGAATTGAGGGAAACTAAAAAAAAATTTGAATGTTCGCAAGCTTGAGTGTTGTTTAACATTGATCAGTTAACTTTGAAAATTATTGGTTTCGTCAACTTTAAAACAGAAAGTCACAACTGTATATTCCTAATGATTCATGAAAGTGGACGGAATTGGTTGTTTGAGCCTAAACTGACCAAATGATAATGAGACTTTAATTTGAAGTAAGAGAGAGAAACCTTTTAACTGCTACACAGGTCAGTAGGGATGGACACATGATATTTTATAAAGGTTCAGTCAACTAATCTTGTGATCTTTCCACCTCATTGTTTTGCACAATCCACCAAGATTTGGAAGCAAAGTACGGTTTTAACTCTTTTTGATTTCATGGGATTTAGATAGGACTTGCATTGCAATCACCTTCATTTGTTTTGCATGAAAAATGAAAAAAAATATATAGAATAGGTTTACATGCACATTACCTTTAGGTGCATGTCATTTAGCGGCATTCATAACTTTTATGAATAGAGTATATCATGTACCTCATTTGTTCGTTAATGGTGAATTAAATTGTTCCATACCTTCTAAAGAGTGCAAATCTTCGAGTTATGCAGAAAAAAATAAGCCCAATGAGTATTCATTGACAATTATGGATATAAGGGTTTGAAAAAAAAAATCTAAAAAATCTGAAATTGAAAAAAAAATGAGAGAAAAGTTATTTTTGAAGCAACTAGACTAAGAAGGAGAAAGGAACATAATCTCACCTACATTTTAAGATGAGTGAGTACATGATGTAGCTTAATTAGATATCCATCTCGTTTTGAGACGGATTGTTAGTGCATGCATCATTCCACCCAATCTTAGGCAAAAGGGCATTTTTCATGTGCATTTGCATCAATTACGGCATTTTTGTTTTATGCATGTTGAGATCGTACAGTGCTTCCACTTCTTCCATGAGCCACCCATTTCATCCACCCGTTGCTCGGATTGGTAGGCCACCATGAATTTCTCCTCACTAATGAATATCAGGAGAACTACTTCCATGTAGATGGTAGTTAGGGCGAGCAACGTAGTATAGGAGATCACAAGATGCACTAAGCCTGGACCGGAAAATTTTATTATGTTAACTACCTTATGTGATGGTGTTCATCAGTTTTGAGGTCAATATCTTTTATGAATGATTACTGTCGCTTTTAGGGTAATTATTATTCTGTGGTTAGCGAGGGCCGGTATGTGAATGTCCAGTGGGAGTCATATGGGATGTTTGTTGTGATGTTGTGTTCTTTAGTTGACTCTGGCAATTCTATTCTAAGGGTTAGATGCTTGGGGGCGAGCAATGTTCAAGCTTAGGGGAGTTTGATGCGATGATTTTGAGTCGCATTTATAGACTTGTTTGATATGTGTTTTATGCATTTATTAGTCATTTTCATGGTTAATGTTGCATAATTCATTCATTTTGGTCTATGCTACTTCTTTATGTCAAATTCCCTTTATTTAAGCATTTTGAGTATTAATTATCAAAAGAATATATTTTGTGTGAACTTATGTGGTTTCGTATGTTAATTTCAGGAAAAACAAGTATCTGCTACCGTCGATACCATCGACGGTGGTCGATACCATCGACGGTGGTCGATACCATCGACCGGACCACAGGTTGCCAGCCGCAAAGACCAGAACAGAGTCGATACTATCGACAGGAGAGTCGATGGTATCGAGATACCATCAGGTTGCTGGCGAGAAGATAGTCAATACTATTGACGAATGTCGATACCATCGACAAGTGGAGCTACAGCGACGGTAAAAGGTCAAAAGTGACGCCTAAAGAGTCGATACCATCGACCTGCGTCGATGTTATCGAGCTAGCATCAGTCGTGATAGAAGAAAAGAAAAGAGGACCAGCCGATACAGTGCAGCATCGATACTATCGACTCACGTCGATGGTATCGACGCTGTCAGATATGAGTTTGTTTCAGATTGATCTTAATCGGACGGCTGTGATTAATTGACGACCTAATTCGGGAAATATACCTAATGACGGCGCCCTGGGGGGGAGGACGTCATTAGTTGTTGCACGCATCCCGGAGAGGAAAGAGAGAAGAAAGGAGCACGAGAGCACGCCCCAGCCGATCCGGACGCTGAAGAAGACGATTTCTATGACCGAAAGGCGGGAGAACGCGGATTCTACGCCAAGGAGCGATTGGATCTTCTCCGTTCAAAGGTTTCACCACTCAATTACGTTTTCCTCATGTTTCCCCTTTTCTCTACTACATTCTGCTTTGAGATGAACATGCAGGGCTAATTCCCTTTGTCTTTAGGACCGGGAGTAGCTCGGGAATTCATTGTATGACGATTTTATCATAGTAATTCATATCTTATCTCTTAAATCTGTGGTATAATTTCATTTTCTCCAATATATTATTATTCTTGATCACCATAATAATAATCTAATGCCCTTAATTGCTTTGAAAGAAGAATTAATGGTTGAAAAGAGACGGAATTTACATTAATTGACAAAACCCTTGAACAAGGTGGTGTAAGGTTAATGGTGGATACTGAGAGATCGTGTTTAATGCACCTCGTTAGGGTATAGGTTACTACGACGGTGGAACCGACCTAAACATAGGTAGTGAATTGTACCATGATAGTGGGCAATTCTGATTTCAGGCCACTACCCGGATAGAGAGATAAGTTTGGATGACTGAATAGAATTTGATACAATGGAAAACCGCGGTGAAACCGCAATCCTAAAGATCTCATTTTGAATTGATTAAACTAAACATTTAATCGTTCGCTTTGTTTTGTTTTTATTTTTATTCTCTTTTAATTTTAACAACAACTCTCAATTGTTTAATCGGTCTAGCTGATCATGAGCAGTTAGTAAGAGTCTCTGATAATTTCACGTATCCCTGAGTTTGACTCGGGCCTCACAAGGCCTATATTACTTCAACGCGTTCACTTACGTTTCTGCGCACGGTAAACCTGCATCAATGACCAAACAAAAGACTTACCTATCCAATACAAAGAGTCTTCAACCTTACCAAGGACTTACCCACTTTTCAAGAGTCTTCAGCCTTCTCCAAGGACTTACCCACTCTTGCACAAGTCTTCAATCATTCAGGGATCACCCACTCTTCTTGGATCTTCAGCTTTTGACTTCACCTTCACACGGAAGAAGCTTCCACTAAGGTCTTACCCACTTGAGCTTGAGTCTTCTGCCTTCTCCAAGGGCTTACCCACTCTAGCTCCAAGTCTTCAGCCTTGATCTTCACCAAGGGACGCCTTCCCTTGTTCTTCTTCACCTCTCTTATCTATGAGAGATAACCTTCATCTTCATGATTGAAAAGATAGAAAGGGAGGTGGTGGAAGTGAGAGCCTCACAAGATATACATGTAGGACTAGCTCTCTTATAGATTTCCTACTCACTCTAATGGATGTAGCAAGTAATTAAGCTTAGAGAGAGGAGGAGGCTGTAGGAACCACTCAACTATAGAATAGGAACCTCACATAGAGTTTTGCAATGAATGCTCAACCTTGGAATATATGAAGCCCAAGGGGTCCTATTTATAGTTGGGGATGCCTCTTAGCCTTTGGGAACACTTGAGAATGAAAACTAGACATTTTGTGGCTTGCAACAGATCTATTTTCACTTGTTGCAACTCCACAATGGCTAGAAACACTTTTCTGCACTTTTTCCGTACAGTGCAATCGGTCGGGTTTCTATAAGGGTAACTCGACCGATCAAATAACGAAAAGGTCGATACTCAAATGATCGGTCGAGTTTGTCTTGACAAAACTCGACCGGCTATTAGGAATCGAAATGGTCAGTTACGTGATCGGTCGAGTTCTGTGTAAAAACAACTCGACCGATGCAATCTCTGGAAAGTTGATCAAGGATGATCGGTCGAGTTTTCAGACTGCGAAACTCGACTGACAAAGTGCCTGTAATCAATTTTCAAAGTTGCATCTAAAGTGATCTAACATTCGATCTAAGTTCTCCTGATGTTTTCTAAGCTTAATTACAAGTCATACAATCATTACAAGTGATTTACAACATGATTTTAATGGATTTACATCATATTATAAAAATGTGCACTTGTATGACTTTGACTTGTCTTTTCTCCAATTTGATATGCGCAAGTTAGGGCATTTGGAGCGTGTCTATACCTAATCTAAAAACACTCAAGTAGAGACGTTAGACACCAATATGTGGAATGGTTAGTCATCATCAAAAACACAGGTTTAGTCAAATTAGATGTGAGTCAACATTGACCTAATTGACCTTGAGTCAAAAATCTCCCCCTTTTTGAATATGACAAACCATTCCATAAATGTATTGAAAGCATTTAAATAAAGTCATACCTTTGGAGAAACCTAGGGGTTTCAATATGATTGATCTCATATGCTCCCCCTCAATTAATGCACATGGAGTTCTCATCCTTCCCCTCAATTGATGCTATTTCTCCTGCATGGTTAGCTTTCATAACATTTATAGAAAACTATGTCTTCTACTCATATATGTCTTCTCCCATTTAACTTCACCCATTTACATGGACATACTTCTCCTCTTCATATAAGACATGCATTCTTCCTCTTTTAAAATAAGACATACCTTTCTCCCCTTTTGTCATTTCAAAAAGTGGGGTTATGAAGAAATAAGAAACATCACTTGTTAAAGTTAAAGGAGATAACACAAAGTTATGAAAGGAGAGTAGAAGAGCACAGAGAGGGTTTGTCCAAGTATAGAAAGAAAAGCAAGTTAAAGCATATACTTGAACAACCCAACATGCAAGATGAAGTGCTGCAGAAAAATAATAAAACATAATTTTGACCCTCAGGATGACGGATTTTGACCAAAAACCATTAGAGCTCATTATTGAGCAATGCATCTTTCTCAGAAGGTTGTTTCTGCATGAAAAACACTAGTCTTGCTCCAAAAATTGAAACTGGAGAAAAATATGCATAAAATCCAAAAATACTCCAATTTCTACATATAATGTAGATCTATGTACCCTGCATCACAATGTTATGCAAACAACTCAAGATAGTAGGTATGCAATTCAAGGAACAAGTTTGAGCATGTATGAGACAAGATACAATCACAGCATATAGATGAGAAAAGATGCCAATTATAAACAAGGTTAGAACTACATGTATATGAACTACTAGTAGATGATATCACAAGTTAGGACTACTAGTAGGATCTAGATCATAGCAAGAGATACCAAAAGATACATAAGATAAAGCAAGCTATGAGTAGATGTAGAGATATATCCAAACCAAGAGGTATGCAATTTTAGAAGCTTGAAAGGATATAACTCACATACAAATATGCATCCTTGCCATAAGAGGATTACCACTAAGAACCTCAAGGTTGTATCAAACACAAGATATACACCTATATATAGATGTAGCAAGTTAGAGCACAATGGAAAAAATTTAAGACACGACCAAGAGATCCAAAGGGGTCATCATCAAAACCTACAAAACAAGTCAAAGCAAGTAATTGCAAGATATAGATATTCCAATTTAGAGCAATTAGAAAGATAGAGTTATAAGAAAGATAGACAATTTAAAATATGGCAATATGCATATATAAAGTTACCAAAGGAGTGCCAAAGAATTAGTCTATTTGTTTAGAAAATCTAGTTGAGAGGGAAATTCTCATACAATAAGCCAAATGTATATTCTGTGCACAGTGTTATCGGTCGAGGTCGGTGCATTGACAACTTGACTGATGATAGTTGTTGGCAACACCCATTGGTGCCTATCGGTCAAGTTTCAAACAGGACAAACTCGACCGACAGAGCTGCTGTCAAAAAAGCACATATATTTCATAAAAACATATTTAAAGGCATGCTAAAAATACAAACCATATCCAAACATGTCTAAGCAAGTTAGTAATGCACTATAGAAGCATTAGAAATAGTTTTTGAGCAAGAGTGTGAAGAGAATCACAAAATACCACTTTTGACTCAAAAACCACATGCATAGTGCACACTAACTTGACAAAAACAAGTTAGAAATGGTTATAAGCAATAAAACATTTACTTTTATACTTACCATTCCTTTTCCACTTGTTATCACCCTCTACACATCTCACCTTTCTTCTTTCATGTGGATTGACAAGTCAATTTGCAATTCAATAGCTCCAGTCAATCCATTTCCAAGTACCTATAAGAAGAAATATGAAATGGTCCTCAATCATGTTTTTGGGTCCGGAGGGGTTAGTTTAGCAACCCAAGTCCTATTGCTCTTGGGTATTTTCCTAAAAGGACAACAAGTAGAATAATGACCAATTTCATTGCAATAGTTGCATGTGCCCATAGTCTTGGAACTAGAGGATTCTCCATGGAAGATTGGAGATCCTTTACCTTTGTTGTTCCTTTGACTACTATCATATCTTAAACCATGTCTACCAATTTGTTTAGTAGTATGGTGTAGGATGTCATTAAGATTGTTTTTACCAACCAAGAATCTTTGCAAAGAAGATCTCAAACTATCATTATCATGCATAAGAGAGGTAGATATTATCTCTAGCATGCAAAAGATCATTTTCTAAGCAAAGAGTTTTAGTTAAATAAGAATCTCTATCAATATGAAGAGCAGAAACATCATTCTCTCTACTAGTAGAACTAGAACAAGATTCATGCACATTGATTTTAGCAAGCAAGGAGGCATTTTCTGTTTCTAATTCTTGCAAAACAAAATCTTTTTCCGTGTTTTCAGATTTAAGAACATCAATATCATGCATGAGAGAATCAATAATTAAAGAATGCTCTTCATTAGAACTAGGCATAAGCGGTTGAGCTTCTAGAAATCTAATCTTATCAAGCAAATTATCTTTTTCAATTTTAAGAGAATCTACTTGATTAAGACAATCATTTTTATCATCAAGAAAGCAAGAATTAGCATGTTCAAGATCATCTAGTTCTAC
The DNA here is from genome assembly GCA_963693085.1 of Alisma plantago-aquatica. Taxonomy (NCBI): domain Eukaryota; kingdom Viridiplantae; phylum Streptophyta; class Magnoliopsida; order Alismatales; family Alismataceae; genus Alisma; species Alisma plantago-aquatica. The sequence goes on along the minus strand of OY856415.1, from coordinate 560,422,197 downwards.
ATGCAAATTATCAACAATTCTAGCAAGCTTTTTCCTTTTCCTTTTAGAAGACTTAAGAGAGGCACAAGTATCATTAATAATAGCAATCAAAGATTCTTTATCTAAAGAGTTTAGATTTACCTTACTTGAGTCTTTACTTGTTGATGCTATAAGAGCAAAATGGCATTCTCTTTCATCACTAGAGCTTGAGCTTGATCCTTCACTTGAATCTTCACTTGAGCTTGAGTTGGAGGAGTCACTTAAGATTCATTGCCATTTCTCCTTCTTCTTGTAAAGATGGGTATTTTTTCCTTGTGGGCAATCTTCCTTGTAGTGACCCTTCTTTCCACATGTGAAGCACCAGATGTAGGAGGACTTGCCTTTGTAGAGTTTACCCTTGGAGTACATGGCATCTTCTTTAGCTTGAGAGGATGGAGAGACTTGTTCCATGATAGCTTCAATTTGAGCCTTCATTTCATCCTTCTTCATTCTCTTTAGCTCTTTCTTCTCTTGTCTTTCTACTTCCTCCCTCTTGTCAAGTGTGGCTTCATGTGCTTTTAGATTTCCAATGAGCTCTTCAATAGGAATATCCTTAAGGGACCTTGCTTCTTCAATGGAAGTCACCTTGGGTTCCCACCTCTTGGGGAGAGTTCTAAGGATCTTTGAGTTGATCTCTCCACTAGACATAGAATGTCCTACAACAGCAAGACCATTCACAATGGTGTTGAGCCTTGAGTACATGTTGGCTATCCTCTCCTCCTTTCCCATATTGAAGTTCTCAAGTAGCCCTTTGAGCATCACTACTACAGAACCTACCTTTAGTGTCGGTTATTTAAAGTCTTTAGTGTCGGTTTATAAGCGACACCTATGTGGGCGACACTAAAAGCTCACCCATTAGGCGTCGGTTCCAAAACCGACACCCAAACTCTTCGCGCACCACCGAAAGCGCGTCATCAGGGGACTATAGGCGTCAGTTATTAGATAAGAAACCGACACCCAAACTCTTCACGCGCCACCGAAAATGCGCCATCATGGGACTATAGGCGTCGGTTATTAGTTAAGAAACCGACGCCCAAACCCTTCGCACCATAGAAAGGGCGCAATGTTGGGCACTATCAGTGTCGGTTATAAGTAAAACACCGACGTCATATATCTTCGCACCACGGCCGTGCTGGCCAGCACGGCCGTGTTGTTAAGGGAATAGACGTCGGTTATGAGTAGGAAACTGAAACTGTAACTACATGTTGTATGGTCAGGTGCCACGGCCGTGCTGGCCAGCACGGCCGTAGTGTTATAGAAATAGACGTCGGTTATTGGATAAGAAACCGACACTATAACATTATGTGTCGGTTATTTACAAATAACCGACGCCTATTGTTTTTTTTTCTGTCAGTCTGCAGACCTACTGTGGCTGGTCGTAGGATGAGAAACATGTTCAGTTCAGTTATGAACTGCAGGTTTTACGACATCCATTGATATCAGCCGACAACAGGCCGCAAACCTGCAAAATTAACAATAAAAAAGTATCACATGCATTTAGCAATGCAACCTGCAGTTCCATTTTATTTTCACACATTTATAAACATTCACACATGCTAGCAATCTGTAGTTCCATTCATTCACATTCACACATGTAGAAACATTCATATAGCAACCAACACTTTCATTCATTTTCACTCAGACACATGTAGAAACATCAAGACATGTAGAAACATTCACACATATATTATAATTTAGAAATTCATTTACAAAATATCATTGTTTAGTCATTATTCGCTATCAGGATCCCAATTATATTTTAAAGCCCCCACTATTTGTATGGTTGTTGCCCAATCTTCTCTTACTTCATTTAATTCTCCCATCGTATAGGGAGCATTAACATTTGGTAAGTCCTTTCCTGTAATGGGGTCAGCTTTAAACACCTGTAAAGAGAATGATGTATATATATAATTAATGAGCTATAAATAAGATTGATATATTTTGATCATATTATCTAATGAGACTATATAATACCTGAGCAATACACTCGATATCCAGTGCGGCATGTTTGATAATCATGTGCATATATCGCATGACATAGTATCCACATGCCCATCCGTTGTCTTTTGTAGCACACTATAAATTCAAACATACAAAATATAAAAAAATACAACTAATTAATCATTGTTAACATAAATAATATATACATATATTGCAGTCGGGAACTTACTATCACGTTCTTCCAAATTATTGGCTGGTTCTTTTTCGTGGGGACCTTTCCTCCAGCCTTTTTGTACTCCTCAAAACCCCTACATGTTAATGTAACACAGAACATTGCAATTAAATAGTAATGTAATAACATATGTTAACGGATATGAAAAATGAAATATTTCTCACCAGAATATTGCCATTTTCATTATGTGTCCAAATCTTGTATTCAAATTACCCCCCTTAGGATCTAGATAATACACAGTGAATGTCTCGGGGGCAATAACCAGTAACTCCCAATGCCTACCCCTAGAGGAAAAAAAGTTAAAAATTAATAACTCAAAATCCACAATCAAATGTAATTTTCTTAAGTCCAAATTATAATAAGCAAAGTAAACTTACTCTACATTGAATGGAGCCATTATCACCGTCTTCTTTTTTACAGAAAAATTTGAAAAAGCCTCACAGCAGTATTGTTGAACTGATGTAGGGTCTTTAGCTACTAGACTAATAAAAGATGGAATCAAAAACCCTACATGTTCGAATCCAAAATCTGCACATATGTTGTCTAAGTAGCTGCAAAATATGTATTAATTATGCATGCATTAATAAATAAGAAACCAGATCACCAGATCATACACAAGGTATATGGATGTATAAATAATATCTCACCTTATCCATAGCTCTATCACAGATGTATTTAGCCAATCATATCGAAACAACTCCAAAATATCTTCTATAAATAGTTTTGTTTCGTATGACTGACCTGTAGAATCTGAATTGGAAGAAACAGTTATAGGGGAGTTTATATCATGTTCCCCTAACCATATTGACATACCCCTACAGTTAGGACCTAACGGGACAGGTAGGTCCTGTGGAACCCAACTAGGTAATGTAGGAGGTGGAAGTGGAGGCCTAGATGTTGCGGGTGTCTTCTTTTTAACCTGTATATATATATAATTTCATATCAACTGCCATCATATACACACACTAACAATTGAACGTAATGTAAATTTACCATACCTTATCAGTAAAGAGGACATCCGCTTTTAGCCACAATATCACTCCGCCTACTGCCTCACCAAGCGTTTCACAATCTGGGTGGGCATATGGTAGTGGAAGATCCATCCACTGGGGGAATATATGTATCGGGCTCACCCGAATCTAACTAGCTGGTATTGGAGACCCGTGACACGTTTCCCTTGGTAGGGATGGGTAAGCCGACGCCTCTGCAACGACATATTCTTTACTTTTTAGACGGCATGGCTTCAACCCCTACAAATTTTTGTGTAAAGAATGTTATATACATATATACATATCATCTTTTTTTGAAACGACTACATTTTCATATATACGTATCATCTTGAATTAAAAAACTAGTTACTATGTCATAAAAATACATACAGTGGATGTTCTACGTGGTGGTTCTACAGGATTACTCCCAACCTCTGCAGTAGGAGTAGGAGTAGATTCTGCAGTAGGTATTGTCTGGTAAGTGGCAGTCTGAGATGCCTGCCACTTTTTCATTGCTTCTTTGAGTTTTTCTTCGAGTTTCCTATCAAATATCTTATCTACCTATACATGGATAAAAGAAACATCAAATTCTAATTTTTGAATTCTCTTTTACAGTAACATTATAAAGAAATAATATGTTACCTCTTCTTTTGAAAGTCCCACTTTTGGGACATGTTTGCACTGGGATGACCCAAAAAAAGATTTGATGCCCACACCAGCGCCTGCAACCCTAACACGTCCAGGATGCTCTGGGTTACCCAGAGCAACTATCAATTCATCCTTTGTTCCCTCAGGGATGAACTTTCCTTGTTTCCTCAGCTCGTGCAGCTCCCGCTAATCGCCAAAACAAAAATTTGTACTTAAGTAAACAACACAAATAATCAATATTCGAATGATTGTTGTAAGAGTTGTATTTTACCATTTTTGCAGCCGCCTCAGCAGTTGCGGCCTTAGTTATTTCTCCCTTCTTATTTTGCCTCCCAGCTATCCAGACATCATGGTGAGGCAGAGGTGTGCTACCTATGGTAGAGGACTCCTGAGTAGCAGCAGACTGAGCAGTAGCCTTAGACTGTAGTCTTTGGCGAACGCCTGCATATCCCTTTGGACCCATTCTGTGGTCATGCACATTCAGTGCACGCCTTGATCTTTGTGCCTCACTGAGGGCCTAGTTAGTATGCAAATTAATGATTTGGTTAGTAACACTAAATGTTAATCTTGACTAGGTGAATACAACATATATTAATTAATGAGATTGAGACTGACGCCTAATACCTTGAATTTATCAGTTTGTCTTGAAGCGACAAACGTGTCCCATTCTTCTTTGTCCAGGAAGTTCCACTGTTCAGTGGCTGTCTTCTTCCTCTTGTCAGCTTCTTTTATGTATTCTCTGGTGAGATTTGTCTTATAGTTCCTTAGGACTCTCCCACAGTGTTGCATCACGCATTTACGATGCAGCTTTTCATCCAATTCAAATATACTCTGCAAAATAGAATTGTTATTAACTAGTATCCAAAAATTTAGTAATCTACAAAATAGAATTGCAAATTTATAATAACTCACGCATAAATCCCTCCATATTAAGTCTTTCTTCTCCTTAGAAACGTTATGCCAAGAATCTAAGCGAAAACCGCAATGGCTACGAGTAACAAACCCAAGATATGAAACAAATGAATTGTGATTCACACCACATGCATTTCCTGCATTATCAAAATCCACAACAAGTTTGGGTCCATTGCCCTTTTGCACAATTAACTTCTTCATCATAGTGATGCCCCTTCTCTTGTCAACTTTTTGGTGATGTTGATCAAGTGCCTCAAGTGCTTCAGATGGTACCTGTGCATCATCAACCTAAAATTTGACAAAATAATTCACATTTAAAAGATATAACTATAAATGGACATATAGATATAAATATCTGATATATTTTTAAAACTTACATTGTGAGGCGGCGCATTGATGTCCTCACCCTCACGGTAGTCATCAGCACGGTCATCAGGAGAATGGTCATCCATCTGCAAATTCACATTCAAATTGTAAAGTTCACATTGTAAAGTAGTAATTCAAAGTGTAAAGCTCACATTGTAAAGTAATTCAAATTGTAAAGCCCACATTGTAAAGTAATTCAAATTGTAAAGTTCACATTGTAAAGTTATTCAAATTCTAAAGCTCACATTATAAAGTTCAAATTCACATTCAAATTGTAAAGCTCACATTGTAAAGTAATTCAAAGTGTAAAGCCCACATTGTAAACCTCTAATATTGCGATTTTTTATCAATTAACAATCCTTCATTGTGATCTCTGCGCACATACAAGTCATCATGACATGAGTTTTGATTTCGTCACCAGTGTTGACTTTCAAATTGTTACCGCAATGCCTACATGGACAGTAGAACCTATCTCCAGGTTGTTTCCTATGTTCCTCAGCAAATCTAATAAACTGGTCAAGACCATAAATAAACTCTGGGGTGCAGCAATTGTGAATGGACATCCATGATCTATCCATTCTATGATCAAAGAGAAAACAATTATATATTAGGACAAGATTAGGGTCTAGGGTTAACAGATTAGAGTTTTTGCATGGTTAAAACTGTAGGCCAACAAATACATGTGATGTCATTCTTATATATAATAATTGTGTACCACCTATCCCATTCTTGACCACCTAATCTCACTAGTAAGTGTATAATATGGATTGGGTTTTCGAGAAAATTTCGGCAGCATTTCCCTGCTGTCCTCCAAGTACATATGTACTTAGAGAACAAACGGGGAAATGCTACCAAAATTTTCTTGAAAACCCAATACACATTAACACTTACATCCTAAGTGAGATTAGGTGTTCAAGAACAATCCCAAACCGGGGACTATCCAAGATTTACTCCTAATGAGTAAATCTTGGACGGGGTTCTAGGATAATGAGTACATATCCACTACATGTTTTTGCTCACTTACATTGCATCACTCACAATTAGAGCATTATTATATAATAAATCAAGAATTCAATAGTTTCAAACATGTAATAATGCCCAATCATGTTTAAATCAAACAAAATATCCTAAGTCAGATTAGGTGTTCAATAACAGTCCCAATACATGTATATTGTCATTCCAATACCTACAATCCAACTTTCATCACAATTGATGTTAGGGTTTCATCACAATTTTAGGTATCATATAGAGTATGTAGATGTTAGGGTTTCATTATGCAACATGGATTCATGTAGATGTTAGGGTTTCATCATGCAACTCGGCCAGATGTTAGGGTTTCATCATGCAACAGGGGTTTCATCATATAAAATGATTTAATCACAAACTCATAATTGATTTCATTTTAGTATATATATATATATTCTTGTTCTTCCTTCTCCATCCTTACCAACAGCAACCATGGTCGTGTGGGCTGGCACGATCGTGGCTGTGTTGACCCAGCACGGCCGTGTGGTCGGCCGACACAGCCACGGTCGTGCCAGCCCATACGGCCGTGGTTGCTGTTGGTAAGGAGAGGGAGAAGGAAGAAGAAGAGTAGGAGAAGGAAGAAGAAGAAGAATGGAGGGCCTACTATTGGTAGTAGCGTGGAGCTGGAGGCGGAGACCGTGGCGAGGACACGAAACAGCGGAGCAGCGGCTAGGGCACAGACGGCCGCCAGTGAGCAGGAGCACGGCAGCAGGAGTAGGAGCAGGAGCACGGCCGCCGGTGAGCACGGAGAAGCGGCGAGGGCAGGAGTAGGAGCACGGCAGCGGCGGCAGAGAACGGAGCAGCGGCGGAGCGCACAGAGCAAAAATCGCATGGAGCAAGAAATCGGGAATGCAGCAGGGAAAGGGGAAGAATCGGTTGCGTTGGTGAGCTATTAAGTTGACAATAAGTGTCGGTTATTTACAAAAACCGACAACTAAACCTACAGTGTCGGTTCTTTTCAAAAAACCGACACCTATACTACATTATAGTCATTGGTTTTTAACTAAAAGACAACCGACAACTATTCTTGTCTCGCGAATACCCTTTAGGCGTCGGTTATTTATTTATGAACCGACGCCTTATGTCAAAATTTGGAGGCAATTTTTTCGCTGGAATTTTGGTTTTGGCGGTTGATTTTAGGTGTCGGTTTTTTACTAATTAACCGACACTTAATAAAAGCGGTACCCGTGTCTGGTCGACCTTCAAGATTGGATGTCAGTTTATGTTATCAACCGACACTGTAGAGTTTAGGTGTCGGTTTTTGTATACAACTGACACCTTGAAAAGTGACTTTATAAGGCATTTCTGTAGTAGTGATGTAGACATTGCTTTCCTTCACTTGATCTGTCCCCTCATAAGTGATGCATAGCTTTCTCCATACCTCATAGGTTGTTTCACATGAAGAAATCCGATTGAACTCGGTGGGGCTCATGGAGGCATAGAGGATGTGGATGGCTCTAGCATTCAAGGTTGCTTTCTTCAAGGTAGCTTCATCCCATTCTTCAATCTTTGTCTTTGGTAGCATGTCTGGGTTGTTCACCATTTGCCACATCTCAAGATTTGATCCTTGGATGTAGAATTGAAGCCTTTTTCTCCAATAGAGGAAATTGCTCCCATCAAAGATTGGAAGGATGATCGAGTATCTCCCTCCTTGGTAGTCACCCATCTTCTCCTACTTGTAGAAGTATGTTTGGAGAAGACCTGCTCTGATACCAATTGTTGGATCCTAGATGGGTGATTAGATGCTCTAGAGGGGGTGAATAGAGTTGAAAGCACTTAAACAAAACTCATTAAACCTTCAAGATATATGACAAGATAAGGTTGCTAAATAGGTAATTTGAGTGCAACTAACACATACTTAGCAAGGGAGAGAGAGATTGAACATGCACCAAATAGACAAGCTATTTAGAGTGGTTCCACACTTCAAACTAGAAGTGTGTCAGTCCACTTGCCTAGAGAGGTCAACCTCTAGGACTTCCAAACTAGTGCACTCTTATATTCATTCATAAGACATATAATGCATGACCAAACAAAAGACTTACCAATCCAATACAAAGAGTCTTCCACCTTACCAAGGACTTACCCACTTTGCAAGAGTCTTCGGCCTTCACCAAGGACTTACCCACTCTTGCACAAGTCTTCAGCCTTGCAGGGATCACCCACTCTTCTTGGATCTTCAGCTTTTGACTTCACCTTCACTCAGAGAAGCTTCCACTAAGGTCTTACCCACTTGAGCTTGAGTGTTCTGCCTTCTCCAAGGGCTTACGCACTCTAGTTCCAAGTCTTCAGCCTTGATCTTCACCAAGGGATGCCTTCCCTTATTCTTCTTCACCACTCTTAGCCAAGGGAGAGAACCTCAATCTTCATGATTGAAAAGATAGAAAGGGGGGTGTTGGAAGTGAGAGCCTCACAAGATATACATGTAGGACTAGCTCTCTTATAGATTTCCTACTCACTCTAATGGATGTAGCAAGTGATTAAGCTTAGAGAGAGAGCGAAGGCTGTAGGAAACACTCAACTATAGAATAGGAACCTCACATAGAGATTTGCAATAAATGCTCAACCTTAGAATATATGAAGCCCAAGGGGTCCTATTTATAGATGGGGATGCCTCTTAGCCTTTGGAACACTTGAGAATGAAAACTAGCCATTTTGTGGCTTGCAACGGATCTATTTTCACTTGTTGCAACTCCACAACAGCTAGAAGCACTTTTCTGCACTTTTTCCGTAGAGTACAATCGGTCGAGTTTCTATAAGGGTAACTCGACCGATCAAGTAAATGACAAGGCTGATACTCAAATGATCAGTCGATTTTGTCCTGACAAAACTTGACTCACCGTTACGAATCGAAATGGTCAGTTACTTGATCGGTCGAGTTCTGTGTAAACACAACTTGACCGATGCGATCTCCAGAAAATTGATCAAGGATGATCGTCAAGTTTTCAGGCTGGGAAACTCGACCGATAAAGTGCTTGTAATCAATTTTCAAAGTTACATCTAAAGTGATCTAACATTCGATCTAAGTTCTCCTGATGTTTTTTAAGCTTAATTACAAGTCATACAATCATTACAAGTGATTTACAACATGATTCTAATGGATTTACATCATATTACAAAAATGTGCACTTGTATGACTTTGACTTGTCTTTTCTCCAATTTGATATCCACAAGTTAGGGAATTTGGAGTGTGTCTATACCTAATCTAAAAACACTCAAGTAGAGACGTTAGACACCAATATGTGGAATGGTTAGTCATCATCAAAACACAGGTTTAGTCAAATTAGATGTGAGTCAACATTGACCTAATTGACCTTGAGTCAACAATCTCCCCCTTTTTGAAGATGACAAACCATTCCATAAATGTATTGAAAGCATTTAAATAAAACCATACCTTTGGAGAAACCTAGGGGTTTCAATATGATTGATCTCATATGCTCCCCCTCAATTGATGCGCATGGAGTTCTCATACTCCCCCTCAATTGATGCTATTTCTCCTGCATGGTTAGCTTTCATAACATTTATAGAAAACTATGTCTTCTACTCATATATGTTCTACACATATATGTGTTCTCCCATTTACCTTATCCCCTTTATATGGACATACTTCTCCTCTTCATATAAGGCATGCCTTCTTCCTCTTTTAAAAGAAGACATACCATTCTCCCCCTTTGTCATTTCAAAAAGTGGGGTTATGAAGAAATAAGAAACATCACTTGTTAAAGAGAAAGGAGATAACACAAAGTTATGAAAGGAGAGTAGAAGAGCATAGATAGGGGCTTTTCCAAGCATAGAAAGTAAAGAAAGTTAAAACATATACTTGAACAAACCAACATGCAAGATGAAGTGCTGCAGAAAAAAAATAAAACATAATTTTGACCCTCAAGATGATGGATTTTGACCAAAAACCATCAGAGCTCATCGTTAAGCAATGAGTCTTGCTCAGAAGATTGTTTCTACATGAAAAACACTAGCGTTGCACCAAAAACTAAAACTGGAGCAAAATCTGCATAAAATCCAAAAATACTCCAATTTCTACATATAATGTAGATCTATGTACCCAGCATCACAATGTTATGCAAGCAACTCAAGATAGTAGATATGCAATTCAAGGAACAAGCTTGAGCATGTATGAGACAAGATACAAGCATAGAATATAGATGAGCAAAGATGCCAATTATAAACAAGGTTAGAACTACATGTATATGAACTACTAGTAGATGATATCACAAGTTAGGACTACTAGTAGGATCTAGATCATAGCAAGAGATACCAAACGATACACAAGATAAAGCAAGCTATGAGTAGATGTAGAGATATATCCAAACCAAGAGGTATGCAATTTTAGAATCATGAAAGAATATAACTCACATATAAATATGCATCCTTACCATAAGATGATTACCACTAAGAACCTCAAGGTTGTATCAAACACAAGATATACACATATATAGATGTAGCAAGTTAGAGCACAACGGAAGCAATTTAAGACACAACCAAGAGATCCAAAGGGGTCATCATCAAAACCTGCAAAACAACTCAAAGCAAGTAATTGCAAGATATAGATATACCAATTTAGAGCAATTAGAAAGATAGAGTTTTAAACAAGATAGACAATTTCAAACATGGAAATATGCATATATAAAGGTACCAAAGGATTGCCAAAGAATAAGGCTATTGGTTGAGAAAATCTAGTTGAGAGGGGAATTCTCATACAATAAGAAAAATGTATTTTTTGTGCACAGTGTTATCGGTCAAGTTTTGTGCATTCACAACTCGACCGATGATAGATGTTGGCAACACCCATTGGTACCTATCAGTCAAGTTTCAAACAGGACAAACTCGACCGACAGAGCTGCTGTCAAAAAAGTACATATATTTCATAACAACATATTTAAAGGCATGCTAAAAATACAAACCATATCCAAACATGTCTAAGCAAGTTAGTAATGCACTATAGAAGAATTAGAAATAGTTTTTGAGCAAGAGTGTGAATAAAATCACAAAATACCACTTTTGACTCAGAAACCACATGCATAGTGCACACTAACTTGACAAAAACAAGTTAGAAATGGTTATAAGCAATAAAACATTTACCTTTGTTCTTACCATTCCTTTTCCACTTGTTGTCACCCTCTACACATCTCACCTTTCTTCTTTCATGTGGATTGACAAATCAATTTGCAATTCAATAGCTCCAGTCAATCCATTTGCAAGTACCTATAAGAAGAAAGATGAAATGGTCCTCAATCATGTTTTTGGGTCCGGAGGGGTTAGTTTAGCAACCCAAGTCCTATTTCTATTGGGTGCTTTCCTAAAAGGACAACAAGTAGAATAATGACCAATTTCATTGCAATAGTTGCATGTGCCCATAGTCTTGGAACTAGAGGATTCTCCATGGAAGATTGGAGATCCTTTACCTTTGTTGTTCCTTTGACTACTATCATATCCTAAACCATGTCTACCAATTTGTTTAGTAGTATGGTGTAGGGTGTCATTAATATTCTTTTTACCAACCAAGAATCTTTGCAAAGAAGATCTCAAACTATCATTATCATGCATAAGAGAGGTATTAGTAGAAGACAAATGATTGATATTATCTCTATCATGCAAAAGATCATTTTCTAAGCAAAGAGTTTTAGTTAAATAAGAATCTCTATCAATATGAAGAGCAGCAACATCATTCTCTCTACTAGTATAACGAGAACAAGATTCATGCACATTGATTTTAGCAAGCAAGGAGGCATTTTCTGTTTCTAATTCTTGCAAAACAAAATCTTTTTCTTTGTTTTCAGATTTAAGAACATCAATATCATGCATGAAAGAATAACTAATTAAAGTATGCTCTTCATTAGAACTCGGCATAAGAGGTTGAGCTTCTAGAAATCTAATCTTATCAAGCAAATTACCATTTTCAATTTTAAGAGAATCTACTTGACTAAGACAATCATTTTTATCATCAAGCAAGCAAGAATTAGCATGTTCAAGATCATCTAGTTCTACATGCAAATTATCAACAATTCTAGCAAGCTTTTTCCTTTTCCTTTTAGAAGATTTAAGAGAGGCACAAGTATCATGAATAATAGCAATCAAAGATTCTTTATCTAAAGAGTTTAGATTTACCTCACTTGAGTCTTTACTTGTTGATGTTATAAGAACAAAATGGCATTCTCCTTCATCACTAGAGCTTGAGCTTGATCCTTCACTTGAATCTTCACTTGAACTTGAGTTGGAGGAGTCACTTGAGCTTGAGTTCCATTTCTCCTTGTTCTTATGAAGATGGGTCTTTTTGCCTTATGGGCAATCTTCCTTTTAGTGACCCTTCTTTCCACATGTGAAGCACCGGATGGAGGAGGACTTGCCTTTGTAGAGTTTACCCTTGGAGTACATGGCATCTTCTTTAGCTTGAGAGGATGGAGAGACTTGTTCCATGATAGCTTCAATTTGAGCCTTCATTTCAGCCTTCTTCATTCTCTTTAGCTCTTTCTTCCCTTGTCTTTCTACTTCCTCCCTCTTGTCAAGTGTGGCTTCATGTGCTTTTAGATTTCCAATGAGCTCTTCAATAGGAATATCCTTAAGGGACCTTGTTTCTTCAATGGAAGTCACCTTGGGTTCCCACCTCTTGGGGAGAGTTCTAAGGATCTTTGAGTTGATCTCTCCACTAGACATAGGATGTCCTAGAATAGCAAGACCATTCACAATGGTGTTGAGCCTTGAGTACATGTTGGCTATCCTCTCCTCCTTTCCCATATTGAAGTTCTCAAGCAGCCCTTTGAGCATGTAGACCTTGCTTTCCTTCACTTGATCCGTCCCCTCATAAGTGAAGCGTAACTTTCTCCATACCTCATAGGCTGTTTCACACGAAGAAATCTGGTTGAACTCGATGGGGGTCATGGAGGCATAGAGGATGTGGATGGCTCTAGCATTCAAAGTTGCTTTCTTCAAGGTAGCTTCATCGCATTCTTCAATCTTTGTCTTTGGTAGCATGTATGGCCTGTTCACCATTTTCCACATCTCAAGACTTGATCCTTGGATGTAGAATTGAAGCCTTTTTTCTCCAATAGATGAAATTGCTCCCATCAAAGATTGGAAGGTTGATCGAGTATCTCCCTCCTTGGTAGTCACCCATCTTCTCCTACTTGTATAATTATGCTTGGAGAAGACTTTCTCTGATACCAATTGTTGGATCCTAGATGGGTGATTAGATTCTCTAGAGGAGGGGTGAATAGAGCTAAAAGCACTTAAACAAAACTCATTAAACCTTCAAGATATATGACAAGATAAGGTTGTTAAATAGGTAATTTGAGTGCAACTAACACATACATAGAAAGCGAGAGAGAGATTGAACATGTACCAAATAGACAAGCTATTTAAAGTGGTTCCACACTTCAAACTAGAAGTGTGTCAGTCCACTTGCCAAGAGAGGTCAACCTCTAGGACTTCCAAACTATTTTACTCTTATATTCATTCATAAGACACACAATGTATGACCAAACAAAAGACTTACCTATCCAATACAAAGAGTCTTCAACCTTACCAAGGACTTACCCACTTTGCAAGAGTCTTCGGCCTTCTCCAAGGACTTACCTTGTAAAATACTGAATCTCAGGGTCTTTCCTGCAATTTACCCACTTTTGAGCTTTTCTTTGCCTTCTAGTCCATTTGGACCTTTTTCATAAATTTTCCATCCTTTTTAATCACTTTTGAACTCTATTTGCAATTTGAGCTTTATGGATGGTGAAATCAATAATTACCTTCATTTATGATTATGAAGGGGTGTTTGCACAAATAACCCACTTAATGTGATAATTGAGGACTAATTATGCAAATTTCCCATTAATTGGAAATAATGAGTGGATAATGTTAATTTAGTGTAATGAGCTTTTTTTTGGATAAGAAATTAATACTAAAGTGTAATGTAGGTCATTAATAAATATATTAACCTCTTTACTTTCTCTCTCCTAAAATATAAAAATAACACTTGAAAAGAGAATATAAAAGTGAGATATTTCTCTTAAAGTTAATATGTAATTAATATCTCGAATCTCACTCAAGGATTCAATTAAAAAGATATGCATATCATTTCACCTCTTTTAAATACATTAACATATGTTTTAATGGAAAATATAAATTAAGGGCCTTATTGGATATAAATACAAAATCTAATTATATGGCAACGTTCTAAATGCTAATTAGAACATATGGTCCTAATTTGGTGGCTTTTGGACATCCTTTGACCATTCAATTTATCATTTGAAGATCTAAAATTTCACTTACATTATTGCTTTGTTAATAATTATATTTATATGCCTTTTCCTGCTTAACCCTCCTCCTGCAACGCTCGATGTCTGTGGGTCTTCTCCATCACGAGGCATGCAGCCATGGTAACGGATGACGGTTCTCCGCTCCTTCCTCTTCGGCTTCCTCCTCCTCCCTATTTCTGTCCCATCCTCTCCTCATGCTAAATCCAGCCGCCTCCTTCCTTTCTTCTTCTCCTTCCTCTTCTCCCTTGCCGCCACCTGTAGGGACTGTCGCAAGTCATCTCCTCGTTCCCACCTATAGCTTCCTGTGAGATGCCTCTATGCTCCGCCATCGGGTCAGCCGCCACCACTCATGTCGGCAACCGTCATCGCCTGACCCCTCCCGCCATCTCTGGCTCCAGCCTGCTCCAAGATGCAAGTCTGCAACATCCTCTTGTCTCTCCTTCATTTGCTCCTCCCCCACCTATGCCCAACAGCGGCAGGAGGTGCCATGCAGGCCGTCAACCGTACCGAGTGCTTCCAGGAGCCTTGCACTGCTATCCCAATCCCCGCCATCCTAGCCATCACCTCCTCCTCCATCTTGACACCAAGCGGCGGTCTGCAACTCAGACTTGGGTGCCTTTGCCCCGACCCCAAGCGGCCTGCAGCCACCTCGGTGTTTCAGACTCGAAGCCACCTACCTCCCTCGCCAGCAACGAATCATGATGACCTGCAACCCATCCACAAACAACAGTGCCACCACCAGTGGTCGTGATCTACTTGCCTTTACCACCGCCTCCATCGCCTCCATCAATCACTGAATGTTCTAGCAGTTGTCATTGAGCAGATTGGCACCGCCGACACCACCACAATCCACTACAGTTTCCTTTCCTTGTGCCCGACCACCTGCCTTACCTACTCCTCCATCCTGAGCGCAACAACTACGACGACCTCCTCTTCAGCCTGACTCCCCACCACAACAGACATCATTAGATATCACGTAGACTGATGTCAGCCGACCTGCAACCCTTGTGGTGCCATATCTACCTCATCACTGCAGTATTCAATGGTTTCCTCTTCTTTAGTCTCGCAACCCCACAAGCATGCCCTTACCATCACAGATCCCGACCCCTTCCGCCGACCTTGAATGCAACAGATTTCTTTCTCTCAGTTATAGCCACCACGCCAAGCTTATACTTCTATCCATGGATTCCAGCAAGCTCCTCCTTCTCTGCCCAGCCCTAGAGATGATCATCGGACTCAAACCATGGCAGGTTGGATGACATACCTATGGTGTCCTTGCTACATCCACGAGGCCTCAAAGAGATGATCAGATTTGAGAGGATTGTCTGAGTTGGAGACACTCAAGTTCCATATATTAGTGTTATTGCGACCATCATGGTAAGTTCTCCTCGTATGATACTGATTTGAAGGATTGAGATATTAACAAATAAGTAGTAAATTACTTGGCTGACTACCCTAGTTTTATTATATTAATGTACTAGCATCAGTAAGAAAAATTGTATGGAATACGAGAAAGGCTAACGGTATCATGTTACTTACTGATATTATGTTGAGATATGAGACTTAATCTTATCAATAACTTTGAAGTAGAAAATATGATGTATATGGTTTTATCTACAGTAGTTACTTAAATGATTATTCATCTAGTATACGGTAATTTAATTGTTATAATAATGAGAGGCCTAACAATGTTGTACATGTGTTTATTAAATCACAAATTAGACATTACTCAATCTTCTAAGAATACGAGACTTGGTGATGATGATAGGTAATACCACAATAGATTACCCAAATACTAATGTATTTTAGAATTTGGATATGGGGATGAAATTAACTCAATATCTAGACACTAGTAGATGATTATATATATATAGTTTTCAATGTTTTAGAACAACACCTAATGTTCTATATGTGACTTAGAATTAAATAATAGGAAAACACTATTTATAGTAATACCTATGTGGAGTATGATGAAATATGCATACTTGTTTACTCATATATACATTAAGAGATGCTTATGTTTTCACACATGCTTGTAAGCAAGACTAAAATCATAGATTCTTGGAATAAGAGAAATTCAATAAAGATAGCTAAAATCGAGGGATCCAGATTAATGATAGTATGTGTATGTAATACATATTTAGACTTATGTGGCTAAATATAGATGTTAGAGCTAAATCAGATACCTAAGGGTAGTATGCTAAACACGATTAAGACTAAAATCCCTAATACGCATTTAGGCAACTAGAATCAGACTAAAATGCTCTATGAAAATGGATAACATGAATGTACCCACTTGTTCACTTGATTTTATCTAATGTATATAATGTGTTCCTAGGGTGAGTGCTCAACTTTGGGGACCAATTATAACAATTGAACAAGACATTAATCATGAAGATCAGGTACGTGAATCATATTTATGTATGTGACATCTAAGATGAATGTGAAATCTATGTGGAATGTATATGTGCAAATTACCTATCCTTCAGTTGGGCTCTTATCCAACCCTACCCTAAAGATGTGCTAGCCTTGTTATCCTTCAATATTCCTTTATTTGGCTCTTTACATATTCTGTGCTTTTGTTGCCATTATGACTCATCTATTTGAATTATGTGAATCTTGCTATTGCCTATGTTGGCTCATCTTTTTGAAATACTTGGAAACATTGTATATTGTTGTTGCTTATGTTGGATCCTTTATTTCATGGGTTTTATTCCCATTTTGCAATGTTGCAAATCTTTTTATACTTCTCACTACTGCCAAGTGACTATTTAAGCATGATGTATTTTAGGCCAAATGACAATGTAGTGTACATGAGTACAAACCACCCATAGGGCACTGAGGTTTTAGCCCTCCTGCCGGGCACTGGGGTTTTAGTCCCCCTGCCATTTTATATATTAGGCACTGGGGTTTTAGTCCCCCTGCCACTGGTGGGGTCCGGTAGGTGCCTCACCCTACATTGAGATGACTTTGTGTCTTAATATATTCATGCTATGTGATTATTATTGTGGTGATTGTTTATGGTAATTTTCTCTCTCTTATTCATGTACTTGCCTCATTTCTTTTGAAATATCTTATTGTAGAGAATATTTTATATTGCAATGCTTTAGAATATTTAATGGTCCTATTTCTCTTGAATAACACATACTTTTATCTTTCTCTTACTGGATGACCCCAACCATCCAGGCTAGGATCAGATTGTGCATGGAAGCTTGGTGAACCTAAGGCTAAGGATAGGATAAGAAGAAAAGGAACATATACCTTGCATGTTCATAGTTGCCTTTATATATTAAGTTGTTTTGTTTGGAGACAATATTAGCTTAGTCTAAGTCTTCCTCTACCTAGATCCTATGTTTTGTATAAAGTTGTACTTCCTTTATGGAAATTTTGTAATGTACTCTTTATACATTTTGAATATAGTCAAGTTTTTATTTCTTCCGCTGCCAAACATTTGATGTACTTGTTTATCATGTTTAATAGTAGAGACTTGGTCTTTACATACCCACTCTTGCACAAGTCTTCAGCCTTGCAGGGATCACCCACTCTTCTTGGATCTTCATCTTTTGACTTCACCTTCACTCGGAGAAGCTTCCACCAAGGTCTTACCCACTTGAGCTTGAGTCTTCTGCCTTCTCCAAGGGCTTACCCACTCTAGCTCCAAGTTTTCAGCCTTGATCTTCACCAAGGGATGTCTTCCCTTGTTCTTATTCACCTCTCTTAGCCAAGAGAGAGAACCTTCATCTTCATGATTGAAAAGATAGAAAGGGAGGTGGTGGAAGTGAGAGCCTCACAAGATATACATGTAGGACTAGCTCTCTTATAGATTTCCTTCTCACTCTAATAGATGTAGCAAGTGATTAAGCTTAGAGAGAGAGAGGAGGCTGTGGGAAGCACCCAACTATAGAATAGGAACCTCACATAGAGTTTTGCAATGAATGCTCAACTTTGGAATATATGAAGCCCAAGGGGTCCTATTTATAGCTGGGGATGCCTCTTAGCCTTTGGGAACACTTGAGAATGAAAAATGGCCATTTTTTGGCTTGCAACAGATCTATTTTCACTTTTTGCAACTCCACAACGGCTAGAATCACTTTTCTGCACTTTTTCCGTACAGTGCAATCAGTCGAGTTTCTATAAGGGTAAATCGACCGATCAAGTAAACGACAAGGCCGATACTCAAATCATCGGTCAAGTTTGTCCTGACAAAACTCGACTGACCATTAGGAATCGAAATGGTTAGTTACTTGATCGGTCGAGTTCTGTGTAAACACAACTCGACCGATGCAATCTCCAGAAAATTGATCAAGGATGATCGGTCGAGTTTTCAGGCTGGGAAACTCGACCGACAAAGTGCTTGTAATCAATTCTCAAAGTTGCATCTAAAGTGATCTAACATTCGATCTAAGTGCTCCCAATGTTTTCTAAGCTTAATTACAAGTCATACAATCATTACAAGTGATTTACAACATGATTCTAATGGATTTACATCATATTACAAAAATGTGCACTTGTATGACTTTGACTTGTCTTTTCTCCAATTTGATATGCGCAAGTTAGGGCATTTGGAGTGTGTCTATACCTAATCTGAAAACACCAAGTAGAGACGTTAGACACAAATATATGGAATGGTTAGTCATCATCAAAACACATGTTTAGTCAAATTAGACGTGAGTCAACATTGACCTAATTGACCTTGAGTCAACAATCTCCCCCTTTTTGAAGATGACAAACCATTCCATAAATGTATTGAAAGCATTTAAATAAAGTCATACCTTTGGAGAAACCTAGGGATTTCAATATGATTGATCTCATATTCTCCCCCTCAATTGATGTGCATGGATTCTCATACTCCCCCTCAATTGATGTTATTTCTCGTGCATGGTTAGCTTTCATAACATTTATAGAAAACTATGTCTTCTACTCATATATGTTCTACACATATATGTCATCTCCCATTTACCTTCTCCCCTTTACATGGACATACTTCTCCTCTTCATATAAGACATGCCTTCTTCCTCTTTTAAAAGAAGACATACCTTTCTCCCCCTTTGTCATTTCAAAAACTGGGGTTATGAAGAAATAAGAAACATCACTTGTTAAAGAGAAAGGAGATAACACAAAGTTATGAAAGGAGAGTATAAGAGCACATATAGGGGCTGGTCCAAGCATAGAAAGAAAAGAAAGTTAAAGCATATATACTTGAACAACCCAACATTCAAGATGAAGTGCTACAGAAAAACAATAAAACATAATTTTGACCCTCAAGATAACGGATTTTGACCAAAAACCATCAGAGCTCATCGTGAAGCAATGAGTCTTGCTCAGAAGGTTGTTTCTGCATGAAAAACACTAGTCTTGCACCAATAAATGAAACTGGAGCAAAATCTGCATAAAATCCAAAAATACTCCAATTTCTACATATAATGTAGATCTATGTACCCTGCATCACAATGTTATGCAAGCAACTCAAGATAGTAGATATGAAATTCAAGGAACAAGCTTGAGCATGTATGAGACAAGATACAAGCATAGCATATAGATGAGCAAAGATGCCAATTATAAACAAGGTTAGAACTACATGTATATGAACTACTAGTAGATGACATCACAAGTTATGACTACTAGTAGGATCTAGATCATAGCAAGAGATACCAAAAGATACACAAGATAAAGCAGTCTATGAGTAGATGTAGAGATGTATCCAAACAAGAGGTATTCAATTTTAGAAGCATGAAAGGATATAACTCACATACAAATATGCATCCTTACCATAAGATTATTACCACTAACAACCTCAATGTTGTATCAAACACAATATATACACCTATATAGATGTAGCAAGTTAGAGCACAGCGGAAGCAATTTAAGATACAACCAAGAGATCCAAAGGGGTCATCATCAAAACCTGCAACACAACTCAAAGAAAATAATTGCAAGATATAGATATACCAATTTAGAGCAATTAGAAAGATAGAGTTGTAAGCAAGATAGATAATTTAAAACATGGCAATATGCATATATAAAGGAACAAAGTAGTGCCAAAGAATAAGACTATTGGTTGAGAAAATCCAGTTGAGAGGGAAATTCTCATACAATAAGCCAAATGTATATTCTATGCACAGTGTTATCGGTCGAGTTCTGTGCATTGACAACTCGACCGATGATAGCTGTTGGCAACACCCATTGGTGCCTATCGGTCGAGTTTCAAACAGGAAAAACTCGATCGACAGAGCTGCTGTCAAAAAAGCACATATATTTCATAAAAACATTTTTAAAGGCATGCTAAAAATACAAACCACATCCAAACATGTATAAGCAAGATAGTAATGCACTATAGAAGAATTAGAAATAGTTTTTGAGCAAGTGTGTGAAGAGAATCACAAAATACCACTTTTGACTCAAAAACCACATGCATAGTGCACACTAACTTGACAAAAACAAGTTAGAAATGGTTATAAGCGATAAAACATTTACCTTTGTTCTTACCATTCCTTTTCTACTTTTTGTCACCCTCTACACTTCTCACCTTTCTTCTTTCATGTGGATTGACAAATCAATTTGCAATTCATAGCTCTAGTCAATCCATTTGCAAGTACCTATAAGATGAAAGATGAAATGGTCCCCAATCATGTTTTTGGGTCCGGAAGGGTTAGTTTAGCAACCCAAGTCATATTGCTCTTGGGTGATTTCCTAAAAGGACAACAAGTAGAATAATGACCAATTTCATTACAATAGTTGCATGTGCCCATAGTCTTGGAACTAGAGGATTCTCCATTGAAGATTGGAGATCCTTTACCTTTGTTGTTCCTTTGACTACTATCATACCCTAAACCATGTCTACCAATTTGTTTAGTAGTATGTTGTAGGATGTCATTAAGATTCATTTTACCAACCAAAAATTTTTGCAAAGAAGATCTCAAACTATCATTATCATGCATAAGAGAGGTAACAGTAGAAGACAAATTATTGATTTATCTCTAGCATGCAAAAGATCATTTTCTAAGCAAAGAGTTTTAGTTAAATATGAATCTCTATCAATATGAAGAGCAGAAACATCATTCCTTCTACTAGTAGAACTACAACAAGATTCATGCACATTGATTTTAGTAACCAAGGAGGCATTTTCTGTTTCTAATTCTTGCAAAACAAAATATTTTTCCTTGTTTTCAGATTTAAGAACATCAATATCATGCATGAGAGAATCAATAATTAAAGTATGCTCTGCATTAGAACTAGGCATAAGAGGTTGAGCTTCTAGAAATCTAATCTTATCAAGAAAATTAGCATTTTCAATTTTAAGAGAATCTACTTGACTAAGACAATCATTTTTATCATCAAGCAAACAAGAATTAGCATGTTCTAGATCATCTAGTTCTACATGCAAATTATCAACAACTCTAGAAAGCTTTTTCCTTTTCCTTTTAGAAGATTTAAGAGAGGCACAAGTATCATTAATAATAGCAATCAAAGATTCTTTATCTAAAGAGTTTAGATTTACCTCACTTGAGTCTTTACTTGTTGATGCTATAAGAGCAAAATGGCATTCTCCTTCATCACTAGAGCTTGAGTTTGATCCTTCACTTGAATCTTCACTTGAGCTTGAGTTGGAGGAGTCACTTGGGCTTGAGTGTCATTTCTCCTTCTTCTTGTGAAGATGGGTCTTTTTTCCTTGTGGGCAATCTTCCTTGTAGTGACCCTTCTTTCCACATGTGAAGCACCGGATGAAGGAGGACTTGCC
Organism: Alisma plantago-aquatica; assembly: GCA_963693085.1. Taxonomy (NCBI): domain Eukaryota; kingdom Viridiplantae; phylum Streptophyta; class Magnoliopsida; order Alismatales; family Alismataceae; genus Alisma; species Alisma plantago-aquatica. The sequence goes on along the minus strand of OY856415.1, from coordinate 560,400,066 downwards.
TTTGTAGAGTTTACCCTTGGAGTACATGGCATCTTCTTTAGCTTGAGAGGATGGAGAGACTTGTTCCATTATAGCTTCAATTAGATCCTTCATTTTAGCCTTCTTCATTCTCTTTAGCTCTTTCTTCTCTTGTCTTTCTACTTCCTCCCTCTTATCAAGTGTGGCTTCATGTGCTTTTAGATTTCCAATGAGCTCTTCAATAGGAATATCCTTAAGGGACCTTGCTTCTTCAATGAAAGTCACCTTGGGTTCCCACCTCTTGGGGAGAGTTCTAAGGATCTTTGATTTGATCTCTCCACTAGACATAGGATGTCCTAGAACGGCAAAACCAATCACAATGGTGTTGAGCCTTGAGTACATGTTGGCTATCCTCTCCTCCTTTCCCATCTTGAAGTTCTCAAGCAGCCCTTTGAGCATGTAGACCTTGCTTTCCTTCACTTGATCCATCCCCTCATAAGTGATTCATAGCTTTCTCCATACCTCATAGGCTGTTTCACATGAAGAAATCCGGTTGAACTCGGTGGGGGTCATGGAGGCATAGAGGATGCGGATGGCTCTAGCATTCCAGGTTTCTTTCTTCAAAGTAGCTTCATCCCATTCTTCAATCTTTGTCTTTGGTAGCATGTATGGGCTGTTCACTATTTTCCACAACTCAAGACTTGATCCTTGGATGTAGAATTCAAGACTTCTTCTCCAATAGAGGAAATTTTTCCCATCAAAGATTGGAAGGCTGATCGAGTATCTCCCTCCTTGGTAGTCACTCATCTTCTCCTACTTGTAGAAGTATGCTTGGATAAGACCTGCTCTGATACCAATTGTTGGATCCTAGATGGGTGATTAGATGCTCTAGAGGGGGGTGAATAGAGCTGAAAGCACTTAAACAAAACTCATTAAACCTTCAAGATATATGACAAGATAAGGTTGCTAAATAGGTAATTTGAGTACAACTAACACATACATAGCAAGGGAGAGAGATATTGAACATGCACCAAATATACAAGCTATTTATAGTGGTTCCACACTTCAAACTAGAAGTGTGTCAGTCCACTTTCCTAGAGAGGTCAACCTCTAGGACTTCCAAACTATTGCACTCTTATATCCCTACATAAGACATACAGTGCATGACCAAACAAAAGATTTACCTATCCAATACCAAGAGTCTTCAACTTTACCAAGGACTTACCCACTTTGCAAGAGTCTTCGGCCTTCTCTGAGGACTTACCCACTCTTTCACAAGTCTTCATCCTTGCAGGGATCACCCACTCTTCTTGGATCTTCAGTTTTTGACTTCACCTTCCCTCGGAGAAGCTTCCACCAAGGTCTTACCCACTTGTGCTTGAGTCTTCTGCCTTCTCCAAGGGCTTACCCACTCTAGCTCCAAGTCTTCAGCCTTGATCTTCACCAAGGGACGCCTTCCCTTGTTCTTCTTCACCTCTCTTTGCCAACAGAGAGAACATTCATCTTCATGATTGAAAATATAGAAAGGGAGGTGGTGGAAGTGAGAGCCTCACAAGATAAACATGTAGGACTAGCTCTCTTACAGATTTCCTACTCACTCTAATGGATGTAGCAAGTGATTAAGCTTAGAGAGAGAGAGGAGGCTGTAGGAAGCACTCAACTATAGAATAGGAACCTCACATAGAGTTTTGCAATGAATGTTCAACCTTGGAATATATGAAGCCCAAGGGGTATTGTTTATAGTTGGGGATGCCTCTTAGCCTTTGGGAACACTTGAGAATGAAAACTGGCCATTTTGTCGCATGCAACGAATCTATTTTCACTTGTTGCAACTCTACAACAACTAGAAGCACTTTTATGCACTTTTTTCGTACAGTACAATTGGTCGACTTTCTATAAGGGTAACTCGACCGATCAAGTAAACGACAAAGCTGATACTCAAATGATCGGTGGAGTTTATCCTGACAAAACTCGACTGACCATTAGGAATCGAAATGGTCAGTTACTTGATCGGTCAAGTTCTGTGTAAACACAACTCGATCGATGCAATCTCTAGAAAATTGATCAAGGATGATCGGTCGAGTTTTCAGGTTGGGAAGCTCGAACGACAAAGTGCATGTAATCAATTTTCAAACTTGCATCTAAAGTGATCTAACATTCGATCTAAGTGCTCCTGATGTTTTCTAAGCTTAATTACAAGTCATACAATCATTACAAGTGATTTACAACATGATTATAATGGATTTACATCATATTACAAAAATTTGCACTTTTATGACTTTGACTTGTCTTTTCTCCAATTTGATATGCGCAAGTTAGGGCATTTGGAGTGTGTATATACCTAATCTGAAAACACTCAAGTAGAGACGTTAGACACAAATATGTGGAATGGTTAGTCATCATCAAAACATAGGTTTAGTCAAATTAGACGTGAGTCAAAATTGACCTAATTGACCTTGAGTCAACAATCTCCCCCTTTTTGAAGATGACAAACCATTCCATAAATGTATTGAAAGCATTTAAATAAAGTCATACCTTTTGAGAAACCTAGGGGTTTCAATATGATTGATCTCATATGCTCCCCCTCAATTGATGCGCATGGAGTTCTCATACTCCCCCTCAATTGATGCTATTTCTCCTGCATGGTTAACTTTCATAACATTTATAGAAAACTATGTCTTCTACTCATATATGTTCTACACATATATGTCTTCTCCCATTTAACTTCTCCCCTTTACATGGACATACTTCTCCTCTTCATATAAGACATGCCTTCTTCCTCTTTTAAAAGAAGACATACCTTTCTCCCCCTTTGTCATTTCAAAAAGTGGGGTTATGAAGAAATAAGAAACATCACTTGTTAAAGAGAAAGGAGATAACACAAAGTTATGAAAGGAGAGTAGAAGAGCACAGATAGGGGCTTGTCCAAGCATAGAAAGAAAAGCAAGTTAAAGCATATACTTGAACAACCCAACATGCAAGATGAAGTGCTGCAGAAAAATAATAAAACATAATTTTAACCCTCAAGATGATGGATTTTGACCAAAAACCATCAGAGCTCATCGTGAAGCAATGAGTCTTGCTCAGAAGGTTGTTTCCGCATGAAAAACACTAGTCTTGCACCAAAAACTGAAACTGGAGCAAAATCTGCATAAAATCCAAAAATACTCCAATTTCTACATATAATGTAGATCTATGTACCCTGCAACACAATGTTATGCACGCAACTCAAGATAGTAGATATGCAATTCAAGGAACAAACTTGAGCATGTATGAGACAAGATACAAGCATAGCATATAGATGAGCAAAGATGCCAAATATAAACAAGGTTAGAACTACATATATATGAACTACTAGTAGATGATATCACAAGTTAGGACTACTAGTAGGATCTTGATCATAGCAAGAGATACCAGAAGATACACAAGATAAAGCAAGCTATGAGTAGATGTAGAGATATATCCAAACCAAGAGGTATGCAATTTTAGAAGCATGAAAGGATATAACTCACATACAAATATACATCCTTACCATAAGATGATTACCACTATGAACCTCAAGGTTGTATCAAACACAAAATATACACCTATATCGATGTAGCAAGTTAGAGCACAACGGAAGCAATTTAAGACACAACCAAGAGATCCAAAGGGGTCATCATCAAAACCTACAAAACAACTCAAAGCAAGTAATTGCAAGATATAGATATACCAATTTAAAGCAATTAGAAAGATAGAGTTGTAAGCAATATAGAAAATTTAAAACATGGCAATATGCATATATAAAGGTATCAAAGGAGTGCCAAAGAATAAGGCTATTTGTTGAGAAAATCTAGTTGAGAGGGAAATTCTCATACAATAAGCCAAATGTACATTTTGTGCACAGTGTTATCGGTCGAGTTATGTGCATTGACAACTCGACCGATTATAGTTGTTGGCAACACCCATTGGTGCCTATCAGTCGAGTTTCAAACAGGACAAACTCGACCGACAGAGTTGTTTTCAAAAATGCACATATATTTCATAAAAATATATTTAAAGGCATGCTAAAAATACAAACCATATTCAAACATGTCTAAGCAAGTTAGTAATTCACTATAGAAGCATTAGAAATCGTTTTTGAGCAAGAGTGTGAAGAGAATCACAAAATACCACTTTTGACTCAAAAACCACATGCATAGTGCACACTAACTTGACAAAAACAAGTCAGAAATGGTTATAAGCAATAAAACATTTACCTTTGTTCTTACCATTCCTTTTCCACTTGTTGTCACCCTCTACACATCTCTCCTTTCTTCTTTCATGTGGATTGACAAGTCAATTTGCAATTCAATAGCTCCAGTCAATCCATTTGCAAGTACCTATAAGAAGAAAAATGAAATGGTCCCCAATCATATTTTTGGGTCAGGATGGGTTACTTTAGCAACCCAAGTATTATTGCTCTTGGGTGCTTTCCTAAAAAGACAACAAGTAGAATAATGATCAATTTCATTGCAATAGTTGCATTTGCCCATAGTCTTGGAACTAGAGGATTCTCCATGGAAGATTGGAGATCCTTTACCTTTGTTGTTCCTTTGACTAGTATCATATCCTAAACCATGTCTACCAATTTGTTTAGTAGTATGGTGTAGGATGTCATTAAGATTCTTTTTACCAACCAAGAATCTTTGCAAAGAAGATCTCAAACTATCATTATCATACATAAGAGAGGTAATAGTAGAAGACAAATGATTGATATTATCTCTAGCATGCAAAAGATCATTTTCTAAGCAAAGAGTTTTAGTTAAATAAGAATTTCTATCAATATGAAGAGAAGCAATATCATTCTCTTTACTAGTAGAATGAGAACAAGATTCATGCAGATTGATTTTAGCAAGCAAGGAGGCATTTTCTGTTTCTAATTCTTTCAAAACAAAATCTTTTTCCTTGTTTTCAGATTGAAGAACACCAATATCATGCATGAGATAATTAATAATTAAAGTATGCTCTTCATTAGAACTAGGTATAAGAGGTTGAGCTTCTAGAAATCTAATCTTATCAAGCAAATTACCATTTTCAATTTTAAGAGAATCTACTTGACTAAGACAATCATTTTTATCATCAAGCAAACAAGAATTAGCATGTTCAAGATCATCTAGTTCTACATTCAAATTATCAACAATTCTAGAAAACTTTTTCCTTTTCCTATTAGAAGACTTAAGAGAGGCACAAGTGTCATGAATAATAGCAATCAAAGATTCTTTATCTAAAGAGTTTAGATTTACCTCACTTGAGTCTTTACTTGTTGATGCTATAAGAGAAAAATGGCATTCTCCTTCATCACTAGAGCTTGAGCTTGATCCTTTAATTGAATCTTCACTTGAGCTTGAGTTGGAGGAGTCACTAGAGCTTGAGTGCCATTTCTCCTTATTCTTGTGAAGATGGGTCTTTTTGCCTTGTGAGCAATATTCCCTATAGTGACACTTCTTTCCACATGTGAAGCACCGGATGGAGGAGGACTTGCCTTTGTAGAGTTTATCCTTGGATTAAATGGCATCTTCTTTAGCTTGAGAGGATGGAGAGACTTGTTCCATGATAGCTTCAATTTGATCCTTCATTTCATCCTTCTTCATTCTCTTTAGCTCTTTCTTCTCTTGTCTTTCTACTTCCTCCCTCTTATCAAGTGTGGATTCATGTGCTTTTAGATTTCTAATGAGCTCTTCAATAGGAATATCCTTAAGGGACTTTGCTTCTTCAATGCAAGTCACCTTGGGTTCCCACCTCTTGGGGAGAGTGCTAAGGATCTTTGAGTTGATCTCTCCACTAGACATAGGATGTCTTAGAACAGCAAGACCATTCACAATGGTGTTGAGCCTTGAGTGAATGTTGGCTATCCTCTCCTCCTTTCCCATCTTGAAGTTCTCAAGCAGCCCTTTGAGCATGTAGACCTTGATTTCCTTCACTTCATTTGTCCCCTTATAAGTGATGCATATCTTTCTCCATACCTCATAGGCTGTTTCACATGAAGCAATCCGGTTGAACTCGGTGGGGATCATGGAGGCATAGAGGTTGTGGATGGCTCTAGCATTCAAGGTTGCTTTCTTCAAGGTAGCTTTAATCCATTCTTCAATTTTTGTCTTTGGTAGCATGTATGGGTTGTTCACCATTTGCCACATCTCAAGACTTGATCCTTGGATGTAGAATTCAAGCCTTCTTCCCCAATAGAGGAAATTTCTCCCATCAAAGATTGGAAGGTTGATCGAGTATCTCCCTCCTTGGTAGTCACCCATCTTCTCCTACTTGTAGAAGTATGTTTGGAGAAGACCTGCTCTGATACCAATTGTTGGATCCTAGATGGGTGATTAGATGCTCTAGAGTGGGGTGAATGGAGTTGAAAGCACTTAAACAAAACTCATTAAACCTTCAAGATATATGACAAGATAAGGTTGTGAAATAGGTAATTTGAGTGCAACTAACACATACATAGAAAGAGAGAGAGAGATTGAACATGCACCAAATACACAAGCTATTTAGAGTGCTTCCACACTTCAAACAAGAAGTGTTTCAGTCCACTTGCCTAGAGAGGCCAACCTCTAGGACTTCCAAACTATTGCACTCTTATATTCATTCATCAGACATGCAATGCATGACCAAACAAAAGACTTACCTATCCAATACAAAGAGTCTTCAACCTTACCAAGGACTTACCCACTTTGTAAGAGTCTTCAGCCTTCTCTAAGGACTTACCCACTCTTGCACAAGTCTTCAGCCTTCCAGGGATCACCCACTCTTCTTGGATCTTCAACTTTTGACTTCACCTTCACTCGGAGAAGCTTCCACCAAGGTCTTACCCACTTGAGTTTGAGTCTTCTGCCTTCTCTAAGGGCTTACCCACTCTAGCTCCAAGTCTTCAGCCTTGATCTTCACCAAGGGACGCCTTCCCTTGTTCTTCTTCACCTCTCTTAGCCAAGAGAGAGAACCTTCATCTTCATGATTGAAAAGATAGAAAGGGAGGAGGTGGAAGTGAGAGTCTCACAAGATATACATGTAGTACTAGCTCTCTTACAGATTTCCTACTCACTCTAATGGATGTTGCAAGTGATTCAGCTTAGAGAGAGAGAGGAGGCTGTAGTAAGCACTCAACTATAGAATAGGAACCTCACATAGAGTTTTGCAATGAATGCTCAACCTTGGAATATATGAAGCCCAGGGGGTCCTATTTATAACTGGGATGCCTCTTAGCCTTTGGGAATACTTGAGAATGAAAACTAGCCATTTTGTGGTTTGCAACGGATCTATTTTCACTTGTTGCAACTCCACAACGACTAGAAGTACTTTTCTACACTTTTTCCGTACAGTGCAATCGGTCGAGTTTCTATAAGGGTAACTCGACCGATCAAGTAAACGACAAGGAAGATACTCAAATGATCGGTCGAATTTGTCCTGACAAAATTCGACCGACCATTAGGAATCAAAATGGTCAGTTACTTGATCGTTCAAGTTCTCTGTAAACACAACTTGACCGATGCAATCTCCAGAAAATTGATCAAGGATGATTAGTCGAGTTTTCAGGCTGGGAAACTCGACCGACAAAGTGCATGTAATCAATTTTCAAAGTTGCATCTAAAGTGATCTAACATTCGATCTAAGTGCTCCTGATGTTTTCTAAGCTTAATTACAAGTCATAAAATCATTACAAGTGATTTACAACATGATTCTAATGGATTTACATCATATTACAAACATGTGCACTTGAATGACTTTGACTTGTCTTTTCTCCAATTTGATATGCGCAAGTTAGGGAATTTGGAGTGTGTCTATACCTAATCTGAAAACACTCAAGTAGAGACGTTAGACACCAATATGTGGAATGGTTAGTCATCATCAAAACACAAGTTTAGTCAAATTAGACGTGAGTCAACATTGACCTAATTGACCTTGAGTCAACAATCTCCCCCTTTTTGAAGATGACAAACCATTCCATAAATGTATTGAAAGCATTTAAATAAAGTTATACCTTTGGAGAAACCTAGGGGTTTCAATATGATTGATCTCATATGCTCCCCCTCAATTGATGTGCATGGAGTTCTCATACTCCCCCTCAATTGATGTTATTTCTCCTGCATGGTTAGTTTTCATAACATTTATAGAAAACTATGTCTTCTACTCATATATGTTCTACACATATATGTCTTCTCCCATTTACCTTCTCCCCTTTACATGGACATACTTCTCCTCTTCATATAAGACATGCCTTCTTCCTCTTTTAAAAGAAGACATACCTTTCTCCCCTCTTTGTCATTTCAAAAAGTGGGGTTATGAAGAAATAAGAAACATCACTTGTTAAAGAGAAAGGAGATAACACAAAGTTATGAAAGGAGAGTAGAAGAGCACAGATAGGGGCTTATCCAAGCATAGAAAGAAAAGCAAGTTAAAGCATATACTTGAACAACCCAACATGCAAGATGAAGTGCTGTAGAAAAACAATAAAACATAATTTTGACCCTCAAGATGACGGATTTTGACCAAAAACCATCAGAGCTCATTGTGAAGCAATGAGTCTTGCTCGAAAGGTTGTTTCTGCATGAAAAACACTAGTATTGCACCAAAAACTGAAACTGGAGCAAAATATGCATAAAATCCAAAAATACTCTGATTTCTACATATAATGTAGATCTATGTACCCTGCATCACAATGTTATGCAAGCAACTCAAGATAGTAGATATGCAATTCAAGGAACAATCTTGAGCATGTATGAGACAAGATACAAGCATAGCATATAGATGAGCAAAGATGCCAATTATAAACAGGGTTAGAACTACATGTATATGAACTACTAGTAGATGATATTACAAGTTAGGACTACTAGTAGGATCTAGATCATAGCAAGAGATACCAATAGATACACAAGATAAAGCAAGCTATGAGTAGATGTAGAGATATATCCAAACCAAGAGGTATGCAATTTTAGAAGCATGAAAGGATATAACTCACATACAAATATGCATCCTTACCATAAGATGATTACCACTAAGAACCTCAAGGTTGTATGAAACACAAGATATACACCTATATAGATGTAGCAAGTTAGATCACAATGGAAGCAATTTAAGACACAACCAAGAGATCCAAAGGGGTCATCATCAAAACCTGCAATTGGATGGATCAATTGATGATCGATTCAATAGAGCAAACCCTAAAGCCAATCAATAGGATGGAGGAGACCCTAGTTGATCCAATCGGTTTCATGATGGTATAGACCAAATAGTCTTGAGACCGTTTGGGACCAAACGGTCCTCAGACCGTTTGATGGAAATTGTTCACAAACCGTTTAGGGTTCATTCGGTTTCAATAATAACTTGATAAAATGGTTTCAAAACCGATTGGAGAAGTAAGGCAAGACCGAATGGAGGTCAAGCACCTCAAGACCGAATGGAGGTCAAGGTACTTCTAGACTATTTGAAGGTCTAATTAAGTCAAGACATATTGGTACAATCAACTACATGATTGTTGTTGATGTCTATCAAAGGTAATTATAATGGTTGTACCTTCAAGGTACTTAAGTGATTAGTACCTTTTGAATGATTAACCTTGATGCTTTTGGAAGCAACATCCTAACATACTAAATTAACTCTAAGTGTGTATATCTAAATGAGGAGTTGACCTAATCTAATTATGTTTGAAGTGATCAACATCCTAGAGAGGATGAGAGAGAGAGGAATACATACATGAGTGATAAACATGTAGTGATTAATCCTCAATACTTGCAATATGAATAAAATATGTAATTAGGGTTTGATTCTTGATAAAGAGTTCATGAAACCCTAATTGAGAAGGTTGATGAACCCTAACCCTAATTGAGGGCATTGATGGGTGTAACCCTAATCTAGGGTAATGGAGAAACCCTAATTAAGGGTGATGAAATGTGAAACCCTAATTAAGGGTGATAACATATGGAACCCTAATTAAGGGTGATGAATTGTGGAACCATAATTGAGGGTAATGTCATATGAAACCCTAATTGAGGGTGATGTTAAGTGTAACCCTAATTGAGGATGATGTCATGTGAAACCCTAATTAAGGGTTATGTCATGTGAAACCCTAATTAAGGGTGATGTCATATGAAACCCTAATTGAGGGTGATGTCAAGTGAAACCCTAATACAATGATGTGATGTGAAACTCTAACCCAAAGTGATGGTATGTAATGATATGTGATACCTTGATATGAAATCCTAACCCTGATATAGGGTGAAGGTATGTAAAACCCTAATTTTGGGTTATAGTGCATGAACCCTAATCTTGGACAATATGAAGATAAACCATAACGCCAATTTTGGGACATGGGTTGAGAAACCCTAATTTCAGGTAATACTATGTGAAACTCTAATATGAGGATGATGTTATGAGAAATCCTAATGTAGGGTGACAATATGTGAAATCCTAATATAGGGTGATGTTATGTAAACCCTAGTTGATAAAGATGGGAAACCCTATTCCTAATAATGGAATAGTGACTAATTTACTGATAAGTGAAACACCTAAAGGGATTGGTAATGGATGGCCTTATATCAATATTGCCTTAACTCAAAGATGAGTCCATATCATTCGCAATGGTTGCATATTCTAAATATGTAAGGACCCTGACCTGTGTTTAGGGTTTACCCTATTTGTTTTGCTTGATCTTGGTGCTTTGGTGCTTGCTAATCACCTTAAGTGGTGATTAGGGTTTTGTTGAGCTTTGTTGAAAGTTCAAGGGGCTACTTGCAAATAACCCAAGTTTAGGGTTTTGTGGGGAAGTTTGCCATCTTGTGAGATGTTTTCCCCTCTTTGCTTCCTCTAGGGTTGAGAGGAAGGCTTGGGCTTGTTGTTTGAGTCCTTTGGTCCTGAGTTGAGCTTGTTTGGGCCTTGAGGTGCCTTGTTTGGGCTTGCTTGAGCCTTGTGTCGCCCAGGTGCCTTGGTGTGTCGCCCAGGTGCCTTGGTGTGTCGCCCAGTTGCTTGGTGTGTCGCCCAGTTGAGCTGCTTGTTGTGTCGCCCATGCTGCTTGGTCCAGCTCTGACCATGTTTGGTGGACACTTGGTGCCTATCTTGGACAAGTGTCTCTTGGCTTGCATGAGAGGTGGCTTGAGTTGGTGGACATGTGTCCCTTGGGTGGGCGACACATAGCATGGTTGTACCTTGGTTTCTCCTCCCCTTCTTCCTATATAGGTAGCTCTTCTCCTTGCCTTAGTCTCCTTTGGTCCTTTGGTCTCCCCTCCATCCTTGGTGCACGATATCCCTCTCCATCTTGCTTGTGTTGGCCGATACACTTCCTTGGAGCTGAAGTGGTGGCCGATACACCTTTCTGGAGCAGCCTGGTGGACGATAGCTTTGGACCTTGGAGTGCTTTGGAGCTTTGGTGGCCGACAACCTTGGAGCTCAAAGTGCATCTTCTTCCTTGGAGCTTAAGGCAGGTTGCATAGTTTCTAACCCTAACTCTTTTACCTCAAGCTTTGATCTTGATATATGTTAGTAGCCTGGCTTAGTTCTTTGCTTGTGTATCCTGCTTATATACCTTAGTGGTCGATATCCCTCTCTTGGGTTTAGGGTTCCTTGTATACCTTGCTTTTTAGGGTTTGTGCTCCCTTGTGTTGGAGGTTGAAGATGACCTAGGGTTGGGCGATACCCCCCTTCCTTGTGAGTGTTTTGGGCGACACACTTGCCCTTAAGTTGAACGATATGAGTGTTCTTGGGTTGAGCAACACCTTTTGTTTCTGAGTTGGCCGACATGGTCCCCTTTGTTCTTGAGTTGGCCGACATGGTGACCATGTTGGGCGACATGGCACCTTGTTTTGGACGACATGTTGAGCTCTTGAAGTTGGCCGATACCCTTGCCCATGAGTGGGCGATAGGGTGAGCTAGGGTTTGGTTGGCCGATATGAAGGGAGACATAGTGATGTTCTTTGTTGGCCGATATGTGAGTGCCCTTAGAGATGGGTGATACTCTCTCTCTCTCCCTCTCTCTCTTGTTGGGCGATATGGTTCCCTTGTTCCTCTCTTGAACGATAGGCCTTAGTATCTTGGTGATCTTTGTGGTGGAAGTTAGGGCCAAGCATGGCATGGCATGTTGGATGATAGGCTATGTGCCCTAATGGCCGATACCATGATGGGCGATATCTTGATGGCCGATACCATGATGGGCGATATCTTGATGGCCGATACCATATTGGGCGACATGCTTTGGGCCATGATGGCCGATAGGGTTAGTAGTGTGTTGGCCGATAGGGTTAGTAGAGTGTGATGGCCGATAGGGTTAGTAGTGTGTTGGCCGATAGGGTTAGTAGAGTGTGATGGCCGATAGGGTTAGTGAGGTTGGACGATACCTATGTTGGATGATAGGTTATTAGATGAGGGTTGTGAGGCTATAGTGAGGGTATGAGTTTCTTTGGTGACGGTCCCTCATGTGATAGAAGTGGATGCTTATACATTAACCAATAAAACGATGGTGGTGTTTGTGATATCATCAATATGTAATATGTTGCCTTGCAAATAATAAGGATGCTAATGGTAGTAATGTATATGATGATAGCCCTCATGTAATAGATGCATGATGTGACCCGTTATGCTTAATTGTTAATGATAATGAAGATGATGATAACTACTCTAGTAGTTTGTTTAATGATAATAATGTTGGTAATAATGATGCTAAGTGACAGTTATGTTAAAGGTTGCTTCATGATAAAGATGACAACAGTTGATGGCAATAGTAATGACCTTGTTAATAATAGTGTTGGTTCTGTATACCCAACATGATTTCTATATACCCTGATTGTTTGTATAATCCTGAGATTTAGGGTAAGCATCAGTATAGTTTGTTAATGATGTACTTAACACACTTGGTTACCAAATAAGTGTAATATTGGTAATTTAATTATCTTGAATGATATTTCATGATAGTGAGCATATTCCTTATGTTGAATCTACAATTATTGCATACCTTAACCTTGCAGGTGATGACATAGCCATGAAAGGGCTATGTGACATATGTAATGAGTAACATTACTTTGATAATTGCTCTATAAGATTATGTATGTGGTGTGTTGGTCCCATGATGATGATGTGAGCCTTAAGAGGCAATGGCAGTGCATGATGAAGGGTTGAGACCCTGTGGTATGTGATGATCCTTGAGATGGATCTGGATGGTTGGCAAGAGGCCAAGTGATAACATGTGATGTTGGATCCTTGAGATGGATCAGGTTGATATGAATAGATCATAATATAATGTTCTTTACTTTCTGTTATACCTTGCATGTCATACAACTTGGTTGAATCTTGCAATCCATCTAAAAGATACTAATTAAGCACAGTGAAATACATCATGTAGTTTGCCCTGGCCATAGATCCATCATCGTCAGGACTTGGTGATGGTGAAACGGGTTTTCCTACGGGTTAACCTGGAAGCGCATATTGTTGAATATGTGTAGGTTGCTCCTAGCCTGAAAATGAGGAGGTAAGAGTGTAACTTCGGTTGCAGACTCAGATACGTGTTTAGAGCATGGTGAACAGGCCCATGGCTCAGGATATGTGATGTATGGAGCATGAATGCGTTCATGACTCAGAGCATGGTGATCAGGCCCGTGGCTCAGTTTTACTAGCACCGTGACCTGTACCAAGGCGGGCTAGAGAATGGGTAGCCTATGGAGCTAACCCTGTGGCTTAGACCACTTCAGCATGCGACTGCGATCCTGCTTGTGTTATACTCATGTACTGACCATGAGGTGGGAGGTCGTGGAGTCCGGCTCTTCCATTGACCTTGTATGGCACCGTCTTGGGCTTCGTAACCGAAGGTTGGATTTGAACGGTACGGTTCAAATCCTCAGGGCATAATAAAATGTAATACAACCATTTAGTATTTACTAGTCATATCAAATACGAAACATTGGTTGAGGCCTTGTTTGTGTAATATTCCGTTATACCTTGCAGGTTATGTGGCAATATGTCTTATCTTGATAATCAGGTTATGTGACATTATATCATGTTCTAATAATCCTGTTACATGTTGATATATCTTATCTTGGTAATCATGTTCCTTTGAAAGATATTTGGTTATATGCTTTAGTACAGCTGGTATGCTTGCCGGTAAGAATGATCTTGCTATATATATATATATATATATATATATATAACTGCTCTTGATATATCTACTCATGTTATAATTGTTGTTATAGTTATCTTGCTGAGGTTCTATAGTTGCGGTGGGGAGCTATGTTTCCCACTGGGACAATTGTTCAATTGTCTCAGCCCGCTGGTTTTCACCCTTTCTAGGTGGTCGAGGTAGACGTGGTCGTGGTTGTGGTGTTGCAGACGAGCAGCTTGAGGAGCAGTAGAAGGCAAGCGTTGGATATGCTGCTGTTTTGGATGTTTTGTAGTAGAGTCTAGAGTCATCCATGTACCCTCAGGTCCTTGGCAGTGTTCTGACGTTGTTTCACGATGATCGTTCTATGATATATGTATATCCTGATGTTGGCCGGATGTGGGCCTTTATGTATATGAACAGGTGGTGAACTCATGTGATGGACGAACAGCTGTTCCTGAGCTGTGGACACGTGTCAGATCTTGTGTATGTACATATTTATATGACATGTTTCTGTGCAGGATATGGACTGGAAAGTAATAGTTTCACAGTTTATCAGTTTTCCGCAATCGGTTTTAATTAACCCGTGTTTTTTATAATCTGTGGTTATGGTGTTTTCCGCACGTTTTTGCGTAACACCTCGTTATCTGTGTGATAATGGGATGTGTTGCCACAAGTTTGGTATCAGAGCTTTAGGTTCGCTGAGTCTACAGGGATCTAGGACTAGGTTGAGTCTGTTCTTATGAGTTTTCCAGGTTATCTTAAAAAATCTTCTTCCCTAAGCAGAAGAAAAGCCAAGATGTCTGGAAATCATGAAGAACATGCTCCTGAGCATAGTGATGTTGCATCGGTTGATGGAGCAGATAGACAGGCACATGAAGATCGGGTGCCTGAGGTCCCCCAACCTGACCCAGCCATTCTTGAACACCCTGCCTACCAACAGCTTATGGGGCAGTTAATGGCTACGATGAATCTCATGGTTGAGCGATTACCCGTGCCTCCTCCGCGAGCACAGGTTCCCCATGGAGAAGCATCGGGTATTGGGAAGACCTTTGAGCGGCTTCGCCGAGTCGGAGCTTCGGATTATGCTGGAACGGCTGATCCAGCAGATGCAGATCTGTGGCTGACAAGCCTTCAAAAGGCTTTCCGGATCCTCGACATCCCCGAAGCAGACAAAGTAAAGCATGTTGTCTACCTTTTGAAGGGTAGTGCTGGTCACTGGTGGACCATCGAGGAAGAGAAGCGGCCTGGTGAGGTGATCTGTTGGGAAGTGTTTCGACGCGAGTTCGTCACCAGATACTTTCCGAAGACGTACCTGGATGAGAAGATCAGTCATTTTGAGAAGTTGTGGCGAGAAACGATGAACATCACCGAGTATGAAGCTAAGTTTATGGATCTGTTGAGGTTCTGTCCTCACATGGCGGCGACAGATGATGAACGGATCAGACGTTTCGAGAAAGGTTTGAGTGCTGAGTTGACAACCCCTGTGTCTGCGCTGGAAAACCAAGAGCGGTTTGCTACGTTTGTGGAATCAGTTCGACGGATCGAGAGGACAGTAAGGGAGAAAAGAGAGTCGGTGTCTCTTAAAAGACCTGCTCAGTTTCAAGGATGAAGGTTTGGTGGCTTCAAGAAACCCAGGTTTTCAGCACCGTCAGTGATGAGAAGTGCTGGTGTACCATCTCAGTGGTCTCCGAGTAAGGGAAAAGGTTATGTTTCTTCACCGTCCAAGGCGCACAGTTCAGCTTCGGTGGCAGTGACAGGGCCATCTAGGCCACGAGTTAACAATAGAGTGTGTCATCTTTGTGGACAAGTCGGGCATTGGAAGTTCAATTGCCCGAATAGAGATGTTGAAGTGACGCAGCAACTGAGGCAGAGTTTCCAGAAGTCTGAGAGACCACAGCCCAGTGGTAGCAGAGAATGAGGACGTGGTCAAGTGTCTCAAGCTGGATCGTCTGCTCAAGGAAGCAGAGGTCATGGACAGCAAGCAACAGCTCGATTCTATGCCATGAATCAGCTGGAGGCGATAGTCAACCCGCGAGTGGTGACAGGTCAGATGGAGTTATTTCATTCTGATATGTCTTCTTCTTGCTCTATATCTGTTCTGGTTGACCCGGGTGCTACACACTCTTTTATCGCCTATAGTATGCTTGAAAAATGTCATCTACCTGTTAGTTGTAAGAAGGATAGCTTGTTGTTAGAAACCCCTCTTGATGGTTCCTCTTTGCTTCGAGAAGAGTGTCCATCTTGTGTTTTGTCTTTTTCGGGACACAACATTCAGGTGGATCTCATACCACTTGATATGCATGGTTTTGATGTTATCCTTGGGATGGATACCTTAGAGAAGTATAAGGTTGTCTTAGACTGTGGTTCCAAGCAGGCGGTGTTTGATGTTGCTGGAGAGAAGTGGATCTTCCAGGAAGATAGGAAGATTCTTCCGACGTGTCTGGTGTCAGTTATGGTGGCAGATAGGTTGTTGCGACAAGGATGTGAGGCGTTCTTAGCTCACGTTGTGGATACCGTTGTGGATACCAAGGTGAAAGGCCTTAACCTTGAAGAAGTGTCAGTGGTCTGAGAGTTTGCAGGTGTGTTTCCCGAGGAGTTTCCTGGTGTTCCTCCACCCCAAGAGATCGATTTTGAGATCAATCTGGTTCCGGGAACGCAGCCGATTGCACAGACACCTTATAGGATGGCTGCAGCAGAGATGGTAGAGTTGAAGAAGCAGTTACAAGAGTTGTTGGAGAAAGGTTTCATCAGACCGAGCACGTCACCTTGGGGTGCTCCCATGTTGTTCGTTAAGAAGAAGGATGGTTCGATGCAGTTGTGTATAGACTACCGACAGTTGAACAAGGTCACGATAAAGAATAAGTACCCGTTGCCGAGGATAGATGACCTGTTCGATCAGTTGTGTGGTGCTACAGTGTTTTCGAAGATCGATCTACGGTCTGGATATCATCAGTTGAGGATAAAGGCGGATGACATACCAAAGTCAGCTTTTAGGACGAGGTATGGTCATTTTGAGTTTGTGGTTATGCCGTTTGGATTAACCAATGCACCTGCTGCTTTCATGGACCTGATGAACAGAGTGTTTCGTCCGTTCTTAGATCAGTTTGTTGTAGTTTTTATAGACGACATCTTGATCTATAGTCGGAACCAGATAGAGCATGAGCAACATCTTCGTCAAGTGTTGACTCTCCTTCGTCAACATCAGTTGTATGCTAAGTTCAGTAAGTGTGAGTTCTGGTTGGATGAAGTGACTTTCTTAGGTCATGTGATATCTGCTGAAGGAGTCAAAGTAGATCCGAAGAAAGTGGAATCCGTTGCGGATTGGGAACATCCAAAGACGCCGACGGAAGTTCGTAGTTTCCTTGGTCTAGCAGGATACTACCGGAGGTTTATCAAGGACTTCAGTTCGATAGCTCTACCGATGACGAGGTTGACCAGGAAGGATGTACCTTTTGTTTGGAATGATCAATGTCAGCAAGCTTTCCAAAGTTTGAAGGAAAAGCTAACCAGTGCTCCAGTGTTGATCTTGCCAGAATCTGGAAAAGGCTATGTTGTTTTCTGTGATGCGTCCAAGAAAGGTTTGGGTTGTGTGCTGATGCAGGAAGATCATGTGGTTTCTTTTGCTTCGCGACAGCTTAAGAAACACGAGGAGAACTATCCGACCCATGACTTGGAGCTGGCAGTAGTGGTCCATGCGTTAAAGATTTGGAGACACTATCTTTATGGGGAAGTGTGTCAGATCTTTACAGATCACAAGAATCTGAAGTACATCTTCTCACAGCAAGAGTTGAACATGCGACAGCATCGGTGGATGGAGTTGATCAATGATTATGATTGCACTATTGAGTATCATCCTGGTAAGGCGAATGTGGTAGCGGATGCGCTTAGCAGAAAGTCTTCTTCTCCCAAGAAGGCACAGATGAGTTCTTTGGTATGCCATAGGCGGGACATGTTAGTCTCCTTACGGCAGATGAACGTACAGATGGAGGTTTCCTCGTTAGCTGGACTTTTAGCACAGATTCAAATCAAGCCCATGTTGAGACAGCAGATCAAGGATGCACAGCAAACGGATGATACAGTACAACTAATCAGATCAGAGTTTGGCAGCGAAAAGCGTGATGGGTTCCATGAGTCTGAGGATGGAGTGGTTTGCTATCATAATAGGATGGTGGTTCCAAATGCTGATAATTTGAGGAAGTTGGTGCTCGAGGAAGCACACACGTCAATGTATGCTATGCATCCAGGTGTCACCAAGATGTACCATAGTCTGAAGGACTTGTATTGGTGGCCCGGCTTGAAGAAAGATGTAGCTGAGTTTGTGGCTAGGTGTGCGGTGTGTCAGCAAGTCAAGGCTGAGCATCAAAAGCCGGCAGGTACGTTGCAACCTTTGCCTATACCACAGTGGAAGTGGGATCATATAACTATGGATTTTGTAGTTGGTCTACCCAGGACAACTAAGAATCATGATTCCATTTGGGTGATAGTGGACAGATTGACGAAGTCTGCCCATTTCTTACCTGTGAAAACCACGTATACAGCTGAAAAGCTCGCTCGAGTATATGTAGAGGAGATAGTTCGTTTGCGTGGTGTGCCAGCGACGATAGTTTCTGATAGAGGTCCTCAGTTTACAAGTCGTTTTTGGGAACAGTTGCACAGGGCGATGGGAACGCAGTTGAAGTTCAGTACCGCTTTCCACCCGCAGACAGATGGACAGTCTGAGAGGACTATTCAGACTTTGGAGGATCTTCTTCGTGCTTGTGTTTTGTAGTTCCTAGGCAGTTGGGACGTACATCTCAGTTTGATAGAGTTTGCCTACAACAATAGCTATCAGCGGAGCATTGACATGGCTCCCTATGAGGCTTTGTATGGGAGGAAGTGCAGATCTCCTTTGTGTTGGTATGGATCAGGTGAATATCAGCTTTTGGGTCCTGAGTTAGTACAGCAGATGACGGAAAAGATCAAGGTGATACAACAATAGTTGAAAGCGACACAAGACAGGCAGAAGTCTTATGCAGACAATCGCCGACGACCCTTGGAGTTCCAGGTGGGAGACAAGGTGTATCTTAAAGTCTCTCCGTGGAAAGGTGTGCTGAGGTTTGGATGGAAGGGTAAGTTAGCTCCCAGATATATGGGGCCTTACTCAGTCATAGCACGTGTTGGCAAGGTGGCTTACGAGTTAGAGTTGCCTCCAGAGTTGCACAGGTTACATCCATTGTTCCATGTCAGTATGCTGAAGAAAAGTCATCCGGATACAGGAACAGTGATACAACCAGTTGAAGTTGAGCTTGACAAAGATGTGACTTATGAAGAGGGTCCTATGATGAT
The DNA here is from genome assembly GCA_963693085.1 of Alisma plantago-aquatica. Taxonomy (NCBI): domain Eukaryota; kingdom Viridiplantae; phylum Streptophyta; class Magnoliopsida; order Alismatales; family Alismataceae; genus Alisma; species Alisma plantago-aquatica. The sequence goes on along the minus strand of OY856415.1, from coordinate 560,380,688 downwards.
CCTTGACAGAAGAGTCAAGAAGCTGAAGAGAAAGGATCTGGTTCTTGTGAAGGTCCTTTGGCATCACCGTGGCGTTGAGGAAGCCACGTGGGAGCTTGAGGAAGAGATGAGGAGGAAGTATCCCTCGCTTTTCTCTTCGGATTTCGGGGATGAAATCCTTTTGTAGAGGTTTATGGCTGTAAGGACCCTGACCTGCGTTTAGGGTTTACCCTATTTGTTTTGCTTGATCTTGGTGCTTTGGTGCTTGCTAATCACCTTAAGTGGTGATTAGGGTTTTGTTGAGCTTTGTTGAGAGTTCGAGGGGCTACTTGCAAATAACCCAAGTTTAGGGTTTTGTGGGCAAGTTTTCCATCTTGTGAGATGTTTTCCCCTCTTTGCTTCCTCTAGGGTTGAGAGGAAGGCTTGGGCTTGTTGTTTGAGTCCTTTGGGCCTGAGTTGAGCTTGTTTGGACCTTGAGGTGCCTTGTTTGGGCTTGTTTGAGCCGTGTGTCGCCCAGGTGCCTTGGTGTGTCGCCCAGGTGCCTTGGTGTGTCGCCCAGTTGCTTGGTGTGTCGCCCAGTTGAGCTGCTTGTTGTGTCGCCCATGTTGCTTGGTCCAGCTCTGACCATGTTTGGTGGACACTTGGTGCCTATCTTGGACAAGTGTCTCTTGGCTTGCATGAGAGGTGGCTTGAGTTGGTGGACATGTGTCCCTTAGGTGGGCGACACATAGCATGGTTGTACCTTGGTTTCTCCTCCCCTTCTTCCTATATAGGTAGCTCTTCTCCTTGCCTTAGTCTCCTTTGGTCCTTTGGTCTCCCCTCCATCCTTGGTGCACGATATCCCTCTCCATCTTGCTTGTGTTGGCCGATACACTTCCTTGGAGCTGAAGTGGTGGCCGATACACCTTCCTGGAGCAGCCTGGTGGACGATAGCTTTGGACCTTGGAGTGCTTTGGAGCTTTGGTAGCCGACAACCTTGGAGCTCAAAGTGCATCTTCTTCCTTGGAGCTTAAGGCGGGTTTCATAGTTTCTAACCTTAACTCTTTTACCTCACACTTTGATCTTGATATATGTTAGTAGCCTGGCTTAGTTCTTTGCTTGTGTATCCTTCTTATATACCTTAGTGGCCGATATCCCTCTCTTGGGTTTAGGGTTCCTTGTATACCTTGCTTTTTAGGGTTTGTGCTCCCTTGTGTTGGAGGTTGAAGATGACCTAGGGTTGGGTGATACCCCCCTTCCTTGTGAGTTTGTTGGGCGACACACTTGCCCTTAAGTTGAACGATATGAGTGTTCTTGGGTTGAGCAACACCTTTTGTTTCTGAGTTGGCCAACATGGTCCCCTTTGTTCTTGAGTTGGCCGACATGGTGACCATGTTGGGCGACATGGCACCTTGTTTTGGACGACATGTTGAGCTCTTGAAGTTGGCCGATACCCTTTCCCATGAGTGGGCGATAGGGTGAGCTAGGGTTTGGTTGGCCGATATGAAGGGAGACATAGTGATGTTCTTTGTTGGCCGATATGTGAGTGCCCTTGGAGATGGGCGGTACTCTCTCTCTCCCTCTCTCTCTTGTTGGGCGATATGGTTCCCTTGTTCCTCTCTTGAACGATAGGCCTTAGTATCTTGGTGATCTTTGTGGTGGAAGTTAGGGCCAAGCATGGCATGGCATGTTGGACGATAGGCTATGTGCCCTAATGGCCGATACCATGATGGGCGATATCTTGATGGCCGATACCATGATGGGTGATATCTTGATGGATGATACCATATTGGGTGACATGCTTTGGGCCATGATGGTCGATAGGGTTAGTAGTGTGTTGGTCGATAGGGTTAGTAGAGTGTGATGTCCGATAGGGTTAGTGAGGTTGGACGATACCTATGTTGGATGATAGGTTATTAGATGAGGGTTGTGAGGCTATAGTGAGGGTATGAGTTTCTTTGGTGACGGTCCCTCATGTGATAGAAGTGGATGCTTATACATTAACCAATAAAACGATGGTGGTGTTTGTGATATCATCAATATGTAATATGTTGCCTTGCAAATAATAAGGATGCTAATGGTAGTAATGTATATGATGATAGCCCTCATGTAATAGATGCATGATGTGACCCGTTATGCTTAATTGTTAATGATAATGAAGATGATGATAACTACTCTAGTAGTTTGTTTAATGATAATAATGTTGGTAATAATGATGCTAAGTGACAGTTATGTTAAAGGTTGCTTCATGATAAAGATGACAACAGTTGATGGCAATAGTAATGACCTTGTTAATAATAGTGTTGGTTCTGTATACCCAACATGATTTCTATATACCCTGATTGTTTGTATAATCCTGAGATTTAGGGTAAGCATCAGTATAGTTTGTTAATGATGTACTTAACACACTTGGTTACCAAATAAGTGTAATATTGGTAATTTAATTATCTTGAATGATATTTCATGATAGTGAGCATATTTCTTATGTTGAATCTACAATTATTGCATACCTTAACCTTGCAGGTGATGACATAGCCATGAAAGGGCTATGTGACATATGTAATGAGTAACATTACTTTGATAATTGCTCTATAAGATTATGTATGTGGTGTGTTGGTCCCATGATGATGATGTGAGCCTTAAGAGGCAATGGCAGTGCATGATGAAGGGTTGAGACCCTGTGGTCTGTGATGATCCTTGAGATGGATCTGGATGGTTGGCAAGAGGCCAAGTGATAACATGTGATGTTGGATCCTTGAGATGGATCAGGTTGATATGAATAGATCATAATATAATGTTCTTTACTTTCTGTTATACCTTGCATGTCATACAACTTGGTTGAATCTTGCAATCCATCTAAAAGATACTAATTAAGCACAGTGAAATACATCATGTAGTTTGCACTGGCCATAGATCCATCATCGTCAGGACTTGGTGATGGTGAAACGGGTTTTCCTACGGGTTAACCTGGAAGCGCATATTGTTGAATATGTGTAGGTTGCTCCTAGCCTGAAAATGAGGAGGTAAGAGTGTAACTTCGGTTGCAGACTCAGATACGTGTTTAGAGCATGGTGAACAGGCCCATGGCTCAGGATATGTGATGTATGGAGCATGAATGCGTTCATGACTCAGAGCACGGTGATCAGGCCCGTGGCTCAGTTTTACTAGCGACGTGACCTGTACCAAGGCGGGCTAGAGAATGGGTAGCCTATGGAGCTAACCCTGTGGCTTAGACCACTTTAGCATGCGACTGTGGTCCTGCTTGTGTTATACTCATGTACTGACCATGAGGTGGGAGGTCGTGGAGTCCGGCTCTTCCATTGACCTTGTATGGCACCGTCTTGGGTTTCGTAACCGAAGGTTGGATTTGAACGGTACGGTTCAAATCCTCAGGGCATAATAAAATGTAATATAGCCGTTTAGTATTTACTAGTCATATCAAATACAAAACATTGGTTGAGATCTTGTTTGTGTAATATTCCGTTATACCTTGAAGGTTATGTGGCAATCTGTCTTATCTTGATAATCAGGTTATGTGACATTATATCTTGTTCTAATAATCCTGTTACATGTTGATATATCTTATCTTGGTAATCATGTTCCTTTGAAAGATATTTGGTTATATGCTTTAGTACAGCTGGTATGCTTGCCGGTAAGAATGATCTTGCTATATATATATATAACTGCTCTTGATATATCTACTCATGTTATAATTGTTGTTATAGTTATCTTGCTGAGGTTCTATAGTTGCGGTGGGGAGCTATGTTTCCCGCTGGGACAATTGTTCAATTGTCTCACCCCGTTGGTTTTCACCCTTTCTAGGTGGTTGAGGTAGACGTGGTCGTGGTTGTGGTGTTGCGGACGAGCAGCTTGAGGAGCAGTAGAAGGAAAGCGTTGGATATGCTGCTGTTTTGGATGTTTAGTAGTAGAGTCTAGAGTCATCCCTGTACTCTCAAGTCCTTGGCAGTGTTCTGACGTTGTTTCATGATGATCGTTCTATGATATATGTATATCCTGCTGTTGGCCGGATGTGGGCCTTTATGTATATGAACAGGTGGTGAACTCATGTGATGGACGAACAGCTGTTCCTGAGCTATGGACACGTGTCAGATCTTGTGTATGTACATATTTATATGACATGTTTCTGTGTAGGATATGGACTGGAAAGTAATAGTTTCACAGTTTATCAGTTTTCCGCAATCGGTTTTAATTAACCCGTGTTTTTGATAATCTGTGGTTATGGTGTTTTCCGCACGTTTTCGCGTAACACCTCGTTATCTGTGTGATAATGGGATGTGTTGCCACAAAATAAGTGACTTATGACCAATGCATTACATGATAAATGTGATGAACTGGTGCATAAAGTATTAGGATGGGAAATACCCTAATACAAGCTAAGTTCATGAACTCAAGTATGATAAAGGTGATGAGGGAAGTGATACATCAAGATATGATAGATATCACATCTAGCACCTCAAGATTGATACACCTTGATGTATTTTAAATCCAATATACTCGGATGAGTAACACATGAAGTGTGTCATGTCAATTGTTACATTGAGATGTAATGTACTTTGATAAGTGTAGGCTAACATGCCTTATGAAAAGGTTAATCCAAATCAATAAAGTATGGTGTAATCATATTCTGGTAAAGTTGAGAGAGGAACTTATACCTTGTGTTGATAATTCATTCAATGATAAGTGATGAGAATAAATTAGCATGATTAAATTTTTATGTTATCAATGTTGGCTCCTAGCTGTGTGAAGTAATGAAATAGGGCTTGATCATTAATAATACGATCTTGAGAACCTAAATGGTTATTTATGGAAAATCCTAATGGAGGGTGATGATATGTAAGAGAAATCCTAACCCTAAATAAGGGAATGGTGATGCTACTCTTACATTGCATAAGTTTAAGTGCTGATATGTAATTGATATAACTGTTATTATGTAATGATCATACAGGTGATCATGAGATAATGAGCATAGCCAGGTATGAGCTATGATGTGTTAATTATGTAAATGCTTTATGGGTCTTGTGAGCCATTATATGTATTGTTGCCTAGTAAGAGGTAACAAGAGACTAATGGGCTTTGACAGCCATGTGAAATGCTTGTGTAGCAAGTATCATGTTTACCTTGGTCAGATGACCTAAAGGTATTAGTTACCATATAAGTGGTAACAAGTGTTCTTTGATGAACTGAGGGTTTAAATACCCATATTCCATAATCATGATGATGAGATTTTAAGGGAGGAGAATTCCCATGATGTGACAAGGGATTAAGATCCCAATGTTCTATAAAGTTTTGAAAAGTACTTGATAGATGAATTATACTTTTCTTTGTAGCATTAGTCATAATAATGTTTGAGAGCTTGACTGATGCTAAAAGAATATAGTAATGCACATAATTAATCAAGTGGAATCATATCATGTAGTGACATGGCCATATAACCATCAGTGTCAGAATTCGCTGGATGGTGAAACGGGTTGCTCCACGACATAACCCGGAATGCATATTTTTTAATATGCGGGGGTGATGGGTGAAAATATCCTTACGCCCTAATGGAGGAATTGATGTGAGATAAAAATTAAATCTCTCATTCCTTCATTATTTATGTCGGGGTGGATGTATCACTAATCTCCCGATAACGGGATGGATGTATCACGAATCTCCTGATAATATTAATGTCGGATCGATTTGAGATAAAATCTCTCGATTGCGAAGAGAGTATAGAATGTCACTGTAACTCTATAACGAAGTTACCAGTATACCCTGGAAAGCTATTTAGTAGAGACACAAGATGTCCTACATTAAATCTTGTACTGACCGAGATAAGGGAGGTCATGGCAGTCGGCTCTTCCATTGACCTTGTATGGCACCGATTTCGACTTCGCAATGGTCAGTTGGAGTATGAGTGGTATACCTCATCTCCTCAGGGCATAAGTGTGGTTGTAAAATGTAATCAGCCATATAGCATGTTTCCTTAAGGATTGAATATGAAAATCATTGGTTGATGTTACATTTCTTTATGCATCTTTAGTTGATAGATGATATATTTATGATTCCTTACATTTCTTTCAAGGTAGAAAGATGATGAATAATTCTATCATGGGTAGATGCAATGTTCTCCTTAAGAAAGGAGATTATCTTATTCTATTCATACAATGATTAATATTGTTGTTAATATAAAAGAATTCCTGCTCAGTTTTATTCTATTAATCTGCAATAATAATATTTTTGGCGGAGAGTTATATCTCTCGTTGGGACAATTTTCAATTGTCTCACCCTTATGGGATCCAACAATTTAGGTAAATGCAGAAGAAGAAATAGGAACCCCATAGAAGGGAAAGAGCAGCAGTAGCAGTAGAGACAACAGTGATATTCCAGGTGGAGGCACTAGCTTTCATATTTTTGTGTAGAAAGTCCTATGTGTCATCTCTGTACTCTCAGGTCCTCGGAGTCAGTAGATAGTGCTTTTATCATCAATCTGAGATTTTGGCTTGAACTCCTTGAGGTTTTATGTTGTTTATGTATAGTTTGGCAAAGCAATTGTTGTATGTAATCCTCGAGAAGATATGGTACAAGGTATGTACTTGTGAACCAGAATGTATATGTAATACTTTGGTTCTTGTTATAAGAACTTTCTGGAATTGGATCTCTTTGCAAAAAGGTTTTAATTTTTAGTTATTTTTTTAGTAATCTGATGTTAATGATCGCTTCCGCTTAAGTTAATCATATTTTTGTGAGTTGGATGCCACAATAGGTTTCTCATATGAGGCCCAAAGTTGGATCTCAGATATCAGTTCCAACTTATTCTTAGTTATTCCAATCTTTCCCATATGTTTTAATCTCTAGTGTATGTACATACTCATTACATTCTAAGTTTGCCTCCCTGTAGTTTAATTACTCTTATTAGATTAATTAATAGAACTCATTAGATCACAGTAACGCATCCTTCCAGCCAGACCAAGTCGAACCGACAGTTCTAAAGTCAAGAGCTACTCAAGATTAACCGACTTCTATATATCTCAAACATATAGAAAGAATATCCACTCAGGGTAAACTCATTTAAGGATAACTTCTGGTCTAGTTTATACAAAGAATGTAAACAATAATTAAATTAACTTCATAGTGTATAAGAATTTTAAAGGACCACATATATTTCTAAGAAATGAATATTTGAATTTAAATATATAAGAGCATTTCCATTGATATCCAATCAAAGAAACAATATAAAACAAGAGTTACATCACATTTTATTCTTATGTTCAATTCATTCATTTCTTTCTAGTCTTCTAACCCTAATATTTCTAGGATTTCTCTCTAGCCCATCCTCCCACTACATGCCTGGCCAGGGCATTCAGTGAATAATAGACAGAGTAGCTTGATAATGGTCAACCTAGGTATCTAGATATCGGGCCAGGGTATCCAAATACCCAAACTTCCCAGAGCTATTCACACACCACCTCTTAACTACCACATTTCTAACTCTGACTTTCTATCCTAATGGTACCTGAAGACTCAGTCTAAGCTCTGATACCAAGTTGTTACATCCACATCTCACAATTATCACTAATCATGAGATTAGGGCATAAGAATAAGGATTATACTTAATACAAAGTTCACTCCCAACTTTTTCTCTTTTATTTCAAACTCTTTGTTTTCTCACATTCAATCACATAAACAAACTTTACAAGAGAACCTTGATTACTCTAATATGATCTCAACATTAATGATACACATCCATACATTCATTCTATTTCTCACACTTTCATGTACATACAACACGATAACCATATATATACTCTATTATTAAGGAAACAAAGTTACACATTATCATTAACAATTCTCTTTCAACTGTATACAAGGACCTAGAGTGGCAGGGACTGACTGAACTTAACTAATCTCATACTTAACTCCTGTGGCAGATCTACATTGATGCAATGACATCTTCAGTCCATGAGTTATCCCTAAAAATTGTGAGTAGAGAGGTGAGCCTACTCGCTCAGTAAATGAGTACTTTAAAGAAACATTTTAAACCACTTATATAATTACAGATATATTGTCGAGCAACTGATATCAATTATAATAGTAGTAAGTCTTAAAGATACTAATCATTCACAAACATAAATATGGTTGGATACTCTAGATATCTACAAGAGTGAATCAATATATGAACATGCTTGATTGATCATAAGAGAACTAATAATTCAAAAACATACAAAGAATAATTAAATAATTACACACACTTGTTTAACCTCTCATTCATCTTATTATGCCCTGAACCCACATGAGGTGTACTATAACATGTGAAAGAATCACAGCAAGCTACGATCTCACTGTATATGGCTTAGAAGCATGCTCGGGTTCCTAAGCCTATCTCTCAAGTAAGACCATGTCTATAGCAGGCCTTGGCATGTCTGCCTCTCGGCGGATAATGGGAGAAGTCGGATATCTCAGACTCCACCTCTCAACTTGGGTACTCAGACGGTGAGTTAAAGCCCCCTGGCTCACTATGCATTAGTGGACCTACTGACCACTGGTCACTACAACATGTAACACAGGTACCATTGGTATCCCTGGTTGGTGTTGGGTACCTCACAACTATAAGGAGTCTTCCCTACTGGTCAAGACCCCCGCACCCTACTGGTGCGCTCCGACTTACCTCGATTTAGACTACCTCCAGTCGGGAAACCATTTCCTCCCCACAACGTAGGCCTCATCTTGTGAGGATTCTATAGTGTTCAGGGAATCTAAAAGTCTAATTCATTCTTTAAATTCACAATTCAATCATCACATCAACATATCTTAGTTTAGCTTTGTAAATCATTCATTTCATATACCATCTGATAACATTTACCACAATTGAATTGTTAAGCATCACCACTCTCATACTGAGAACATTGATAACACAACACTTGATTTATTGAACGCTTTATCCTTAGGGTTTCATTTACCTCATTATCACTGACTCGCATAAGGATTTAATGTGTCATAAACACTCACTGAATAAAGATTACTTTCAACAAGTCGCATACAATCAACATATGTATGAAAATTTGGAATTGAGTTGAATTTGGGTTTCCATGCCATTCATTGAGATATCATGAATCAAGAGTAACATTGAATAAATAAAGTCTATGATGTCAAGAAAAGCACTTCAAATGGATTTCACAATATCTATTCACAAATATCCTACTTTCCACTCATCTAGGGTTTCACCCTCTTTACTGAGATATCAAGAAAACACTATTGACATCACACAAAATCTAAGATTGTATAACATATATGTACTATGCATTCAGATAAACAATCATTCATAATCAATGAGATTCAGATAGACAAATTTATCTATTTAATTATACAACAATTTCAATCTAGCCGAACACCCTAAATTTTAGTTTACTCTTATAACCTCTGCAATTACTTAAGGAAATATCATTAAGATAGTTGTATCCATTTCTAATATGCTTTTATAATGTGAAATTCATCAAAATAGAGGAAGAATCCATTTCATATCATTTTGCAAAAGCTAGAACAAAAAGACAATTTAGGGTTTGTACTTGCATACTAAGTAATTGAAGATTATTGATGATTTAACTCATTTTTGTGCAATCTATTGTTTGAAGGAAGTGCCCACTCACCCTAAGGTATGCAAACACCTTAAAAATGTAGCATGTCTCTAAAAATCTCGAATCCATATCAAAATCCTAGCAAATTATTAGTTTCTTCTTCCTTTCAACTCAAAAACCCTAGAAATGGGATTATGAAGAAAGAATGAGAAAAAGGAGAGATTTGATATCATTTCATATCAAATCAGTTGAGGGACAGAATCTTGACATGTGAGAGAAGATTCACCATGAAAGGCTATGCAAAGAAGCTAAACTTACTTGATTTCATCATATCTCAGGTAGAGAAACCCTAGATCAGCAATTCTACCACTTTCTCCTCTCAAATCCTAACTCTCCCTCTCTCTCTAGGATTTCATTTCTCTAGAATGAATCAGAAATTATGAGAGCTCCTTCAGTACTAGCTTTCTCATATAGAGAAATTGAGGTGCTTGGGTAATTTACACATTAACCCCTCACTATACTTTTTCTTATTTCAGCAGATTTTTTTGTTGTAAAAAGTTATTGTAATTCGGCTATTTAAGAGGTCAAACATCCTCCAAAAACTATGAAATTTAGCATGATGTCTGAAATGTAATTGCAAATATCTAGTATAAATTTCAGATCATTTGGAATTACCAATAAATAATTTAAAATCAAACACTACACCACTAAACAACACTCTGTCAGCATTTCGGTCAAAGTATAGCTCCACCGAGAACCACATTCAAAGAACATCCAAATATTCTAAAAATTTTCTCCAACATGCTGAGTTATCCATATCATATCCAAAATTTAATTAAATACAAAATACGTAGAAAATATGAAAAATCATTTACCACACTGCTATCCTGATCAAATTCCATATTCATGTACTATCAAAACCCTAATTTTTTCCAATTAGGGTTTACATTCAAACCCTAATTCTTCAAACTAAAATCATAATTAGAGTTTCTTCTCATATTTGAAACGTCACAATTGAGCTATTATCATTAATCAAGTCTAAATGATGTTGAATCTAATCAAGAATGTAATCATTCAAGTAAACCCTAGTTTACCATTTAAGCACAAATTTGGTCATAACAAAGTCCCTCAGAAGTCCCATGTGCTGGTACGAAGTGGATAAAGGAAGGAATTGATGCAACTCAATCCAGTGTTGCCTCCACGATTTGTCCAAGCCAACCGGCCATCACTGGAAAGAGAGAAAGACAAAGGGAGGTAGGGCAGAGGAAGTAGTGGGTAGGATTAGGGTTAAGACATCACTCTAATACCATGTAGAATGATGTGCTTTCAGTAAATCATAAAAGAGAATTGAGTCTCCTATATATAGGAGCCAAGGAGTACATGGGTTGAATAGAAATAAGGGAAAATATAAAAGATATAATCCCAACTAATCAATTATACTAACACTCTTCAAATCAATATGCATATATTTATCATTTCAAACTATAAAATTTGTTAATTTCTTAAGGTTAAGCATTAGCTTAGTCATGCACTTTTAAAATAACTATTTTCTTTGTATTTCTTTCTCATTTATCAATTATAAATTAACTAAATAATAAAGAAAACTATCAACAAAATTGCACTAGTTTATTGGTTTTGAGTCAAATAAATTATCCCATCATGTGTGATTCATTTAAATCTTATTATTATCAAACAATTTCAAAGACAAAAAGTAATCTAATCATTAACATAAGTCATCTCAAAGCTACAATCATAATAGAAATTTGATACCAACTTGTCTAAGGATATACTACATAAGGAACAGTTAATCTCTAGCCACACATCAACGTTAGTTACAACATGTAGTTAAATATAACTACACGAGAAACTATATTTTAAATATCAAAATATCAAGTGTAAAAATTAATAAATCAAAGATCACAAACATAATAATGCTTAGACATGTGTTTTCATTATTATAAAAATACATCTAACCATGAATTTCATATTTTATTTATATTAAATTCTCTAAAATGGAAGTGTTGACACCCCTTTTTTGCCCCCCATATTAATGATTCAGATAAAACAACCCTTAGAGGAAGAACAACTCAAAACCATCATTCATTCCACACAATACCATTTATGTTCATACTAAATACCCTTCCATCTAACAATGAGCCAGTATATATGAAATGATTCATTATGGGTCAAATATATATGAAGTCCTCAATCATATCCCAATTTTCAATATAGGTCCTTAATTAATTGTTTGGGAGGAGATATCCCAATTTTATATTTTTTTCAACCATGTGGTTGACTAAGTGGGACCCGATTGAGGAGTTCAAATGGCCTAGTTTGGAATGTAGACTCTAGATGATTTTGGGTTACCTCTCCATGTTTGACCTAAGTAATCATCTACAAACTTCATATAATTATTAGATATTGCATATGCAGATTCCAACTTTGTCTACATCATGTCTCCTCCATAGGGTTGACTAGGGTCTTCAATGCCAATATGCCTTAGAAAATCCAACTTAATCTTCAAATGACACAATGAGTAGATGAGTAGACCCACATGCGGCTGACCAACTAAAATGTCAATCCTAGATTGGTTGATTCATGGTTTTTTCTTCAATGAACCCCAAACTTGGAGAGTCCTCACTCCTCACATTAGTTGATCTCTCCAATGTTTATCTAATATTATTATGGTAGGTCATGAAATTAGAGGACCCTATTATTATATATAGATGACACACTATAGTTGCAAGACCCTCTATTTATTCTAAATATTTCAATGGAAAAGACCCAATCTCAGCTTATCAACCCTAAGTACAAAAAATGTAACATGCAAGTAGAACAAAGTTGGGCTCTATAAGGAGATCTAATTGATGAGTTCACAAAACTCCAATTAAAAAACATGTGGGTGGTGTGTTAATGCTCTCTAAAATAGAACTTAATTTCTCCTTATTCAATTAGAAATACTCCTGGTTATCATTGACCTCCATATCCAGAGGTGTTGTCCTGAAGACCATAAAGGTCATACAAGGAACCATGGTAACTGGTGTGATCCTCCTCCAGATCGTAAATTCCATGTCCTCCATTGGATGCAAGAGAAGATTATTTCCTTCAAATACAACTTGTTCCATTGGTCCTGCCTCCTCCCTAATAATTTATCCACACCCCCTTCTAAATTTATTAGTAATACAAGTGGTCATATGAAGAAATAGATAAGAAACTATCGTAGAACAAAAACTACTTGATAAGGAGCATCATGTTTCCATCAATACTCTTGAGAAAATAAGTAAGGCATGCATTACCGTAGGAGCCAACGAAAATAGAGATTGAATCTCACTGGATCACCTTAAAAGGGGGATGGAGTTTACTTCTTCCAAAGTGTCCTTTAAAATGGATCTTCATGAGGAAAGTAAGGGATGTGCCCACTCCACTCCGTTGGTGGTTCACTTATTCGCTTGAATATAATATCTTCACACATGGATACTTGAACAACGACGACAAGAGTGCAGTGACTAAGAACCTACAAATGCCTCTGTAAACGAAGGTCGATCACATATAGGAACAGAACAAGATATGCATAGTAAATTATTGTTATAAAAATGAAATTTCAAGGAAGGAAATACAAAAATAAGTAAATGCCTTACTCGCATAAAAAGTACCCCCGTGAATTCCACCTTAATTTCTCATTAGCCCCCTCCATGCTCCCAGTGTACTATAGATTTGTGATCAATCATTCTGAATTTATATGTGAAACCAATTTTTGTTTCATGATTTGTGTTTAGATATTATTTGTTCTTTTCATCAATGTTTGGGTGCGCGCCATTGGTTTTGACTTTTGATAAATGATTTGTTTCATAGCTATTTGCATGTGATTCTTTAGTGTTTGATTCTTTGTAATGACCATCGAAAAGAAGTAAAAATGTGCCAAATGATAAACATGAATCCACATTGGGTTGTCAAGTTACGATAAGACTAACAGAAGTACAAAAAAAGAAATGGTGGCATCATATTTTAATGCATAATAACTTGGGGATCGTGGCGTCAACGAGGTCGTGTTTGACATTGGACTCGAACCAGATCCAACCTGGATTTGGATATGTATCTGTAGTCAATAAAAGTAGCGACATGACGATTTTAACCGTTTTGCAAAACAAAAGGAAATTTCGGTTATGAAGAGGTCCGTGAGTCAAGTTTCAATCTTCATTTGTGATTCAATCTAGATTATGAAAACATGCTATGTATGGAACAGAGGCGGAGCCAGACCTTGATATGTGGGGGGCCAAAATAATAGTACTACCCACCAAGAATCAATCCAAAGACCCTTTGAAAGTAAACACCATCTGATTCTGAATCCACTACACTACATTCACATGTTGATGAGTTTGTATTATAACCGTAATATAAACACATTGTTTGCACATTTGTTGGAAAAATAAAACACATATGTGCGTGCATGGGGTATCAAACCCGCAACCTCATCCAAGGGAGAAGCTCCACTAACCGCTGAACCAACTGTAAACTTGGTGTTGTATACATATTGTAATCATATATATTATTATACCATATCATAGACATATGTATATATATACATATATATACTAAATTTTTACCCCTGTTATGGAACCCCGAAGTCAAATCAAGACCGACATCTCTAATTTGATAATTGATGTCTTACAATATTTTCACCAAAATTAGACTAAAATCAGATGAAGTTGACAGACAGCATTTTATATAAATCCATACGACACAACACACGTCCCTGCCCAGATTCAAGATCCCAATCTATTCTCAAACAGGGGGTCACGGTGTTGCAGGTGTAATTGTCCTGAAAGGCCGTGCACGACACCAAACCATATACGCCAGCGGCCAGTCTAATAAATGTATACATAGCCGTGTTTGATGGATCACGCGATGAAATCTTAGGCAGCACGAGAGCTGGTATTATATTTCGCAACAGCCATTGGCAGTTAGAGTTGAAGTAAAGTTATCTTTATCTGGATTTGTCAGTTTGTCTTGTCCAATGGGCCCGTAGAGTCATTACCTAAACAAGGTCATGCTTCTATACTTCCACACCCGGCAAAACTTATTTAAAAGGCTCGACATACACCGGAACACGCTTAAGATTTTAAGAACCGGAAGAAGCGCGCGGATCTACATTTGCATGCACTTCGCGGTAGTGGGTGAGCTTAGGGTCTGTTTGCTTTTGATGCTTCGTCGATTCTATTTGATATACGGTGCGATGAACCCGCTATTTTTGTTTTATTTATTCGAAAACCATCACGCGCAGCTGTTACGCGCGGCGCTTGGTGGTTTCGCGGATGAAAAACCGGAGACCCCTTCATTAGCCGGTTTGTTGTACGTCGGGTCCACCCAAAACGCAGCAATGCATTTAATGCTACAGCGACAGGAGCAGTTGAGGTAATTTTAGTGGGGGTAAAAATAAATTTCAGATGATGATGTGGTGGTCTTTAATTGGATGGGTTGGTAGAGGGTAGATAATATGCAAATAAAATTGTTTTACTTGTAATTTTTGGACTGTGATGAATTTTTTGACGAAATAAAAATCATTAAATTTGTTATGAAAAATGTAACCCAACAAGACTAATATTGATATATTTTTTATAAAAAAAAGATATTAATAGGGTATTCTGGGTGCCAATGAACTATTTTGGACGTCAATTAATCATCTTTGGGTGTCATTACTCATTTTGGTGTCGTTATAAATCTAGGTGTCAATGAACCATTTTGGGTACCATTTTAAACTTCCGGATGTCAATGAACGATTTTGGACGTCAATTAGCTTATTTGGGCGTCATCTTTATATTTTTGGGTGTCAATTAATCATTTTTGGGTGTCAATAATCTTTTATGGGCGTCGTAGCATCCAAAAATACTTTATTTGGGCGTCATTTTAAACTCAATTAACCATCTTTGGGTGTCGTTAGCTATTTATGGGTGTCGTTATAATTGTAGGTGTCAATGAACTATTTTGGGCGCTATTTTAAATTTCTAGGTGTCAATGAACTATTTTGGACGTCAATTACCTTATTTGGGCGTCATCTTTATACTTTTGGGTGTCAATTAACTATTTTTGGGTGTCAATAACCTTTTATGGGCGTCGTAGCATCCAAAAATACTTTATTTGGGCGTCATTTTAAACTCAATTAAATATCTTTGGGTGTCATTAGCCATTTATGGGCGTCGTTATAATTGTATGTGTCAATGAACCATTTTGGGTGTCATTTTAAACTTTTGCGTGTCAATGAACTATTTTAATCGTCAATTACCTTATTTGGGCGACATCTTCATACTTTTGGGTGTCAATGAACTATTTTAGACGTCAATTAACCTTTTATGGGCGTCGTAGCATCCAAAAACGCTTTATTTGGGTGTCATTTTAAACTCAATTAACCATCTTTGGGTGTCATTAGCCATTTATGGGCGTTGTTATAATTGTAGGTGTGAATGAACCATTTTGGGCTCCATTTTAAACTTATGGGTATCAATGAACCATTTTAGACGTCAAATACCTTATTTGGGTGTCATCTTTATAATTTTGGATGTCAATGAACTATTTTAGACTTCAATTAACCTTGTTTAGGTGTCAATAACCTTTTGTCATGGCATCCACATACTTTATTTGGGCGTCATTTTAAACTTCTAGGTGTCAATGAACCATTTTGGTGTCAATTACCTTATTTGGGTGTGATCTTTATAATTTTAGGTGTGCAATGCACCATTTTGGGCGTCAATTAATAATTTTTGGGCGTCAATAGCCATTTATGGGCATCATAGCATCCAAAATGGCAAAATAGCGTCAAAAAATGATTAAATAGTTGTTTTAGTTGTTGATACCTTATTTGCCAAAATAGCGTTCAAAAATAATTAAATAGTTGTTTTAGTTGTCGATACCTTATTTGAGTGTCATCTTTATATTTTTGGGTATCAATGAACCATTTTGGACGTCAACTAAGCATTTTTAGATGTCAATAATTATTTATAGGCACCATAGTTGGTTGTCAATTAACCTATATATATCATTTTTGTATTTTTCTACTCAAAAATATGTCAATATTAGACTTGTTAGATTACATTTTTCGCAATGAACGGTTTTTGTTTCATTAAAAAATTCATTACGGTTCAAAAGTTATAAACAAAATAAATTTATTTGCCTATTGCATAATTTAAAAAAAAATCATTCAATCAGCGACTGCCACGTGCTGTGATTTGGTAGCTAGCTGGTTTGAAACCATTGTTACAAGTTGTCACTTGTCGGTAGAAAGGAAATGGGAAAGGAAAGGACTGCGAAGGAGAAAGTGGTATTGGAAGTGTGCATGATGCGCGTATACGAACTTCAGCGTGATGGAATTTTAGTCTGTATTTATTTGGTATACAGAGCAGGTGGGGCACGCTTTTGCCCAGACAAAGTACTCTCAACGCTGCTTAGGGCTAGTTTGGTTGGGTGTACTAGGGTGCAGTTGTGTGAGTTTGCAATGTAAAAATGTACATTAAACACACACTTTATCATCCGGCTACACCCTACCAAACAGGCCTTAGGGCTGTACATGCCGAACCACACCCGACCACGTCCATTTCGGGCGTGGTACAAACTCCCAAGTTTTACCAGCAAAAAAAAGTATTCGTGGTGAGTTGGAAGCCTGCATTTTTGTTTGCTCATTTGCTAACCAAACGAAAATCACACTTAAATTCCTAGAGTTCAAATATAATGATCTTGTTTTACACCTTACTAAACTGACCCTTAGCGCGGCCGAACAGGGTACAGGGGGAGCACGTCTGCACTTCGCGGTGGGTGAACTAACATAATAAAATTATGTTTTCTCGTTGCGCATACTATTTAGACTTGTTAATATGTAATAGAGTGGAGAAATAAACAAGATTTGTTTCGCAATCTGCTCCACTTCTTAATTGATCCAACACTTCCAAAAAAGTACGGTGCCCTTTGTCATATGGTAAATTTTGTGTACGACAAATAGTGCTAAACCGCCACTCTCTATTATTGTACAAATAGTACAAACGCGGGGATTGTACGGCTTGCCATTTTGTTCTCTCCACCAGGCACCCACTCTTCTTCATTACTCTATTTTAATTTTTTATCTTTAATATTTATGTGTTCCCCTACCAATAGGCCCAAAGATGTCAATAGCATCTTATTGCTGAAAAGTGGCGACAGATCTAGGGTTGGTTTTTAGTTTATATTTTCCTATCCAAGTTGGTCGTGAGTTTTGAATTTTGACAAAACCAGGTCCAAGTAGCCGGGTCATCTATGATCGGCTTAGACTAGAAAGAAAACAAATTAAAATCTACAACCAGAACAAGCCACAATAGATCTAGCATGTCCAATACTTGACTGTTGCCTGTTGGAGATGTTACAGGTTCATATTTTAAATATGCAACCTACTTAGCTTTTATTTAGACAGTAAGATCTAAAGTTCGAACAAGCCCGGTCTATCAAAATTGAAACATCTTTTACCAGCAAATTAAGCGCAGTGCCTCGTGTGTGGTACTTGTTTTTCAATCTACTTTTATCCAGTTTAAAAGTGTCAGTCGACGGTCCCCATAGATCGTGACCCTTTTTAGTGAAACTCGTAAAATTTATATAAAGAAAAGTAGTATATAAAAAACAGTCAAAAGATGAAATTAAGTCGTTTATGCAACTCTGAGTTTTTGGGTTACACATATCATGGTAAGTAAAAAGAACTCATTCTCATCATGTGTGCGCGTGCATGCATGTGTATGTGTGTGAGAGAGTATGTATGTGTGTGGGTGTGTCCCCCTAGTAGTGCGTACACA
Source organism: Alisma plantago-aquatica (assembly GCA_963693085.1). Classification (NCBI taxonomy): domain Eukaryota; kingdom Viridiplantae; phylum Streptophyta; class Magnoliopsida; order Alismatales; family Alismataceae; genus Alisma; species Alisma plantago-aquatica. Next base: position 560,362,351 of record OY856415.1, on the reverse strand, counting down.
CACATGGACATGGCATCAATGACAAACTGATATGTTCACTCTTTTTGCCATATTATTTCTCATAAATTTATAATTTGAAATGAAAAAAAATATGTGTTTAATCTATGAATATATATTTTAGAGGATAGATTTGGTCATCCAGAAAGAACTGGAGCCACAACTTGTTGTCCGTCTACTTCTCATCTCAATTTCAATTTAACATCCTATTATGTTGCTATTATAATTGTATTTGAATATATATTTAAATTGTATTGCTTGTTATATTAAATGATTTATACATAAATAGTTTTACGAAAATGGTGTAGGGTGTCAGCTTGAGTCAAGTGGGTGACTATTTTTTGAAACATACAATCAATGGTGTTATGTTTGGGTCGATTCATGAGAAAATCATGTCAAGTTTTGTTAATAAAGACTTTGAATCGGGAAGGCCGCAAGGTTGGCTGAATGTATAAGCTGAATCCTAGGAGAGTGAGCCCTACTGTTCTTTATAATCACGAGCCGGATTTTTTCTCTCACAGGGTCCGACAAGCTGACCTGTTACCTGTCTCAGTCAAAGAAAGCCGCACAATGTATATAAGTCCAGCGGCCTATTGAACGAAGGTCATCTCGAAAAAATCTCAGGTTCGAGATCTCCCACTCCTCTCTTTCTCAAATTCCTACCTTCACCGTCTCCTCCTTATCCATCATCTTCCTCTAATTTCAAATCCCTAATCATAGGTTCATGGATTTCTATATGGTATTAGAGCTTCTTGAGGCGTAATAGCCGGCAGATCAGGTCCTTTTATCGCACTTCAGGCTTCCACTCGTATTTGATCATCCCGCTTCTTCATCACTCTTCATGAAGAATCGGCAGGTCTACCTCATCTCCTTCTGCTTAGATCTATGTTCGATCTGTGTAGAAGAAACTTCTAATCCTTCTGATTCGGTAAGATCCTTCAGAGAAAATACCTTAAAGCTTCTTCTGTTCTGGTTTTCGTCTATCTTCCGACGTAAGCTCTATCATCAGAGTCTATAACTCTAGATCGAGTTCCTCCTCGGTTGTGTGATCTATCTTCTCTTTCCTACAACAATTTTCGTCTTCTCTGCTCTGTCTGAAGCATGTCCGGTGAAGGAGTAGTTAATCTAGGAGGAGGAGAGAAACCTAATTTTCCTTACCCTGTGAATGTCAATGTGTCAAATTTCATATCTCTTAAGTGAACAACACTAACTATCTCTACTGGGAAGTTCAAGTAAAAGATCTTATAGAGAGCAACTACTTGGAAGGTTTTTTGGATGGATTAGTGAAGGCACTTGAGAACATTTTGGTAGATGAAGATGACACTACTACAGAACATGTCTTTGGCGTCGGTTGTTTAACCCCTTTTAGCGATGGTTCTCAAGTGACGCCTATGTGGGCGCCGCTAAAGGTCGAACTCTTCGGCGTCAGTTTTGCAACCAACGCCAAAAGGGTTCGCGCCACAAAAAGGGCGCCATCTAGGACACTTTCTGTGTCGGTTTGCAACTAAATAACTGACGCCATATTTTCAGACGCCACGACCATGCTTCCCTGCACGACCGTGTTTAGTACTATAGGCGTCGGTGTTATACTAATAACCACCGCCATTTCCCGCCACGGTCGTGCTTTCCTGTACGGTCGGGTTGTTTGTCATATTAGGCGGCGGTTTTTATCCAATAACCGACGATGTAAGCCTTTGATGACGGTGTTCTATAAATAACCGATGCCTATGTTTTAATTTTTTTTCTTATCAGTTTGCAGGCCTGCTGTGGCTGGTCAGCAGGATCAGAACCTTCAATTCAATTTTCTGAACTGCAGGTTTATGACATCCATTGATATCAGCCTACAAACATACCACAAACCTGCAAAATCAACATATATATACTTTTCACACAAGTAGATACATTTAGACATCAATTCAATTCTCACATTCACACATGTAGAAATGTTCAAATACATATAGAAACATTCAGACATGTATAAACATTCAGAAATATTTATTTACAAAATATCATTCAACATCGCTATCAGCATCCCAATTATATTTTACAATCGCCACTATTTGTATGGCTCTTGCCCATTCTTCTCTTACTTTATTTAATACTTCCATCGTATATGGAGCATGTACATCTTTTAAGCATTTACCTATAGTGTGGTCAGTTTTAAACACATGCAAAGAGAATGATGTATATATATAAGTAATAATATAAAAATAAGATTGATATATTTCATCCTAACTAATGAAACTATATATAATACCTCATGTATGGTATTGATGTCCAATGCGGCATATTGGATAATCATCTGCATAAATCGCATAACATAGTATGCGCATACCCATCCGTTGTCTTGTGTAGCGCACTATAAATTAAAACATACAAAATATTAAAAAATACAACTAAGCACAGTTCACATAAATAATATATACATTGGAGTCGGGAACTTACTTTTACGTTCTCCCAAATTATTGGCTGGTTCTTTCTCCTTGGGACCTTTCCTCCAACATTTTTTAATGCATCTAAACCCCTACATATTAATGTAACACAGTAAATTGCATAATTAAATAGTAATGTAATAACAAGTGTTAACGGATATAAAAATGAAATATTTCTCACCAGAATAATGGCATTCTCATTACGTGTCCAATTTTAGTATTCAATGTACTCCCCGCATGATCTAGATAATAAACAGTGAACGTCCCGAGGAGAATAACTAGTAACTCCCAATGCCTACCGCTAGAGGTAAAAAAGTTAAAAATTAATAACACAAAATCCACAATAAAAATATAATTTTCTTAAGTCCAAATTATAAATAAAGTAAACTTACTTGACATTGAATAGAGCTATTATTATCGTCTTCTTTTGCTGACCAAAAATTGTAAAAGCATCTATACAGTATTGTTGAACACTATCAGGGTCTTTAGCTACCATACTAATCAATGATGGAATCAAAAATCCCACATGATCAAATGCAAATTGTTTGCATTGATTTTTGACTAAGTAGCTGCAAAACATGTTTACGTATGCATTAATATATAAGAAACCAGATCACCGTATCTTACACAAGGTATATGGATGTATAAATAAGATCTCACCTTATCCATGTCTCTATCATTGATGTATTCAACCAATCATACATAAACAGCTCAATAATATCTTGTATAAATAAAGAGCTTTTGTATGATTGACCTGCATAATTCGCTTCTAAAGAAACAATTATAGGGCAATGTATATTACGTGCCCGTAGGTAACATGCCATTCCCCTATAAGCAGGACCTAACGGGTATTTTAGGTCAGTTGGAACCTAACTTGGTAATGTAGGAAGTGGAGGTGGAGGCCTAGGTGCTCCGGGTGTCTTCTTTTTAACATGTATATATAATTTCATATCAGTTGACCTCATATATATACATTAACAATCTAAAGTAATGTAAATTTATCTTACAATTTTAGTAGTGTAGATGACATCTGCTTTGGGCCACAATATCACACCGCCTTCTGCCTCAACAAGTGTATCAATATCCGGGTGGGGATATGGCAATGTAGCTTCCCTCCAATCGGGTAATACACGTATCAGGCTCACACAAACGTAGCCCTGTGGCGTTGGAGTCCCGTGAAACGTTGCCCCAGCAAGGGACAGGTAAGCATGCGCCTCTGCAACAACATAGTCTTGTATTCTTATGCGGCATGGCTTCAATGCCTACAAATTTACGTAAAGAATATTATACATATATACATATCATCTTGAAAATATATCATCTTGAAAATACTAGCTACAATGTCATAAACAATACTTACAGTAGACGTGTTAGGCGGTGGGTCTACAGGATTACTCTCAGTCTGTGCATCAGGAGAAGAGTGGGTCGCCATAGGATGATTGGAAGCCTGAGATGCCTGCCACCGTACTATTTCTTCCTTGACCTTCTCAGCAACTATATCATTGACCTTCTTAGCAACTATATCCTCGACTCTCTTATTCTCCTATATATGGATAAAAGAAACATTAGCTTCTTATTATTGAATTTCCTTTTGCAGTAACATTATAAAAAAAGAATAGGTTACCTCTTCTTGTGAAAGTTCCGCTCTGGGTTTGCGCTGGGATGGCCCAAAGAATGCTTTGATGCCCACACCAGCGCCTGCACCCCTAACACGTCCAGGATGCTCTGGGTTACCCAGAGCAACTGTCAATTCATCCCTTGTGCCCTGAGGGATGAACGTGCCTTGTTTCCTCTGCTCGTGCAGCTCCCGCTAATCACCATCAACAGAAATTGGTAAGTTAACACCACAAATAATCAATATTCAAATGATTGCTCTAAGAGTTGTATTTTACCATTTTTGCAGCCGCCTCAGCAATTACCGGCTTCTTTATTTCACCCTTCTTGTTTTGCCTCCCAGCTATCCATACATCATGGCAAGGCATGGGTGTGGCACTTGTAGTAGAGGACTCCTGAGTAGAAGCAGACTCTGCCTGTAGTCTTTGGTGAACGCTTGCATAGCCCTTTAGACCCATAGTGTGGTCATGCACATTTAGTGCACGCCTTGCTTTTTGCGCCTCACTGAGGGCCTAGTTAGTATGCACATTAATGATTTAGTTAGTAGCACTAAATGTTAATCTTGAATAGGTGAATACAACGTATATTAATTAAATTGGGAGTGACGCCTAATACCTTGAATTCTTCAGATTTTCTTGAAGCAATAAATGTGTCCCAATCTTCTTTGTCCAAGAAGTTCCACTGTTCAAGGGCTGACTTCATCTTCTTATCACCATCTTTTATGTATTCTCTGTTGAGATTTGTCCTATAGTTCCTTAGCATCTTTCCAGCACGTTGCATCACGCTTTTATGATGCAGCTTCTCATCCAATGCAAACAGATTTTGTAAAATAGAATTCTTATTAACTAGTATCCAAAAATAGAATTGCAAATAATAGAATTTGTGATCTACAAAATAGAATTGCAAATAATAATAACTCACACATAAATCCTTCCATATCAAGTCTTTCTTCGCCTGAGGAACTTTATGCCAATTATCATACTTAACACCACAATAGCTTCGAGTGACAACCCCAAGATAGTTTACAAAATTATTGTGGTTCACTCCAATTGCATTTCCTCCATTATCAAACTCCACAACCAATCTGGATCCACTGCCACTTAGCTCTATTAACTTCTTCAACAGAGTGATGCCCCTTTTCTTATTAAGTGTCTGGTGATGCGCATCAAGTTCCTCCAGTGCTTCAATGGATACATGTGCATCATCAACCTAAAATTTGACAAAAATAAACACACTGAATTAGCCCTATATAGAAATATGGGATATATGACATAACTAGAAGATAATGAATTTTATAGAAATACAGGATATATTTTTAGAACTTACATTGGTATCCTGGCCATGCTCATCATGGACATCATGCTCATCATGGTCAGCCATCTGAAAATGTCATTAAAAAGGCAAACATTTAGCATTTGTATTAACTAGAAGATAATAAAACATCAAATCTGAAAATGATATTGATATTAAAAAAACAAACATTTAGCTTCAATAAAAAAATATAAACATGCATGCCTCTAAAATTGTGATCTTTTATCAATTAACAATCCTTCATTGTGATCTCCGCGCACATATAAGTCATCATTAGCTTCAATATTTTGTGGAGTTGGCAACAACAAAAGGGCATAAACAACCGACGCCAAAGACATGTTCTATAGTAGTGAAATTCAGGGCATAAAAACATATGATGTCATTCTAATATATAATAAATGTGTACCACCTATCCCATCCTTGAACACCAAATCTCACTAGTAAGTATATAATGTGTATTGGGTTTTCAAGAAAATTTCGGCAGTATTTCCCCGCTGTTCTCTAAGTACATATGTACTTAGAGAACAAACGGGGAAATGTTGCCGAAATTTTCTCGAAAACCCAATACACATTATACACTTACATCCTAAGTGAGATTAGGTGTTCAAGAACAGTCCCAAACTGGGGACTATCCAAGATTTACTCCTAATGAGTAAATCTTGGATGGGTTTCTAGGCCAACAAACACAATAATAGATAGGTACATGTTAGGGTTTCATCACAATTAATGTTAGGGTTTCATCACAATTGATGTTAGGGTTTCATCAATGTTAAGGTTTAATCAAATCAAATTAGGATGCTAGAATGGACAAGTTTAAATCTTATTTCAACATGCATCAAAATTTACTGAATTAGGTCAAACAATAGGATTAGAAACACAAATATATGCAAGCAAAAGATTTGTTCGTATTCTAGGATTTACATAAAGCATTACATAAAGATTTATTCATATCCTTACCAACAGCAAGCACAGCCGTGGTTGTGCTTGCCCTTACCAACAGCAAGCACGGCCGTGGTTGTGTTGGCCTACCACGGCCGTGCTTGCTGTTGGTAAGGAGCTACAGAGAAGGAAGCAAAGAGGCTAGGGCTACCTAGAGCTAGTGTGGAGAAGAGCGGCGGTGATCGGCGGTAGCAGTGGCGGTGAGCAGGAGAAGACTAGAGCGGCGAGCAGCAAGCGGCGGCGAGCAGCAGCAGACCGGCAGCGACAGCAGAGCAGACCGGTGAGCAGAAGTGGCAGTGGCAGCAGAGCAGACCGGCGAGCAGAAGCGGCAGCGGCAAGCAATCGTCGGGCGATTTTAGGCGAGCGGCGATCACAACAAACTATCACAATGAAATAGGAAGGAAGGGGAAGAGACGAGTGATACAGGTCTATTAAGTTTGTCAACAGTGTCAGTTATCTGGAACACTGACACCTTTTACCTTTAAGCGTCGGTTGATATTAAACGACCGACATCTCATTAGACAATCTTTGCCCTAAATTATTTGGCGGGAACCATTATCAGCATCGGTTTTCAAAAGGATAACCGATGCCTATATTGGAACTTTTCGTGCAAATTTCCATCTTATATCGGCGTCGGTTATTAGTTAAAACACCGACGCTATATGTGCTACTTTGGGGCAAAAAACTTTTTGCTCAAAAATTGGATTTTGCGGGTGATTTTAGGCATCAGTTTGTTTTACCCATCCGACATTGAATACAAAGCGGTGCCCGTGTATGGCTGGTCTTCAAATATAGACGTCGGGGTTCCTAAATATCCGACGTTGAATATTATAGGCGTCGGTTTTGGTAAAGAACCGACGCCTAAAAAAGTGACACTGAATGTTGTTTCTGTAGTAGTGTGGGAATATAACATCAAACCCAGATTATACAAAATGGATTAAGACAGACAAGTTGGTTAAGGGTTGGATTATGGGTACTCTTACTCAAGAAGTGCTTGGAGTGGTTGTAGGATTGACGACATCCAAACAAATTTGGGATGCGCTTGTAAAGAATTTCTGTGAATCCACTCAATCACGTGGTTTTGAACTAACATACAAACTGAGAAGAATTGAGAAATTAAGGAAACAGATTTGTGGTTGAATACCTATGTGAGTTCTAACTGGTTTGTGATCAGCTGCAGGCTATTAAGAAACCAGTATCAGATTAAGATAAGGTGTATTTTCTGTTGGGCGGTTTGGGTGCTGATTTTGAAACTTTCACTGTTACTATGATGAGGCCTCCCATTCCCTCTCTCTCTATTAAAAAGATCATGAAATGAGGAAGATTACTCATGAGAGCACAATAATAGGGGGAAATAACTATGCCTTTCGCGGCCAGAGAACCAACAATGGAGGTAAGGGAAATGATAGGCAGTACCACAGAACACGTGGAGGTAGGGGAAGCTATGTGAACTACAATAATTCTATGAGACCTACAGGTCAGAGCTCTAATACACAGCATCAAGGAATTCTAGGCAATGCTCCTAATGCCAGTTTTGGAAATGCTCCACCCAATCTTGGAAACACCAGCTTTAACTCTGTAGGAAGAGGTTTTTGACCAAGTTCCAGACACAATGACACTATATATAGAGTGGTCTTCTGTCAAATATGTGGGAAAAGAGGGCAAGATGCTCTAAAATGATGGTACCATTTTGATAACAGCTACTAGTCCACATATGTTCCAGACCTTATTGTAAATGAAACCAAAGCTTTTGCTGCTCTTACCATTGAAGATGTTGACAAATTGAATACTGAGGAGTGGCATGTGGACACTGGTGACACTGATCATATTACAAATCAGCCAGGTATTCTCAGAATTATTGTTTCTTATAATGGTCTTGATTATATAATGGTAGGAAATGGGAAATGTATTCCTATCACACACACATGTCAATCTGTTATTGTTCAAAACCAAGCTATTCCCTTATACAAAGTTCTTCTTGTGCCTCAAATCAAATGTAATCTATTATCTGTGTCAAATCTTACTCATCAATTTCCATGTTACTTCATCTTTCTAAGAGATACCTTTTATATCAAGCACTTGCAAAATCATTCTCTGTTGGCAAAAGGTGAATTGAAGAATGGATTTTATGTTCTGAAGACTACGAAGAAAGTTGCTTACTGTCTCAATAAAGTCTGAGGAGTATCCTATGAGATGTGGCATAAAAGATTAGGGCATGAAAATCAAGAAGTCCTTCATATACTACATAATAAAGGGGAGATATCCACCTTAGATAATAAAGCACATGTTTGTAATAGTTGTGATATGGGAAAAAGTCATAGACTTCCTTTCATTTCTTCACATAACACTAGTGCATCTCCATTTGATTCAGTTTACTGTGATCTCTGGGGAAAATCATCAATAATGTTTGTACATGGATATTACTATAACACTCTATTTGTTGATGACTGCACAGGGTTTATGTGGTTCTATCCTTTCAAAAATAAATCTGATTTTTTTGACTGCTTCGTAATTTTTTGTAAGATGATTTGTACCAAGTTTATGATTACTCCAAAGATTTTTCAAACAAATAATGGAGGTGAATTCTTGAATAACCGTTTACAATACTATCTGAAGGAGGAGGGTATAACACATAGATTAACCTTCCCTCATACACATGAACAAAATGGAAAAGTTGAAAGAAGTCATCGACATATAGTGGAACTTGGTCTTACTATGATGATTGATGCTAGTGTTCCAAGGAAATACTGGGTTGAAGCCTTTACATCAGCGGATTTCATTATAAATCACTTACCAAAAAAGGTCTTAAATAAGCTTAGTCCAATTGAAAAATTAACCACATGTAAACCTGATTATTCTATGCTTAAGGCTTTTGGTTGTCTCTATTTTCCATGTGTGAGAGATACTACAAAGCACAAACTTGAACCACGTGCCTTGCCATGTTTTTTCTTGGTTACAATGAGAATTTTAAGGGCTACAGATGTCTCCACATACCTACACAATGACTGTATGTTTCCAAACATGTCATTTTTAATGAGAATGATTTTCCATGTATCACTAACACTGTCTCTTTTGTTCCTCAGGGTGATTTAAGCTCTTATGTTGAGTTCATTCATGCCTTTGATGCAATCACTAACACTGATGAAAATGCTACTAACTTTGATATGACTATATCAAATACTTTTCCTATGTTTTATGCTAATCCGCCTGATGTTAATAGCTGTGAACCTACTGACACTACCTCTAATAATGATATTGTCACTGCATCAAATGTACAAACCGTTATTGAGGTTGCATATTTGAATACTGACAGTTCTCATTCACCCTTGGATAACATGGAACATGATGTAAGTCCGATTACAACACCTCCCCACATGAATGATTCTATTCCAGGAAATAATTTTGCAGACATAAATTCTGAAATTATTCAGAATACTACAAACACTCTACAAAATGTTGTGTCTACTAATATTCACACTAATGATCATGTGTCAGAAGATAATCTTACAGATACAAACTCTGAAAGCGTTTAGCATACTAATGACACCCCACGGGCTGCTATACCTACTAATACCCATCCTATATTGATCAGGTTGAACGATGGGATACGCAAGCCAAACTGTAAGTATGCTATGACAACTACGATTTTACCTTCTGTTCCAAAGACTATCACCTCAGCTCTGAAGCATCCAGGTTGGCAAGAAGCCATGTTACAAGAGTTGAAAGCCCTTAACCAAAATAATACATGGGAATTGGTACCTCAACCTCGACATGCTAATGTTATTGGGTCCAAATGGGTTTATAAGATGAAAGTAAAAGTCGATGGGTCTATGTACAGGCTGAAAGCCAGGTTAGTAGAAAAGGGGTATACACAAGAAGAGGGGGTGGATTATCTCGAAACTTTCATCCCTATAGTCAAGAATCCCACTATTAAAATTGTTTTTGCTCTTGCCACTACTTTTTGATGGACCATACATCAATTGGATGTCTGTAATGCTTTCCTAAATGGTAATTTGTCTGAACCTACATATATGGAGTAGCCGCCTGGTTTTATTAATAAAAACTTTCCTACTCATGTCTGCAAATTGAGAAAAGTTCTCTATGGCCTTAAACAGGTGCCTAGGGCCTGGTTCAATAAACTTAGTGAACATCTTCTATCTTTTGGTTTTGTCGCTAGTCAAGTGGATCCTTCTCTGTTTGCTTATAAAAATACAGTTAACATTATATATCTACTTATGTATGTTGATGACATCATAGTCATCGGCAACAATCCTATGTTATTACACAATTTTATTTCAGATTTGAGCACTGTTGTTCAGCTCTGTGATCTTGAGGATGCACATTTCTTTTTGGGTATACAGTTACATCACACAAGTGAAGGTATCCTACTTAGTCAGGAAAAATACATTCTTGAGGTCTGAAATACTGTATCCATGCTTGATTGTAAACCTATTAGTACCCCAATCCCTCATCATTTTGATACTGGTCAGAACTATTCTCTTCTTGACAATCCAACTAAGTATAGAAAGATCGTTAGGTGCTTATAGTACATCACTCTCACAAGGCCAGATATTAGCTTTTCTACCAACCTTGCTTGTCAATTCATGGCCTCACCAACACATCATGGTCTTTCGTTGACCAAATGAATTCTTCAATATTTTAAAGGGACGTCTACTCTTTCCCTACTAATCTCTCCTTTAACTACTTATCAGCTCACTGCCTACTATGATTTAGATTGGGCAGGTTGTCATTTGACCAGGAGATCTACTATAGGTCTCGTTGTGTATTTTGGCTCTACTTGTATATCATGGAGAGCTAAAAAATAGTCCATTGTATCTCGATCAAACACGGAGGCAGAGTATAGGGCTCTAGCCTCAGCCACTGCTAAACTTACATGGATCTCTTTTCTTTGCAAAGACCTTCATATTGTGCTTCACAAACCAACTTTGTTGCTTTGTGATAACAAAAGTGCTATTCAGTTAACAGTTGATCTGGTGTTTCATGCAAGGTCCAAACACATTGAGCTTGACTATCACTTTATTCGGGAAAAAGTTGCCCTGGGTCACATAGTCACAGCTCATGTGCATTATGATGAACAAATTGTCGATGCTCTTACCAAGCCTCTGCCCAAATATCAACACCGAAAGCTTATCGGCAAACTAGGACTTCACCCAACTACGTCTAGTTTGAGAGGGGGTATAAGCTAAATCCTAAGAGAGTGCGCCATGTTGTTCTTGAAAATCACGAGCCGGTATTTCTTCTCTCACAACGTCCAACAAGTTGACATGTTACCCGTCTCATTCAAAGGAAGCCGCACGTTGTATATAAGTCTCGCGGCCTATTGAACGAAGGTCATCTCGACAAAATCTCAGGTTCGAGATCTCCTGCTCCTCTCTTTCTCAAATTCTTGCCTTCACCGTCTCCTCTTTTCCCATCCTCTTCCTCTTATTTCAAATCCCTAATCACAGGTTCATGGATTTCTATAGAATGGTTTTGCAAAAGGGCCACCAAAGAAACAATCTACACTCAAACTCCCTAACAAAAATTATTAGTTTCTCTCTTCCTCATATCTCACATTTTGTACAATTCTAAGGGCAACATGGGGCACTACCTGCCTAAATATCAATGATGTTACAAACACGGTGATGCCTATGGAGTAGGAGAAGCGTCAAAAATTTGTAAAAGAAAAGAAATAGATACAACTAGTGAATAAAGGTAGGCAGGTGGACAAAAATGATAAAATTGTCGAAAGAGGTGTTTGACTCTTGGGACGAGCAAGAGTTTTGTTGCAATTTCATGCAATGGGTTTTTGTTGGATTTATTAACTAAATGGGATTTGGGCAAAAAGAATCCCGAAGACAATACCACCTATAAGAAAGACATGCCAATCTCTTTAGTTCTGGTACCACGATTCTCAGAATCCCAGACCAGAATCTACTGTGAAGAACCAAAGCTTACATCATTATGCGGGTCGGCGTATGTAAAAGAATAAAAAGTCACATGAGGTTTTTGTCTTTAACTTACAACAGCAGGTGTCGTCCTCAATGTTATTTACAACGGTACGACAAGCCTCAAAAGGCTGACCCGACAGAAGTGTGCCGCGGCCTTATTTTTCCTTATATCCACTTCCCGCCCAATATCTTTATGCATCCAAGTCACGTTGCAAGAAATACACTCCATCGTTTCACTTTGTATTCCTAACGATTCCCGACAAAGTTTGTTGTCGGTACTTAAAATCCCTTATCAGCATGTGGAGGGCGGCTATTTGCAGCAGAGACTCTAGATCCCCACTCCAGCAGCTCTTTACTTGTGTCATCTTTGTGCACTAGCACCTCAATGAAGCACAAGCTGTCCTTCTCTTCTCCGGTGGCTTTTCCGATTGCTTCCACGAGCTCATCCTCTGTGCGCACCTGTAGTATGGATCCACACAATTTGCGAGAATGCGTTTATTATGGAGCATTAGGTTTTAGAAGGTCACAGTATGATAAAAGGGTATTATCGTACCTTAGCAGTCCAGCACTTTCCTTGCCCATTATGGATCGCCTTGACAAAGCCTGTGTAGTTCCAATTCTTTATGACATTGTATGGCCCATCATGGATCTCCACCTCAATGGTGTACCCTCCATTGTTGATCAGGAATATGATGCTTCGCTGCCCACATCGTATCATTGTCGAAATATCTTGGGCAGTTACCTGCAGAAGAAAGTAGAATTCTGTAGCTCGTTTGTGGTCTTGAAAATAAAAGGTTTCTGGGAGGCACCATCTTGTGGTTCATAGAAAGATGCTTGCTGATGAAGGGTTGCCCTTTTAGGGATTACCACGGTGTAAGTGTCAATCTAGACTCCCATAATGGAAGTACCAGAAACCAACAACAAATATGATGAAGACAAGCTATCAGGATGCCTACTTCAAGAAAGCTAATAATTTCATAAAAATGGTTCTCAGATTTTGAGAATATGAATCGAAATATGCTCCTATGCCCCTAATTTGAATAAATGTTTTCATGGAATTCCAACAACAGCTTGAAATCTCTCACACAAAGAACTCTTTTTTTGTGCCAAGAGAAGCTTAGAATGCCCTGCACATTTTATAGGAGACTGCCAAGCAGATTACAGACAGATTTCGAGAACCTAACCTGGAAGCTCCCATCTCCTATACAAGCAATAACACGCTTGTCCTTTGCAGCCTGTGCATATCCAAGTGTAGCCCCTACTGACCAACCAATAGAACCATACTGCATCTGAAACTCATACCTGAAAGAGCACAAAACAGTTATGATTAGATGGAGGAAACAGGGAATGTAAACAACATCAGATAAAGGCAGCATTTCCATACCCACAATGGTCTGGTAAGTGAAGTTTTTGGCAATTGAACCAAGAATCACCTGTTTCTGCAATGACTGCTGTACTGCTGCTCAGCATTTCCTGTTCAAATAGTCAAACCTGGATACTGTAACTTTGAAAGTACAAATAACTGGAATATCACTTGGTATAGTTTACAAGTGTGTCAGAAGATACCTGAATGTGCTTAAAGAGAATGTTGACCCTCAATGGTTCTCCATCACTACGTTTCAGAGGCAATGTTCGTGGCACAAAAATTCGCTGGTAATTCTTCAAAGCAGTGTTGTTCTTATTCACCTTCTTCGCAAGAGCATTTAGAAATTCTGCCATGAATACCCAACCAAAGGATGGGCCATTGCCAACAGTAACACGGTTGGGCTGAACAATGACGGTCTTCTCTTTTTTAATGAGCAAGGAGTACCCTACAGAGCTATAGTCATTAAAGATGGGGCCGACAAAAACATATGCATCAGCTGACTCCACAATCTCCCCAACAAAGCTTGAGCTGACTGCACCCCAAAATGTGCCAATGAACTGCGGATGATGTTCAGAAACCAGGCCTTTTCCAGATGGCATTATGGCGATGGGGTAGCCACTAGCATCAGCAAAATTAATAAATGCTTGTTGGGCTTTAGAAACCCTTAACTTTGGTCCAGCAACAAGTACAGGCTTGACTGCTTTGTTCAAAAACTGTGCTGTGGCATCTACTGCCGCCTCTAGTCCCACTTGATTGCTCATGCTACCCATATGAAAAGAGATTATAATCAGATGTTCATATACATAAATGACAACTATTTTCGTTGGTAAATACTTTCTAACATACAATTTTATTATTTCTAGATTATGGGGAGTAAGATGTGGTTTATCTTGGTTTCCTATTAGCCAAATGCTTCTGTGTATTTCCGTAAGTAACCAATATTGTAGACCATTGTGTTCCCTAGTGAACATGGCCAACACTAGATCCCTGTTTCAAGTTTCCACCACATGCTTCCACTGGAAACACGCAATGCTAATCTTATATTTTGCTAATCACGCAGCCCCTAAACTCTTCATTGTCGTTTCCCCTTAATGAATACTGAATGGACCCAATAATCAATGTGTATCTCAACTGGTTGACATTTCCCCATGGGCTACGACTCCTTGTTCTACTCTTTGATGCCACCTCATGCTTCAGAGAAGGAATAACATGACGACAATCCTTATTGGTAAGTGGTATTTCACCTTTACGCTCCAGAACAGAGCCACTGTAGTCATCTCATTCTTCACTCGTGACTTCTACTTAATTGTTTTCCTAAAACATTTAACCGTCTAATGAACAGCCATGCAGACTCTTAGATCTTCATAATCGTCCATTTTTAGATGAGGATATGGACTCTTATGTCTGCTGTGTGGGTTGTAGGTTCTTCCTGTAACTTGCCTTCTCTAGCATCTTCCCAATTGAATAAGCATATTCCTCTTATTTATAACTAAAATCCATTTTCTTTCTTTTTACACCAACATTCCATCCATGTGGACTTTACTTTGAAACTCAAAATGTTATTTTAATGATTTATTAATTCATCTCTCTCAGTTAAAAATACTGTCATTTATCATTTGATATCATATTAAGCCTCTGATTTGTTGATGAATTCCATCTCTCTCCATACAACGAAAATATGATCATGTATATTTCCTGCTTCACATATCCACTCATCCATCGATCCTTCCTATCCCTACCATGTGATTAAAACAAAGACAGGAGAGGAGAGAAAACTTTTCACTTAAATCATAGGTTGTCAAATCATCATTTTTTCTCTGCACAACCCTTACGGTGTAGGAAATATTAATAAACAGCCTAAATAAATTTATTAAAAATAGATATGAACCAAGTAGAGCTCTAACTCCTAATCATCCAAACCTCAGTCCCAACCATATTGGGGTCTGCTACCTAGATACTTTCCTTCCATTCAGCCCTGCTTTCGGTCGTATTCTCATTACGATATAGTGACTCCAACTGTCTCCTAATTAAGTAACTTCAAGCTAATTTTGGTCTACCTCTTCCACTTGTACCTTTTCTGGCTCAGTAAAATTACTCTGAATTGGCGTATGAGCTGGTCTTCGTTGCATATGTGTGAACTATCTAAGGCAGCCAACTTTCACTTTAATTTTACTTATAGTCGTTTGTGATGATTTTTACCCATCTTTCCAAGCAATGACCTTAACAATTTCATCTCAGCCACATTCATCTCTCGAGCACCTGGTTTCTTCACAGCATAAAATTCATTGCCATAAATCATGGCTAGGCATAACTTTTGTGTACAATTTACCTTTTAATCTGAGTGGAAGCTGTTGGTGACAAAATATTCTCTTCACTCTCCTCTGTTTCACTTTCAGCAATCATGCATTGGTCCTATTGGGAAATGCCCTCTTGTACTTCACCTCCAATATTTATTATGGGCCCCAACAATTTTGTTATGGGACTTCTTCTCCAACTTGTCTCCATTTCCTTGCAAACATCTGACATGACTAGAATTGCAATGCATACACATAGTTCTACTTCTAAAAATCTTAGAACCTTTTCATTCCAAGGCACATCTCCATATCTGGGATCTGTGATCAACTCTATGTTTAGTTTATCATCAGTGAAAAGCGTACACTAAGGGATTCATCATGGAATTCCTTTGTCCACTCAACCATAACTAAAACAAATAATGACTTAAAGTTGATCTTTGATCTACCCCAACTGTTATAAAAAACCTTGATGTCTCATCTCCTAGAGTATTGAAACTTGCAGTTGACTTAGTAGTACAAGTCTAGTACAAGTCTAACTAAGTTTCTAGCTAAGTACCCGAAATATCACACATTAAATCAACCTATCACCCCCACCTATCAAAAAGAAGACCTAGGCATGTAGGTAAAGAGAATGCCCTGCCAACGTAAGTAGGATAGGACTTTGGTTCCAAGTGACAAGGTAGAGAGGATGCTACAAAGAGCTCCATTACCTAATGCAACCATAGTTTCAGAATAAATAGAAGTTGTCAAATCCATCGTGTAAGGCCTACCCACGATATTTTCATGCATTGCAAGGATGATATCAATGTTGTCTTGTTAAAAACCTCAATATATGCACTTTGAGGGGCCCAATAGACTCTGTGATTAACCAACCATGGGCGCGAATGAAGAAGTATCATGGATCCATTATAAATGGTAGGATAAAGGATGAGACTATATTTCTAGGCTAGAGTAATTTTCCAAAGCATTCTTCCCCCATCTTATGATCACATTGTTTTCCTCATCTCACCACCTGAGAGCAAATTATATCTGGCAATGCATATCTAAAACCCCTATGAAAGTACATTTAGATTTGAATGATCCTTGGGTTCATCGTCACTTAACTTGCTATCAAGAGATATCCAATGTTAATACATAGTCCATTAGGTTCCTTGTACATGATCATAAGCACCTAGCTAGGATATTCTGCAACACACCGTACAAATCTGTGAGAATTATTGATAGGGCGTCAATTTACTAGGAAACAAAAAACCTAGTTCATTAACCTCAAAAAAAAACTTAGTTCATTAATAAACTCAAAACTTCAATTTTTCCTTTGACAATACCCTAAGACTGGGTATTTATAACTATTGACTCAAAGCACAATGACTGTAGGCAATTGCACAAGGTCCCCCGAAGGTAAAGAAGTATAGAAAAATTGAAACACCTAATTGAGATCTTTGGGAGCTTCCATTCTACATCAACTTCATTTTTCTTCAAAAGATGGGCCTCTAGCGAGTCAGTTAGATGATCCAAAACCCAAGGCCATGTGACTGCAGCTTAATTGAGGATACATATGCCAAAAATTGAAGTTAGAAGACTAGTTCTTTGTGTCTCCAGGCCTACAATAAGTGAATGTTGTGTGCT
The DNA here is from genome assembly GCA_963693085.1 of Alisma plantago-aquatica. Lineage (NCBI taxonomy): Eukaryota > Viridiplantae > Streptophyta > Magnoliopsida > Alismatales > Alismataceae > Alisma > Alisma plantago-aquatica. Next base: position 560,344,821 of record OY856415.1, on the reverse strand, counting down.
AGGAAGCACGGATACGTTTCGGATACGGGTACGGGGATACGACTGTTGGTATGTATGCCCTTAGAGCAAGTCATGTGATGATTGTAATGGGATACTTTGTAAATGATTTGAATAATAATAAAGGCAATTTCCAATCTATATGTTTTGACTATTTCTGTGATGATAGTGTAACACGATAGATGTCTAAAGAATTGTTTTACTCGATGACGTATGCTTTTGGGTTGAGGACCTAAATGATGAGATCATACGGATGTTAAGAGTATACATTCTTGTTTAATCCCTAGTCGGTTGTTATTGTGGAAATAACCATAGAGGCATAGATATCAATAACACTAAAGACTAGATTGTGTTTTGGTTGATGACAGAATCTCATTAGTCATGATATAGTGATATCAAACCAAGCACATAGGTACTTGTTAGAGAACAAGTGTACTGGACAGACCCACCGTGAGAGTGACACATGGAACCATGATTTGGTAGTCACAGTCAGCTCTCACAGTGATGGTGGTGAATGTGATTCTTCGACCTGAAATCACTACACTCACACATGTCGTTGGGTACACTTTGACATCATCAAACGCAGTCCTGAAACATGGGTTGTTATAAAGGTGATGATTGGATGACTTTGACACATGGGGCTTTTGAGGGGTGAGTGATAGATATGAGATTTGTCCCTCCTAAGGGAGTTTGATGTCCATGGCCACTTGATGAGTAGGATTGAGAAAGGCATGCGCATGCATGTGTGAATCAATATGTGATATTGATGTCACACACATCTCACCCAGTCTGCTCTGAGATCAAGGAAATGGATGAACGTTGAAAGGATGATTGTACCATGCCTTGAGTTCATTCAGGACATTAGTGACAAAAGAATTATACATTCACTGTAACACCATTCACGGATTGTAGGATTGAAAGTTGTTCTCCAACTTTCTATTTCACTTGGGTAGCACTGATGTGCGACTAGGCACCGCTCTTTGCTTGTGAAGTCATAAGTGTTATGGACTTTCACCGCCAACGTGAAAAGGACCTGTAGGGTCACACACAATAGGATTTAACCTGGAAGAGGAGTTTATCTACAAATGATATTTAGATTGATTACTAAAGGAGTTTAGTAGTTCAATTAAACACGCAGTTGATTGATAGCTTGAAATCATAGTGCTCAAGGTGTTGGACTAATTGATTAGAGTATCAGATTGATTGAAACTGCAATTGACTGATTTTGCACAGTCTGCACTTCCAACCGATCGGCTCACGTGATGAACCGATCGGCTCAGGTTGGTGAACCGATCGGCTCAGGTGGTGAGTCGATCGGCTCATGTGTCATGAAACAATCGGCTCAATTGTTGAACCGGTCGATTCATGTGACCAATCGAGATCGTTTGGAAAGTCAGAAGACTATTTTGCAAATATAATTTGTTTCACTTGTACAAATTCGATTTGGACAATGATTAATATTTGATTAATTGGAAACAAATATTAAAGTCAATTTGAGTTGGACCAGGACCACGAACCGATCGACTCAGAAGTGAACCGATCGGCTCAGGGATCCCAAACGATCGGTTCAGGTGTGAACCGATCGGTTCAGGTCACCAACCGACCGTTTCAGGGTTGAAACGATTGGTTCAGCTGGCGCAGTTGGTTGTTTTGTGGAAAATCTCAAACCCTTCTACTCCTGCTTTAATCCTGCATTGCCCGGGGTAGAGAACCCTGTCCCATGACTCTCCTATATATAGGGGTATTGGGGGCTTCTCAAAGTACAACTCAGAACACCAGTTGCTCTGCAAAGTTGTCGTTCTCTCTGGTTGTGGTAACCAGGAGAGCCCGAGCAAGTGCTACCCAACAAGGGAGGTACAACAAGGGAAAGACAACTGCAGAAAAGCGACTGGTGGCAGGAGAGTGTGTCGGTGACTAGTACGCCCCACAGGAGGGTGCGACTCCTTCTGATTCCTTGTAGGATAAGGAGATTGGAGTTCTAGGTGGTCCGTGTGGACTACTTCAGAGGCGGGAGACTTCTGCCGCTCGGAGGACAGTTGTCAATCCCGACAGTCCCGGTGAGACCAGGAGCTGCACAGACATCGTCCAAGACCGGAGGTGAAGACCGCGCAAGCCGCAAGGTAACGTCGTTGAGCAAGCCTCAGGACAAGGTACGCCTCTACAAACCATCCTTCCTATTGTATAGACGTTGACGCAATTCCTTTATTCTGGGTTTGGGAGAAGAAAATTTTTGTTTCCGCTGCCTTCTCTGTCTCCCCTATAACCCAACAACGACAATTTTCGAAAATATAGGATACAAGTACGGCATGGATACGGAAATTTTTTAATATTTATTTAAATATTTTCAAAAATAAATAGTATATTTACTTTTAAAATAGATGAAGGCAGTCAAATTTCATTTATAAATCACAATATATCTAAAAAAAATGGAAATCAATTCCATAGTATCGAACAATGATATAAAAAGGGGTCTTTCATTCATATTAATGTCAGATAGAAGTTACAAAAAGACGTCATAAAATCATATTCTAAACCATTCACATTTCATGTATCATTTAATTTTGTGTTGTAAAGTGTCATGTCATCTGTGACGTCAAACCATCTTTCGTCTATAAGAAGTAATTAAATATCTATGTATACAAGAAGTACATCCAAATTCCAAAATTAAAAAAATGAACTGAAATATGAAACAACAGAGGAAATTATAGACAAGTAGGTATATTAACAGCAAGACACAGTGAGAAAATCAGAACTACTAAACAGCAAAATTAGAGAAAGCTAGAGAGGCTTACGTTCAAAGGGGATGAACAAAGACAATGCCAAAATACAATTCCGAAAAGAGTTAAGGTAGAAATTCAGAGGCTAGAGGCTGCAACCACCAATAGAAAATTGAATCCCTTTGGAGAAGATGAGGCACAAAGGTTGTACGTTAACCACCAATAACCCATTGCAGAAGATGAGGCACAAGTCGCACAACAATAGAGATATGACGTGGACTGAAGCAAAACCAAGCTTCAAAATGTATCGCACAAGCCAAAGGAGCCGTTTTACTGATTTGCAAAGAGAATCAGTAAAAACGCAGGTAAATCCGTTAAAAGGTCTTAAAAATGAAAAAAAAAGGCTTAAATGGGTCGGGCTGTATCCAAAACATATCCAGGCCGTATCCAAGTAAAAGAAAGCAGAAAAAAGGGGATACAGCTTGAGAGGTATCTGATACGTATTTAGGTGTATCCATGGAGTATTGGTATCTGATACGTATCAGATACGGGTACAACACCTATTTTGGCGAATTCGTGCTTCCTAGGTTGTGTCATCATAATCGTCATCCTTAAGCTTTATGGTAAGAAGAAAAATCCCATTATCAATATATTCTCCTTTTCTTAAGATAGTTGTCGCCTAACTAGGGTCATGCATGACGCTCTTGTTTGTCTTTTTAGTCTTAGACACGGTCGAGTAAGAGAGTTGAGGCATCATTGTTGGAGCAACCTTGAATTTTGGCAATGGACGTTGCATCCTAGAGACAACCTCTAATGGTGGAACATAACGCATCTCAAGTGCCAAGAATTCTTCTACCGACGTGCAAAGCACCATCCTCAAATTGAAGAAACATTCTTGTTGATCTCGCATCTTTGTAAGATAGCCAGAATTGTCAAGGTCAATTTATGTCCCCATATAAATTATAATTCTTGGAATTACCATGGTGTGGTTGATGATGCGCACAGGAAGATCCGACTGATAAGACACCAAAAAATTGAACCAACAATTAAAGTAAGGTATAGGATGGGAAAGACTTTTAGTTGATCATGTAAGAAGGGTTGTAGTGAGGATATCATCCATCCTTCTGAGTTGAAGAGGAAAGAGAGAAGGCAGTGGTAGGGGAAAGGGAGTGTGAAAGGGGGCATTGGAAACTATTCCCTATTTTAATGTAACTTAGCAAAAAGTGGAAGCATGTTAGTTGCATATAGTGGGTTACCGTCAACATAGTAGTGGAGGCCCAGGATGGTTGTGGGGGTGCAAAAGGGGCAATCTGTTGTCTCGTGACCGTGGTTCCAACTGTAGTCGTGAATGTAGTAGACTTCGAGAAGATGATCACTCAGTTGTTGCATGAGGAACCTTACCATATGTTATGATCGTGAACTAAAGCTAGAGAAGATCTATTCGCTGCTTCAAACATGGGTTTGTTGGAGTACTAAGGGGGAACAGGAAGGAGGGGCCACTAAAGTCGACCACTGGAAGTTGTGGACCGCAAGGGCCCTCAGACAGCCACATATGTACGGATGGATGAGTGTATGTGTATGTATATCTACATATATATATGCAAACATGTATAGTATGCATGTATGTGTGTACGTCACTGGTTGAACCCATCAAACCATAAGTTCTGCTTATTAACTTGGAACGATTAGCTTCTCTAGTGTGCTCACTGCTTTTGTCCTAAAACCTCGCTTAAATAACAAACAGTAGGTAAAAATTATACTTAAAAATTCACAATGAGTTCCCTAGAAAATAAATAAAAATATCAAAAATAGCTAAAGAAACCTAATCATGCTCTCTTGGGAGATTTTATCCTACATAAAAAGGCATTTGGGGTAATTCATCCATAAGAATGTTGGATCTAGCTTTTTTTTCTGGGAAATTGATATATATCCCCAAAACGCATTTACAAGCATATTCCAAAGAATCATACACATATCGCCCAATAATGGCCAAAGGAAAGGAAATCGAGAAAGCTCCTACTCTATAAAATGAGCAATTGAAGTATTCAACTAGTAGTAGATCACTTGTGTGGTAAGTTCGCTCTATTGCTATAGATTGTAAGTGCAATGTTAATTGAACAATCCAAAAGGTTTGCAGTTCATCCACTCCCTGTTAATCATGTTCCTTGCTATTCTTTTCATCCTAAGTGTAATATCAAATGGCATTGAGGATCATAGTCACAATGTTCCTCAACTTCCCATCTTTGTGGTATTGCTCAGCACCTAGCATGCTGCAGCAACAAGGTCCTATGGGATATAGGATTGTTATCCACTTTAAAATACTCCTGTTTCCATAGGTAGCTGCCAAATTGACACCGGAAAGATAGTTGATTAGTGCTTTTATTCACGCCATTACAATGGATGCAGCCACTAGGAACTATACAACACATTTGATTAACCTATCTGTTGCAGATAACCAGCACCATAGGATCATGCACGTCAAGGTGCTCAACCTAGAAATACATCTTACCCTATGTAATTTGTGTGTTCCAATCCTTTATGGCTATTCCAACAAGTTGGATCCAAGATCTTTATCCCCTTGCGTTAAACACCGTTAGTATCTCTACTAATACGTCGAGTGGCATTTGGCCAAGCGTCAAACATGAATCTTCAAATTCTAGAAGAAATTCCAAGTTCAGTCCCATGTCTTATCTTCATCCAGGTCTCCCACAAATAAGCAACATTTTAGGAACCTCATAGTAGTTAACGCAGTAGCCCATTTTCCCATGTCTTCTACCATGACCATACAAAGATCACCTCCTTCGTTCTGCAATCTCCTCCCAAGCAATAGGATGCATTTTAGAGCCCCAAAGGACGTCCACAACAAATATCTGCAATCTGAACAGAAATTAACCTAAAGCATCTCCTCCTTGTGCCAATCATTACACAATCTCCAAAATTTTGAATTCTTTGTGAATAATTCATAAATTTGGCAAGAAACACAAACTATTACTGAATTTCAGTTTTTATTCCTGAATTTCACAAATTAATCACGAATTTCACATATTATTTGTTTATGGAATAACAACATGCTAAATGATTTGATATTTGGGACTAGTGAATCAATATGCAAATCATGTGTATGCATATGCATAATTATAAATTAATGTGACTATCATGAGTGTGTATGTGTCTATAGAGAGAGAGGGTAGTGATACAGTGAGAGAGAAGCATGTAATGGTGACAGCATGAGCGAAATTTGAATAACTGCAAAGTTGACTGTATGGACAGAAAGAGCATGATATATTAACATACATACAAAAAATAACTATGATCTAACATTTTTATGTGTCCACATATGCAATATGCATTTTTTATATCCAATGGTCAGTCTGAAACTCAATATTTAGTGTTAAAAAGTAACTCTTTATTGTTCATCGTATATAGGCCCGATGATGATGAATTTTTTTATGTAGGAAAATGCAATGATATGCTATTAATCCATAAGGTTGGATCATGAAATTTAAACCTGAAGAAGAGTTATTCCAATGCCTCTCATGCTCTCACCAAGATATTTTTATCAGTGGATTGTTTTCCTATGAATATATTTTGGGATCTCGAGTGTGGTTTTAACCCTAATCTATGTTTATTGCTTAATTGGGGGATTTTTTTCTTGATTAGCATTAAACCAACATTTGACATATTTACAACTTAAATTATGTGTTTTCCATATACTTGAGTTGAACGACTAGGGTTTGGATTGAGTTGAACAACCAGGGTTTAGATAAGAGCAATCCTAGTTTCAATTGAATTAGGGTTTTGAGTCTGATTATTTCACTTAATATGTTGATTTGGTTAAAGTCCAATTACAACAACTATAAGCTATATATTTTTAATATTCAAGAGTGGGTTTAGGTTGTTTTAGACCCTTAGTGTAGGGTTTCGAGGCCCTAGGTGGCCACCATGGAAGGTAGGACAAGGTTTGACCATATAATGGCCAAAGATCGATCAAGCTTTTTGGTCGCCAACGGCTAAGATGTTGCTATATGGAGGTCGTTGGATGACCCTCAAAGGTCGGTTCAACCTTTAAGGAAGTCATCGACCTTTTCAAGGAAGAACTACCTGACTTCTTAGACGACGCTGACAACTCTTCCGGGGTGTTATGGATCAGTTGTTGTCAGACATGCAAAGGTTGGTCTGACCTTTGAGGAAGTTTGTCGAGTTTATAAATCTATCTAACAAAAAGAATGAGAAAATATCAAAACACAATCAAGGTAAGAACCTCTAATTATGTATATATATCAAATACAAACCTAGATACCTCTGAACATCACTATGCATTATAGAGCTTGATTTGGATATACAGAAGGAGATTCAAGGTGTTCTTGATCGTTGGAGCCTAAATCAAGTTGGAAACTTGATTTCTCACTAATAACTATGAGATTTTGGGATAAGTTTGTGATTAATGTTCTTTTTCACCCTTTTCTCTGTATTCTTCCCTCTTGGCCAAAACTCAACAGGAATTTCTCTAAAACCCCTAATTTTTCATTATTTTCTCAAACTCTTCTTTCTTTGACATAGATTTGGATCTAAGCGTGGGATTTTAAGGAGAAATCTGGTTTTGGAGGATCTTGAGGTGGTTTTCGATCTTGGTCAATAATTCACCTGCTTGATCCAAAGATGAGTATCTAACTCCTACTTTAGAGATTAGAGTTGTTCTAGAAAAATCTAAGGAAGAAAAATGAAATTGATGTGTTATGCTTGTACATCACTGATATGGAATTCTTATGAAGCTACTTAAACAATTTTGTTTCATGATAATTACCATTTTTGATGTTTCAGATCACATTTGGGTTAAACCTACTTAAGTTAGTTTGGTTCAAATGAAATTATTATTGAATAAAACTTTCTTTGTTGGTTATTTAATAGTATAGTGAGATAATATTAACATTGTTGACACTAAATGAGATTGTTATTGAGATAGATTCTTTATGTGGAAATTGACTTATTCTGCTGAAATGCTGAAGTATGGAACAAAGAGGCCAGATTTTGGTTTGATCTTATTGATAAATGTTATTAAATAATAAAGATGCTTTACATCGTTTTAGCTATGTTGTATTGTTTTAAACAAGAAATGGTTGGTTTTCACTTATTTGCATGAAATGCCTTCCGTTAGTTCGAACATCCATAACTTCAGAGTTTTCTACCGAAAATGCCAAAATGTCTTAAGAGTTGTATGGTTGTCTATATGCTTTATCCGAGTACTAGAAAATGAGTAATATGAATTAACAATCAAGTAAATACCTACTTCAACTTAGTTCTAAGACCCCCTACATCAGTGTAGATCTTCCTTTGATGTCTGAAACAGAAAGTGAAATAGGTTTACTTGTAAGAAGTCCAGAGGACTGATAGAAGGTTCTCAGAATCATATATCTAAGATATATGAGGGAGTTCATGGAGACTCACTCGGTACCACACCATTTGATTTGAAGCAAGTAAGAGTGTGGGACCCTATGTAATGGGGACAAGTCAGTAGTTGTGACTTGTGGTTCAGTTATCTAGCTACAAGAAGAACGGAAGGTGACATGAAACATCGACGAGTTTAGTGTTTAGCATAATGAACTCAACGCTCATGGTAGAACTTGATTTTGAGTAGACAAGATACAAAGTCCAAAGTTTTAGCACATCATCGGACAATGTGCCCCTACAGTAAGTTACCTTGTATAGGATGAGGCATGAGCGGTCTAGTGGTATCAACAACCCTAAGAATTATATGGCGGGTCATTTGCACTTGATCCATTTAACTGTAGCTTAGTGGGTGCAACCCAAGCTGATAAGGGACAATGTTAAATAAATTACACAGTAATTGAACTGCACTTTGTTTATTATTAATCTATTTAGCTTGCCGAAATTGCTCGGCCTTAATATGTGTAGTTCTTATTATTCAGAAGATAAGCTAAATGCTACAACTTATTTGCTTAATCTTTTGTTGTTCATTATATCTATAGTTGAATATAATCAGAACATTCCATCGCTTTCTGGGTCTTTTATCACTCTCTAGGACTATGTGTCTCACATGAATTGCTCAAACTAGTTTAGGCTAACAATCTCCGCCTTAGCCAGAAAATGAGTCATCTATGTAGTGTTGTTAACGACATTCGAAGACTCTGCTTTCCATGTGGGAATCATATCTGTAAGTTCTCTTTAGAGTCATCCATGTACAATCAGGTCAAGGACGTGTTGTACATCATATTCTGATTTAATGACTCAGGTTTTTGCTTAACAGTTGCGTATATTGTACAATCAAGAAATATGTAGCATAGTAAATATATAACTTTATGACACGTTGAACAAATAGATGCATGTTTATGTAACTTGACTCATTTGCTACTGGTTCGAGATGAGATCCAAAACATAGTGTTTGTATGATAGTAAATGTGTCTGAAAGCTTAAAAGGGAAAAAAAACTTATGGTTTTTCTTAATAATGATGTTAGTTGCTTGTATGACTTGAATCAATATGATTGGGTTTGCCGATGAGTTTAATGCATGGCCTCCACACCTGGATCATGATTAGCTATGATTTTAGGATGTGGGGGAGGTGTATACACATATTGTATTGTCCAAATTTTCATCTGGCTTATTTCCAAAAAAATGACCAAAATTATAATGAATCTCTGTTGAAACTTATCCAAACATTTACATAATTCCCAGATGCCAACTTTTCCAGCTCACCAAATGAATCCCCAATCCAGATTGGCGGCACCCAAATAAGACCTTTGGTTGAAGGACTGATATAGCAACAACCACTTTTCACCCTAGGAGAGATGAAGTCTGCTCCTCCTAGCAGCATCCTTCTCAAAGCAATCAAACCATTCAGTATAATTATAGATCTTAGGCTTCCCTCAACAAGGGTAAGCCAACATATATAGTAAGCAAGTGTCAATATAAAACCTGCTGCTAATTTGGATCTTCTCCTATGTCTGTGACATGATTTGGTTTGATTTATCAGCGTTTACTTTTAATAGTGTAGGTGTAGTTTGACTTTCTTCTATATAATGAGCATGCTTAAGGTGCCATAGATTTGGGAAGAATCATTCTAAGTCTAGTTAATTAGGAATCAATCTAAAAGGACCAACATGGAGTTGTTTCTGTAGAAGACCCTCCCTTTCCCTCTTTCTTATGTAGAACTCCCTTTCTTATCATTTTTGTGGTGCGTATAGGTTGGGCTCACCACTTGTAGGCTAACCAAGAATTGCACCAGCAAACCATGAGAATTGCATAGCATAATAATTGGTCCAAACCACGAGAATTGCATAGCATAATAATTGGCCCCAGATAGTGGATCAATCAAAGTCTTATACATCTCCAATGTTATTAATTTCAGGTTAGTGGCTCATCCATTTGATGGTGGAGATGATAAACTATTCTAGCATATATTTCTTATGCTTTGGATTCTTCTCTTCGTCCCACGAGCCAAATCACGTCTCAATGTTATCTAAATTTTTGCACGGAACCACTCTGATATCTACTCCGTTCGAGCTTGCAAAATAGTTATTGTTTACAAGATATAGGATACAGGATGGAAAGCTATATACCATATGGCATGGCCAATCCGCCTTGGAGGGTCACTAGTTCGAAGCAGAATTTCCCATTTCGTAAGTTGAATCTGGGAAAGTGAAGTTAGATTTAGATCTAGCTACTTTTTGCTTGTTGAGACAGTCACAAGAGTGGCATTCCTAGTACATGATGGTAGGATGGAAATCTAAGTAGGAGTTTTAAGCGTGAGCTACATCCGTTTGCTGCGATGAAACCTCGATTGCTACTTAAAGGTGGCGGTTAGGTTTATGCAATCCAGAAACATGTGTTATTGTCAACATTTGTTCAAGAAGTTGTTGAATCAATGCCAAGACATCCATAAATTCCTAATGCTTAAATGCAACAGCAGATTCAGAAATAAGATTTATACCAAGCTGGAGTCCTTCCAGCAGTGGCAGGTTCATATCTGGGCCTTGGTCGACATGTGCCCAGCCCTACCCAGAACTTAAAGTTATATATCAATTAATGTAAAGATGCCCTGAGTTTCAAAAGAAATACCGGTTGCACCTTACCAAATATCTGATATTGAGGGTTCAAATTAACGGTACCCCCCTTGACTAAATGTTCTAGCTCCGCCATCACATTCTAGGTGTCAATCTCACTGATCTCTTCTAGATGGCTTACATCAGCCTCACTAAAGAAAGGATTCAAAATCATTGGGAGTAATAAGTGGAATGCATCCACATTGACAATTTTGAACACTACACGAGAAGATCAATAAGGTGTCATTACCCAGAGATAAAGGAAGAGTGTTCGGAAAGCCTACACTGACACATATTGTCCTATTTCTAAGGAAGAAAGAGAGGAAAAAAAGAGCCAATAGTCTACCCTTGATGCAATGATAAGTGCTTCCCAGACATTCAAATTGCTTATTGTATATGTTGATGAGCATCAAATTGTTCCACTATCAACTCATGCTGCTGACCAGGATATGATTGATGAAGAACAAGAGCTGGAAATGTCTCAAATCGCATATTTGTCGTTTGTAATAACAGTAAGCACACCACAAACTAACGATAAGTGTACATCATGTGTGAAACAAAGGCTTATTCCTCATTGATCTAGGTGTGCCGCTCAACGTTGTCGTCCCAGAGACACATTCAAGTAATCAGGAGTTGTAATTCTTAAATCCGTTCTATTCAAAGTCTTAGATTAGATGGTTTAGTAAATCTGGTTACCACACAGTGATACATGCAAAGGGTACCCAACAGTTCTTTAAAAACCACAAAGCCTTGGTTCACCTACAATTGAACTCCAGGAAACAGTAAAGGTTGTTTGCGTGCTTAATCGTTGCAGGTATTCGACTAGAAAACCATCCACTGAGAAATCCCAAGATGCCTGATAACAATCAAAGCATTGATGATGCGGCTCAAGGGAATAGAGATCTATCAACCTTAAAGTGGAAAGCTACAGAAGTTGTTAATGGAAGACTCTGTGGAGCATCTAAGCAGAACAGATACAGGAAACAGCTTCCTCATCGCACCACCCAGTGAGGTCCATAGTTTCTTCCCCGCCCCACACCTACACAGTCAAGAGCAACCTCTCCTCTAATCACCACGACCCCAGCATCTGAGACAGAACAATATCCCAGTCTGATGATGTTCCAATGTGTTCCATTCTCTGTCCACTCTGCCCCTCATTCTCTTTCCTCACCTCCACGTCATAAGAGTTTTTGTTACTAATTTTCGAGTTGATAAAGATTAAATAATAGATCAGTATTCCAGATAATAAGACATATGGAATGATATTGGTTTAAATCGGTACACTTCTAAGAGTTTCGGGCTTATTATCATAATTCTATCCTGATTCAATAGTTAAATTTGATAAGGTAAGAAACGGAAGCGGGAATGCAGCAATGAAAAAGGGTGAAGCAAGCCATCGTACATTGGTGGCAAGAAGAACGGCACTGGTTCCTTGGTGAAAGTCGGGTGCGGGATTCCAGGCAAGTTGCAGCTGATGCTGATATACACGGGCTTGCTCTCCTTGAGCGCTGTGGCGATCGCGGTGTCGACCTGCTCGTGTGCATCGTCGAGGTTGTTGATCACAGCCTGCACAGAGGGAAGAACAAATGATCATAAACGGATGCCAAGACTACTGACAGAACAAGAAAGTCGAGACGCAAACATCATCACAAACCACCACGACTATATCCATAACCCCCAAAAAGACCAAACCTTTCCGGCGACCCACACCTCAAGTTTCCTATTTCAGCACCCCGGGCAACTAACCTGGTAGCAAGTAACGGTCTGGAAGCACCTTAACTCTTGAGAGAAGTCCGACAACCCAATCGTATGATGAAGGATCCTATTGGTCCCGTAATCGTTGGAGTTTGGTCCCCCAACTATGCACACCACGGGGAGGTTCTCGCTGTAAGCCCCTGCTATGGCGTTAATGACGCTGAGTCCTCCAACGGTGAAGGTGACGGCGCACGCACCGATTCCTTTTGCGCGGGCGTACCCGTCGGCGGCGTACCCGGCGTTAAGCTCCCCGCAGCAACCCACGAGGGAGAGACCCGGTTCGGCGGCGAAGTGGTCGAGGAGAGTGAGGTTGAAGTCGCCCGGGACGGCGAAGACGTCGCGGACGCCTACTTGGAGTAGCCTGTGGGCTAGGTAGGAGCCCAGCGTGTCGCGGCGGAGCTTGTTAGCGCCAGACAGCGAGCCGTTCTCCTGCATGTTGGATGTCTCTTCTGGTGGTGGTGGTGGTGGTGGTGGTGGTAGTGTGAGCTGGTCTGCTCTGAGCTTGTTCAGATCTCACTCTGATCGGATTCCGTAGGGATCATGCAATTGGCCCTCGGTTCCTATTATATACCAGCCGAGGCTTCGTGGGGAAGAAGGTTGTGTTTGGTGATCGGGACTTTTGGTTTGGTGTAGAGAGACGGACGGTAGCTAGCGGACAAGCGGATACGTCAGTCCGACGCAAGCATCAGGCGCTCGGCTCAATTGCTGTTAAATTATTGGCGCACTACGATGGAATGAATCACAAAAAAGAGCGCTGCAGCAAACAGGTCTTAGGCGGCGGGCATCCGCTGCATATTTTCACTGGTCTGGGAGGAGAAGGCGAAAGCAGGATTGGTCCCGTAGCAGGAAAAACTGGAACCCAAACCAACCAAGTGGACCACTGAAATGATACAGTGGGAAAGAGATAAGTTGGAAATTTTTCCGCATTTGATTTTCTGAAAAGAATGCGAAGAAATAGGTCAAATGAATTCTACAAGTTATCCTTCTCGAACAGTGGTGCCATTCCCACACACAGACGTGCAGGAGAAGCAGTTGACAGTTGGAAAAGCTTCAGAGAATAAGAGTCAACATTCCAAAAAAGAGGATCAATTTTGACTAAAGATTCGATTTTTCAAGAAAACTAAGCTAACAAAATCATTGATGCTCAGAGGAAGCAATCTTACTTTAGACTAAATTTGGTTAGTTATAAGAATATACAATAAAGAGATTTGTTATACAGATTAGAAAAGAGATCAAAAATAAGACTTTTTTTGACATTACGTGTACATAACAACAAAATTAATGATCTATTTTATTATTATGCACACATATTTTATTTCTGATTCCCTTTTTTTATATGTATCATTTTCCAACAATAAGTTTGCAATTTGACTCTATACCTTATCAGACATGTCCTTCAGAAAGGAATGAAGGAAACCGTTTCCATGATTAAAAAGGAGACCAAAAATTTTGTTGGATCCTAGATGGGTGATTAGATGCTCTAGAGGGGGGTGAATAGAGCTGAAAGTACTTAAACAAAATTATTAAACCTTCAAGATATATCACAAGATAAGGTTGCTAAATAGAAAATTTGTATGCAACTAAAACATACATAGCAAGGGAGAGAGAGATTGAACATGCACCAATTAGACAAGCTATTTAGAGTGGTTCCACACTTCAAACTAGAAGTGTGTCAGTCCACTTGCTTAGAGAGGTCAACCTCTAGGACTTCCAAACTATTGCACTCTTATATTCATTCATAATACATACAATGCATGACCAAACAAAAGACTTACATATCCAATACAAAGAGTCTTCAACCTTACCAAGGACTTACCCACTTTGCAAGAGTCTCCGGCCTTCTCCAAGGACTTACCCACTCTAGCACAAGTCTTCAGCCTTGCAGGGATTACCCACTCTTCTTGGATCTTCAGTTTTTTACTTCACCTTCACTCGGAGAAGCTTCCACCAAGGACTTACCCACTTGAACAAGGAGTCTTCTGCCTTCATCAAGGACTTACCCACTCTAGCTCCAAGTCTTCAGCCTTGATCTTCACCAAGGGACTCATTCCCTTGTTCTTCTTCACCTCTCTTGGCTAAGAGAGAGAATCTTCATCTTCATGATTGAAATGAGAGATATGAGGTGGTGGAAGTGAGAGCCTCACAATATATACATGTAGGACTAGCTCTCACTACTACAGAAACAGCCTTTGGCGTCGGTTGTTTAACCCCCTTTGGCGTCGGTTTCTGAGCGACGCCTATGTGGGCGCCGCTAAAGGTCGAACACTTCGGCGTCGGTTTTTTAACCGACGCCTATAATACATATAGGCGTCGGTCTTTTAGTAGATAACCGACGCCAAAAGGGTTCGCGCCACAGAAAACGACGTCATCTAGGACACATTCTGCGTCAGTTATCTACTAAAAGACCGATGCCTATATGGACTATAGCGTCGGTGTTTACTTGGTAACCGACGCAGAAAGTGTTGGCGCGAACCCGTTTGGCGTCGGTTATCTACTAAAAGACCGACGCCATACTTCAAGACACTGCACGGCCGTGTTTAGTACTATAGGCGTCGATTTTATATGAATAAGTGACGCCTTTTCCACCACGGCCGTGCTTTCCTGCACGGCCGGGTTGTTTGTAATATTAGGCGTCAGTTTTTATCCAATAACCGACGATGTAGGTCTTTGCTGACGGTTTTCTGTAAATAACCGACGCCTATATCTATTTTTTTTATATCAGTTTGCAGGCCTGCTGTGGCTGGTCAGCAGGATGAGAACCTGCAGTTCAGTTTTCTGAACTGCAGGTTTACGACATCCATTGATATCAGCCTACAAACAGGCCACAAACCTGCAAAAGTCCCAAGGAAAATTTCACACAAGTAGATACATTCAGACATCAATTCAATTCTCACATTCACACATATAGAAACATTCAAATACATGTATTAACATTCATAAATATTCATTTACAAAGTATCATTCATTATCGCTATCAACATCCCAATTATATCTTACAGTTGACACTGCTTGTATGGCTTGTGCCCATTCTTCTCTTATTTCATTTAATGCTTCTATCGTATATGGAGCATGTATATTTTTTAAGCGTTTACCTATAGTGTGGTCAGTTTTAAACACCTGCAAAGAGAATGATGTATATATAAGTAATAATATAAAAATAAGATTGATATATTTCATACTAACTAATGAGACTATATATAATACCTCATGTATGGTATCGATGTCCAATGCGGCATGTTTGATAATCATCTGCATAAATAGCATCACACAGTATGCGCATGCCCAACCATTGTCTTGTGTAGCGCACTATAAATTGAAACCTACAAAATAATACAACTAAGCGCAATTCACATCAATAATATATACATTGGAGTCGGGAACTTACTTGTACGTTCTGCCAATTTATTGGCTGGTTCTTTTTCCTTGGGACCGTTCCTCCAGCCTTTTTGAATGCATCTAAACCCCTACATGTTAATATAACACAGTAAATTACATAAGTAAATAGCAATGTAATAACAGATGTTAACAGATACAAAAATGAAATATTTCTCACCAGAATAATGGCATTCTCATTACGTGTCCAATTTTAGTATTTAATGTACTTCCCGCGGGATCTAGATAATAAACAGTGAACGTCTCGGGGACAATAACTAGTAACTCCCAATGTTTACCGCTGGAGGTAAAAAGTTAACAATTAATAACTCAAAATGCACAATAAAAATGGAATTTTCTTAAGTCCAAATTATAAATAAAGTAAACTTACTTGACATTGAATGGAGCTATTATTATCGTCTTCTTTTGCTGACCAAAAATTGTAAAAGCATCTATACAGTATTGTTGAACATTATCAGGGTCTTTAGCTACCATACTAATCAATGATGGAATCAAAAATCTCACATGATCAAATGCAAATTGTTTGCAATGATCTTCGACTAAGTAGCTGCAAAACATGTATTACGTATGCATTAATATATAAGAAACCAGATCACCGGATCTTACACAAGGTATATGGATGTATAAACAAGATCTCACCTTATCCATGTCTCTATCATTGATGTATTTAGCCAATCATACATAAACAGCTCAATAATATCTTGTATAAATAAAGAGTTATCGTATGATTGACCTGCATAATCTGCATCTAAAGAAACAATTATCGGGCAATGTATATTATGTGCCCGTAGCCAACATGTCATTCCCCTACAAGCAGGACCTAACGAGTATGTTAGGTCAGTTGGAACCCAAGTTGGTAATGCGGGAAGTGGAGGTGGAGGCCTAGGTACTCCTGGTGTCTTCTTTTTAACCTGTATATATAATTTTAGATCAGTTGACATCATATATACACATTAAAAGTCTAAATCAATGTAAATTTATCTTACAATTTTAGTAGTGTAGACGACATCTACTTTGGGCCACAATATGACCCCGCCTTCTACCTCAGCAAGTGTATCAATATCCGGGTGGGGATATGGCAATGTAGCTTCCCTCCAATCGGGTAACACACGTAATGGGCCCACACGAACGTAGCCCTGTGGCATTGGAGTCCCGTGAAACCTTTCCCCAGGAAGGGACGGGTAAGCCTGCGCCTCTGCAACAACATAGTCTTGTATTCTTAAGCGGCATGGCTTCAATGCCTACAAATTTATGTAAAGAATGGTATACATATATACATATCATCTTGAAAACATATCATCTTGAAAAGACTAGCTACAATGTCATAAACAATACTTACAGCAGACGTGTTAGGCGATGGGTCTCTAGGATTACTCGCAGTCTGTGCATCAGGAGAAGAGTGGGTCGCCATAGGCTGATTGGAAGCCTGAGATGCCTGCCACCGCAGCAATTCTTCCTTGACCTTCTCAGCAACTACATCGTTGACCTTCTTAGCAACTATATCCTCGACTCTCTTATTCTCTTATACATGGATAAAAGAAACATTAGCTTCTTATTATTAAATTTCCTTTTACAGTAACATTCTAAAAAAAGAATAGGTTACCTCTTCTTGAGAAAGTCCCGCTCTGGGTTTGCGCTGGGATGGCCCAAAGAATGCTTTGATGCCCACACCAGCGCCTGCCCCCCTAACACGTCCAGGATGCTCTGGGTTACCCAGAGCAACTGTCAATTCATCTCTTGTGCCCTGAGGGATGAACGTGCCTTGTTTCCTCTGCTCGTGCAGCTCCTACTAATCACCATCAATAGAAATTGGTAAATTAACACCACAAATAATCAATATTCAAACGATTGCTCTAAGAGTTGTATTTTACCATTTTTGCAGCTCCCTCAGCAGTTACGGGCTTCTTTATTTTACCCTTCTTGTTTTGCCTCCCAGCTATCCATATATCATGGCGAGGCATGGGTGTGGCAGACTCCTGAGTAGGAGCAGACTCCTGAGTAGGAGCAGACTCCTGAGTAGCCGCAGACTCCGCATGTAGTCTTTGGCGAACGCTTGCATAGCCTTTTGGACCCATAGTGTGGTCATGCACATTCAGTGCACACCTTGCTTTTTGTGCGTCACTGAGGGCCTAGTTAGTATGTACATTAATGATTTGGTTAGTATCACTAAATGTTAATCTTGAATAGGTGAATACAATGTATATTAATTAAACTGGGAGTGACACCTAATACCTTGAATTCTTCAGATTTTCTTGAAGCAACAAAATTGTCTCAATCTTTTTTGTCCAAGAAGTTCCATTGTTCAAGGGCTGACTTCTTTTTCTTATCACCCTCTTTTATGTATTCTCTGTTCAGATTTGTCCTATAATTCCTAAGCATATTTCCAGCGCGTTGCATCACACTTTTACGATGCAACTTCTCATCCAATGCAAACAGATTCTGTAAAATAGAAATGTTATTAACTAGTATCCAAAATAGAATTGCAAATAATAGAATTTGTAATCTACAAAATAGAATTGCAAATAATAATAACTCACACATAAATCCTTCCATATCAAGTCTTTTTTCCCCTGAGGAACTTTATGCCAATTATCATACTTAACACCACAATGGCTCCGAGTGGTACACCCAAGATATTTTACAAAATTATTGCGGTTCACTCCAATTGCATTTCCTCCATTATCAAACTCCACAACCAATTTGGATCCACTGCCACTAAGCGCTATTAACTTCTTCAACAGAGTGATGCCCCTTTTCTTGTTAAGTGTTTGGTGTTGCGCATCAAGTTGCTCCAGTGCTTCAGTGGGTACATGTGCATCATCAACCTAAAATTTGACAAAAATAAACACACTGAATTAGCCCAATATATAAATATAAGATATATGACATAACTATAAGATAATGAATTTTATAGAAATACAGGATATGTTTTTAGAACTTACATTGGTATCCTCGCCATGCTCGTCATGGACAGCATGCTCATCATGGACTTCATGCTCATCATGGACATCATGCTCATCATGGTCAGCCATCTGAAAATGTCATTAAAAAGGCAAACATTTAGCATTTGTATTAACTAGAAAAAGGCAAACATTTAGCATTTGTATTAACTAGAAAAAGGCAAACATTTAGCATTTGTATAAACATACATGTCTCTAAAATTGTGATCTTTTATCAATTAACAATCCTTCATTGTGATCTCCGCGCACATATAAGCCATCATTAGCTTCAATATTTTGTGGAGTTGGCAATCCAACTGAGAATGGACTAGAGAACCAGTTTTGGACTCCCCCGAAGTCGTCAATTTATACCTTGACGCACCACATTTTGGACAATCTTTCAAATCTACATAGTCCTTTTGAAATAATACACAATCATTCGGGCATGCGTGTATCTTTTTGGCCTCCATTCCCATTGGGCACAACATTTTCTTTACCTGGTATGTTGAGATTGGCAGCTCGTTTCCTTAAGGAAGCATTTCTTTCAACAAAGTCAACAATGAAGTGAAGCTTTTGTCGCTCCATCTATTGTTAGCTTTCAACTTATACAATCTCAACACAGCGCTAAGCTTCGTAAACTTAGCACAGCCTGTGTATAACGATATCTCAGCATCATGCACAATGTTTCTAAAGATAGGAGGTGGATCGGTGTGCTCTACCGTACAACTATCCAACATCGCATCAACGATGTCTGCTGGAACTGGTCCGTTCACATTTACGTCATCGGAGGCAATTTCTTCTTCCACCCAAGCACTGCTATCGACATCTACTGGTTTCGATTTTGAAATCTCTCCATGCCAGTGCCATTCTGTATAGCCTTGTACAATCCCGTTGCACATGACATGACTTTTGATTTCCTCACCAGTGTTGACTTTCAAGTTGTTACCGCAATGCCTACATGGACAGTAGAACCTATCTGTAGGTTTTTTCCTATGTTCCTCGGCAAATCTAATAAACTGATCAAGACCAGATATAAACTCTGGGGTGCAACGATTACGAATGGACATCCATGATCTATCCATTCTATGATCAGAGAAAACAAGTATATATTAGGAAACAAGTATATATTAGGAAAAGATTAGGGTATACACTTACATCCTAAGTGTATAATGTGATATCATTCTTATATATAATAAATGTGTACCACCTATCCCATCCTTGAACACCTAATCTCACTAGTAAGTGTATAATGTGTATTGGGTTTTCGAGAAAATTTCGGCAGCATTTCCCCGTTGTTCTCTAAGTACATATGTACTTAGAGAACAAATAGGGAAATGCTGCTGAAATTTTCTCGAAAACCCAATACACATACACTTACATCCTAAGTGAGATTAGGTGTTCAAGAACAGTCCCAAACCGGGGACTATCCAAGATTTACTCCTAATGAGTCAATCTTGGACGGGTTTCTAGGCCAACAAACACATTTGATGTCATTCTTATATATAATAAATGTGTACCACCTATCCCATCCTTGAACACCTAATCTCACTAGTAAGTGTATAATGTGTATTGGGTTTTCGAGAAAATTTCGGCAGCATTTCCCCGCTGTTCTCTAAGTACATATGTACTTAGAGAACAAACGGGGAAATGCTGCTGAAATTTTCTCGAAAACCCAATACACATTATACACTTACATCCTAAGTGAGATTAGGTGTTCAAGAATAGTCCCAAACCGGGGACTATCCAAGATGTACTCCTAATGAGTCAATCTTGGACGGGTTTCTAGGCCAAAAAACACATTTGATGTCATTCTTATATATAATAAATGTGTACCACCTATCCCATCCTTGAACACCTAATCTCACTAGTAAGTGTATAATGTGTATTGGGTTTTTGAGAAAATTTCGACAGCATTTCCCCGCTGTTCTCTAAGTACATATATACTTAGAGAACAAACGGGGAAATGCTACTGAAATTTTCTCAAAAACCCAATACACATTATACACTTACATCCTAAGTGAGATTAGGTGTTCAAGAACAGTCCTAAACCGGGGACTATCCAAGATTTACTCCTAATGAGTCAATCTTGGACGGGTTTCTAGGCCAACAAACACAATAATAGATATGTACATGTTAGGGTTTCATCAATGTTAGGGTTTAATCAAATCAAATTAGGATGCTAGAATGGATTTAAATCAAATTAGGGTTTAAATCAAATCAAACATGGCCGTGGCTGTGTTGGCCTACCATGGTCGTGCTGGGCAGCACGGCCGTGCTGTCCAGAATGGCCGTGCTGCCCAGCACGGCCGTGGTAGCCCATTCTTCTCAGTTCTCAGTGAAAGAAGTGGTGAAACCAAGATTTAGATGCAATATTAGGCGAGCAACAACAACTGACCTCCCAGCAGTGGTGGCGGTGACCGGCGAGCTCCAGGCGGCAGGGCAGGCAGGTGCAGCGGTGGCCGGCGAGCTCCAGGCGGTAGGGCAGACAGACCAAGGAGCAGCGGCTTCGGCGGGAGGCGGCAAGCAGGAAGGCGGCACGGCGGCGAGCTCCAGGCGGCAAGGAAGGCAGACCAAGGAGCATCAGTGGCTGCGGAGAAGGGGGCGCGGCGAAGAAGGGGGCACGGAGAAGGGGAAGAAGGCAGCAACAGTGGCGGCGGAGAAGGGGGTGTGCCGGCGGCGCGGCGGCGCTGTCGTGGAGGAAGAAGGAGCTTTCGTGGAGGAGAAATCGGCGTCGTGGTCGGGCGACAGCAGAGAAGAAAAAGGAAATCGGCTCGCAATGAAACAGAAGAATGGGGAAGAGTCGGGCAATCGCGGGATATTAAGTTCCAAAATAGCGTCAGTTGTTTCAAACAACTGACGCCTAAACCTCTTTAGCGTCGGTTGTTTGAACCAACCGACGTCCAATTGGACGATATTTTTCACGAAATTGTTTGGCGGGAACCACTTTCAGCGTCGGTTATAAAAGGTTAACCGACGCTGAAAGTGATACTTTTCGCGCAAATTTTCATCGCGCATAGGCGTCGGTTTCTATCTACATAACCGACGCTGAAAGTGACACTATTTTTTTTGCTCGAAAATTGGATTTCGTGGGCGACTTTAGGCGTCGGTTTGTTATTAACAACCGACGTTGTATTCAAAGCGGTACCCGTGTCTGGCTGGTCTTCGAATATAGACGTCGGTTTGACTAAATAACCTACGTCTAATAGTGTAGGCGTCGGTTTTCCTAAAGAACCGGCGCCCAGAAAAGCGACACTGAATGCTGTTTCTGTAGTAGTGTCTCTTACAGATTTATTACCCACTCTAGCTCCAAGTCTTCAGCCTTGATCTTCACCAAGGGACTCATTCCCTTGTTCTTCTTCACCTCTCTTGGCTAAGAGAGAGAATCTTCATCTTCATGATTGAAATGAGAGATAGGAGGTGGTGGAAGTGAGAGCCTCACAATATATACATGTAGGACTAGCTCTCTTATAGATTTCCTACTCACTCTAATGGATGTAGCAAGTGATTAAGCTTAGAGAGAGAGAGGAGGCTGTAGGAAGCACTCAGCTATAGAATAGGAACCTCACATAGAGTTTGCAATGAATGCTCAACCTTGGAATGAAGCCCAAGGGGTCCTATTTATAGCTGGGGATGCCTTTTAGCCTTTGGGAACACTTGTGAACGAAAACTAGATGTTTTGTGGCTTGCAACTGATCTATTTTCACTTGTTGCAACTCCACAATGGCTAGAAGAACTTTTCTACACTTTTCCGTACAATGCAATCAGTCGAGTTTCTATAAGGGTAACTCGACTGATAGAGTAAAAGACAAAGCCGATATTCAGACCATCGGTCGAGTTTGTCCTGAGGAAACTCGATCGACCAATGAAAATTGATTTGGTCAGTTACTCCATCGGCCGAGTTCTGTGTAAACACAACTCGACCGATGCAATATGTAGAAAATTGATCAAGGATGATCGGTCGAGTTTTCAGGCTGGGAAACTCGACCGACAAAGTGTCTGTAATCAATTTTCAAAGTTGCATCTAAAGTGCTCTAATATTCGATCTAAGTGCTCATGATATTTTTCTAAGCTTAATTACAAGTCATACAATCATTACAAGTGATTTACAACATGATTCTAATGGATTTACATCATATTACAAAAACGTGCACTTGTATGACTTTGACTTGTCTTTTCTCCAATTTGAGATGCGCAAGTTTGGGAAATTGGAGTGTGTCTATACCTAATCTGAAATCACTCAATTAGAGACATTAGACACCAATATGTGGAATGGTTAGTCATCATCAAAACATGGGTTTAGTCAATTTAAATGTGAGTCAACATTGACCTAATTGACCTTGAGTCAACAATTTTCAGCAACATAAGAGAGGCGCCGACCCTAAAAACCTCACCTTTAGGCCACCACGCCCAGGCTTCTCCCCGTCGGCCCCCTTGCCCCTTGCTGGGGTGGGTTGCTACGCACTCCGGCCTGTCCCCTCCCCCTCTCTCAACAGCCCCCATGGGATCCTCATCCCTGGGTGTCCACACCAGATTCCTCTACTCTGATGACGGCGAGCCGCTCCCGGTTCTTGATGGAGATGAAGGCTTTGAGGGCCCTTTCCAGGAGGTTAGAAGACGCCGCTCAAAGGCCAAAGCAGTTACCCCTCCCACCCACGCCACCTCGGCGGTCATCCCTGAACAAAGTTCCCTTCCTAGGATGGAGCGGAGGAAAGAGATGTGGGAAGGACAAAACACAGCTAATGCCCCGAATCCCCCGAACCAAAGACCCATGGTGGAAGTTATTAAGCTACCTCAATCGGTTTCACGGACCATCCGAGAGGAGGTATCTAGGCAACCACGCAGGCCTCAGAATCTCGACCAGTGCCATAAATGCCTCCGCAAAGGGCACTGGAAGAGAGAATGCACGGTCGAGTGGGTGTGTTTCTCTTGTGGAAAGACAGGTCATCGGGGATCCACGCCTTGTAACACCCCCTCCTTTCTCCACAAACCAAAGTGTGTCCCCCCCCTCTCCCATCCCACCCCCACCCCAGACCCGAGTTCCATCCCTAGGCAGATGCATCAAGGTTGACCTCCAAGATCGTGAAGATCAAAGGAGGCAAAGAGAGCAGGAGAATGGCTTCTAGTCTTCTCACGGAGGCTGTCGTCTTCAGTTGGGAGGCCCCTATGCCATGGCCCTCTTTAGAGAAGGCCATATGGGACATATGGCCAGAAGCTTCACAGGTCTTCAAAATCTCACCTTCTTCAGTAGTGTTTCTTATCCCAGACAAGGAGAAAAGGTAAGAGATTTTAGAGAAGGGAAGCTGTGTAGCCCTCGGTATCACGCTCACATCAAAACTTTGGGAACTGGATCATGATGCAGAGAAACCATATTGGTGGTGGATATTTCTATCAGACGTCCCCTTACATTGTCGTACGGCTGCTACCCTGAAGCAATTGGTAGGCTCCTTCGGTTCCTTCAGGGGAGTCTCTTCCTGGAGACGACACCCGCCTGATCTTTCTGAGGTATTAGTTCTAGTCGGCGCCACTAATGGTCAGGTCCCAAACAAGATTCGGTTGGAGGCTGATTAATTTATGTATCAGGTCTCGGTCTCCCGCGTAGCCACCATCTCAGCCGCTTCAGGAGGGTTCATCTTCACTCCATGTGGCCGTCAAGCGGGTATCAGGCCGGAAGATCTCCGGGTGGACGAGAACATATTTGAGATGGACCCTCACACTCTTATTAAAGAACACCACGTGTACGACGCCACTCACAGCCCGAGAGGAGCAAACGATCCACCCCTGCAGGGGGAGAGTGATCCTCTGAGGTGTTTAACTTACAATCCGAAGGGGGATGAGAGTGTCGTCAGATAGAGATGGGTCACCGATGCTTCTGGAGATCGCAGGAGACTACAAGAACCAATATTGGGGGAGTTATTTGATTTTATCCCAGAGACACAACAGTCTAGGCAGAGCTCACGCAACTCAGGGACGAAAGATAGAATATCGAATCATATGGATGCAGATGAAGGATTTCTTGAGAACCCAGTCAGGAAAGACTATGACCCTCTCGATAGCACACCAGATTCCATCTCAAGCCTTCAATTCCACCTCAACTAAGAAGTAAGGGAAGAAACAATAGCACGTCATTTCAGTAAGGAGGTCAAGAGTACCTGAGGACTCGGTCATGGTTTTCTAAGACAAGAAGTTGGTTCTGTTATGTTAAAGCTACTCATTTAGAATGTGTGTGGGGTGCTGAATGAGGAGACCAATGATCGCATCAAGGCCCTGAAGCGCATCCACAGACCGGATTGCCTCTCCATCTTGGAACCTTTCGCCCATAGTTCCCGGCTCATCTTGTTCATGGAATGGTTGGGATACGACTGGGCGAAGGCTAACATGGATGGAAACGAGAAGATTTGGATTTTGTCGTCCAAATACCTAAGACCATTTTTTATTGAAGCTTCCTCACAACATCTTACGGTTGAAAAAAATTCCCGGGACGGCGGCCGTTATAGATTCTTGTGGCCTACACGAGTTGTAGTATGACAGTCAGACGTGATCTTTTGACAGACCTTGTACATCTTAAAGATGTGCTCCCACCATTGAGATGGATTATCATGGGAGACTTCAATGTGGTCTAGAGAGAAGAAGAGAGAACCAATGGAAGCCAACCTAGCCAGTGGGTGATTCATGACTTTGTCGCTTGGGCAGTGATGATGGACATGACAGAGATGGACTTCCAAGGAAGCCCATTCACATGGGTCAACAAGCAGATAGAAGAACCTAGTCAATGGTTAAGGTTAGATCGTTGTTTTAGCAACTCGTTGTGGTCTGATGAGAGCATGAACGGTCTCGTCGAGCACCTCGTACGTACCTCACTCTCCGACCACGCTCCCCTATTGGTTCATTTTCATAGGCTCAACTCTAACCAGCGCAAAGCTAGTTTTACCTTTAAGAAGATGTGGATTCACCATGAAGGCCTAGATGAGGTCATTAGAGAGAATTGGCACATGGAGGGATGAGGTGATCCCATCTATCATTTCTTCACCAAACTAAAAAAACTTGAAGCTAGCGTTGAAGACTTGGAACAGAGAGGTCTTTGGGAATGTGTTGGGTATGGTCACAGAGGCCGAAGATAAGTTGCTTAAATTGTAGCATCTTTTCAATCTTCATCTGACAAAAGGCAACAAATGAGTGATGGAGAGAGATGATCACAAGCTATGCCTAGCTCTATTCAAAGAAGAGTCTTATTGGAAGGAAATCTTAGGAGTGAGATGGCTTAAAGAAGACGTTAGGATCACCACCTTCTTCCACGCCAAGTTTAAAGTGAGAAGGCATTAGGTGAAAGCACTACACATTCAAAGAGGAGACGGTTCTTGGGAAGAATCAGATGATAAAATACTAGCTAAAGCAGTCTCATATTTCTCGGACCTTTTCACAGAGAAAGGGGTTGATGAGGATCAGGCCTTGGGAGAGTTAATCCCAAGACTGGTAACTGAGGAGGATAATGTGAAACTATACAACCTTCCTATAGAATAAGAGATATGGGAAACCATCCAACAGATGAAGGATGACAGTGCCCCTATCCCTATTGGTTTCAAGGTGAGTTTTTACAAGTTTGTGCGGAGCATCATAAAAGGGGATTTTGTCCAATTTATCCACCATTGTTTCAATGGTTCTTACATTTATAGGGGGGCTATGGAGAACAAATTGGTCCTTATTCCCAAAGGTTCCCCTCCCATAGAGATGACTGACTTCCGCCCCATCAACATCATTAATGTAGCTATGAGAATTGTCAGTAAATTATTGGCAATAAGGCTAGGCTTGGAGCTGTCGAGGATCATCGTCGAGGAGCATAATGCATTCGTGCATGGTTGTGACATTGCAAACAACATCAAGATGGTGCATGAGTTATGTGGCAACATCAACCAGAAAGATAGAGGCGGAGATAATATCATCCTCAAGGTGGACATGAGTAAGGCGTTCAACCACATAGACTATGGCTTCTTATGGAAGACCTTGGAGGCCTTCGACTTCAACGAGAACTTCATCAAGTTAGTTCAAAAAATTGTCACTGGAGCTTTTTTCACGATTCACATGAATGGCACATATGTTGGCTTCTTCCCAGCCTTAAGAGACCTTAAACAGGTTGATCCCCTATCACCAGGGCTCTTCATCCTGATTTAAGAAGTCCTTGGCTGAGCGATCATGAAGCAAAGGGACAAAGGAGGCTTGTTCCCCTTCAATACTAGAGGAAGAGGGGTGGCATCCTCACACCCTTTTTTCACTGACAACATCATTTTCTTCTTTTCTAATATAGGGCTTACCATCCCCAACCTCCTTCGTACGATCTCCCACTACAAGAAGGCATCCCGATAAGTGATGAACAAATCCAAGTCTTCCTTCATCTGCAACAAGTCCGACGAAGAAAAGATTGAGGAGTTGGCCCTTTCCTTAGGTGTTGATTACCAGTGCCAGCAGATGAGTTACCTGGGGGTCCCTTTACCCACCGGTAGAATCACATCGCTCGGGTTCACGAGCCCGATTGATAAGATCACCAAGAGGCTGGAGGGATGGAAGGGAAGGCTACTCTCTATGGCGGGGAGAATCACTCTCATCAACCATGTGCTGACTTCCAATCTGATATACTCCCTCATTGCTATGGTGATTCCAAAGGTTGTTCTTCACAAGATAGAAAGCCTTTGTGCCGACTTCCTATGGGAGGCATCAGGGGGAGGGAGGTGTAAGCATTGGATCGCATGGAACCACATCACCAAGCCCAAAGTTGAAGGTGGAACATGCATTGTGAGTCTGCTCGATCTACAACAAGGCATGTTTCTCAAGGTGGTGTGGCTCACGCTGAGCTCACATTCCATGTGGGCGCAGTACTGCCGCACTAAATATGTTCGAGGAAGGAGTTGGACCATGGACACAGACCATCCAAGCTGGTTAAAGAAGTCGTCATTTGCTTCCCCGTTGTGGCGTAAGGTTTGGCAGTTTTTCCCCAAGCTCCTCCAACACGTTTGATGCGAGGATTTTGAGTCGCTTTTATAGACTGGTTTTACATGTATTTTATGTGTTTATTAGTCACATTTGTGGTTAATATCGCATGATTCACTTGTTTTAGTCTATAATCTCTTTTTGCATCAAATCTACTGTATTTCATCTTTTTGGTTATAAATGATCATATTGATGTGTTTTAGCAAGGCTGATTTGGATTTATCTTGAAATTTCAGGAAAAATGAATATATGCAGTTGTCGATACCATCGACAAATGTCGATAGTATCGACTCGGTCACAGTGAGACAGCCTCAAGGAACCAAGATGCATCGATACCATCGACACCGAAGTCGATGGTAGCGAGATACCTACAACGAGCCAGCAGTCAACTGGTCAATACTATCGACGCAAAGTCGATGCTATCGACCTTGCCCAGCTTCAGTGTCGGATCGGTGATAAAAGCGACACCTAAAGGTGTCGATACCATCGACACTACAGTCGATGGTATCAAGTCTACATCAAGCGGAACGTCAGAAAAAGAAGACTTGTCGATATTCTGACGGGTCGATACCATCGACCCGCGTCGATGGTATCGACGTTGTCAGATCAGGTTTTGTTTCAAATCGATTCTAATCGGACGGTGGTGATCTTTTGGCAATCGAAAGTGGTCCATATACCTAATTACGGCAGCCCTAAGCAAGACATCACGTCATTAGTCATTGCATAAGTCTCAAGGAGAGGAGGAGAGAAGAACAGAGCCCAGAACCACGCCCCGATCGTTCTGAGAGCCGCATAAGACATTTTCCACCACCGAAAGGCTGTAGATCGCACATTCTACATCAAGGAATGCCCGAATATCCTCCGTTTAGGGGTTTACATCACTTTCATTCACGTTTTCTCCACGTTTCCCTTTCTCTCACCATGTCTTTCATTGAGATGAATATGCGGGGCTAATCCCCTTTATCTTTAGGACCGGGAGTAGCCCGGGCGATGGTTGTATGACATTTTTACCATAGTATTTCCTAATTTGTCTCTTAAATATGTGGTATGATTTCATTTTCTCCATTATATCATTATTATTTATCACCCTAATGATAATCTAATGCCTTTAATTACTTTGAAAGAAGAATTAATGGTTGAAAAGAGACGAAATTCACATTGACTAATAAATCCTTTGAATAAGGCGATGTACGGTTAATGGTGGAAACCCAGAGTATGGTCCTCATGCACCTAGTTTAGGGTATAGGTTACTACTACCGTGGAACCGACCTAGATTTAGGTAGTGAATTGTATCACGAAAGTGAGCAATTCTGAATATAGACCACTACCTGGAATGAGAGACAGATTAGGTTAACTATGTAGAAATTAATACAACAAGAACATGTGGTGAAATAATAATCCTAAAGATTTCCATTTGAATTGATTAAACCAAATATTTAATCGATTGCTCTGTTTTCTTTCATTTTTTTTCTCTTTCAATCAACTCTCAAATCAATTTAATCAGTCTAGCTAATTGCAAGTAGTTAGTAGTAGTCTACCAATAATTACGTTTCCCTGAGTTCGACTCGGGCCTCATAAAGGCCTATGCATTCTATGCATGATAAATTCATGTCAACGTTCGGTGGTGCCCAGGCCACAACCACGAGTTACCATTTTGGACCACTAAATGGTGCGATGAGCTCCTCCTCCCTCACGCCTTGCCAACCCATAACCCTTCCCCTAAGGAGACCATATCATATTTCTTAGTGCAAGGTAATGATTGGGACTTGTCAATACTATATGAGAAGGTAGATGAGTCAGGTGTTGAAACCATATGAAAGGTTGAGCATCCAGGCATGCACATTAGTAATGCTCGCATGATATGGGAGCCAACACAAGATGGGAGTTTTAACACCAATTCAACTAGAGAAGTTCTCAGAAATCATGGTAATGAGCAACCATTCCACTCTTGGATATGGCATTCAACAATACCACTCAAGGTATCTACTTTTGTATGGAGGTTGCTACACAAAGCCATCCCAGTCGATAGTAGGATATAGGACTACCACATCGAGATGGTCTTGAAATGTGATTGTTGTGAGGAGGCGAAGGAGGAGAACCTTGCACACCTATTCCTCAGTAGCGACCTGGCGGTAGATTTGTGGCACATAGCAGAGGAACTGATCGGTCTATGACCTCACGGTAGAGGAGGGATCAAGGAAACCATGTATCCATTTTAGAGGAGAGCCACCTCCATATCCATGGAAGGCATTTATTGGCTTTCTACCACAGTTGATTATTTGGCACATCTGGAAGCAACGATGTGCAACAAGGTATGATAACAAAAAGACTCTGATGTCTAGGATTTGGGAGCGAATCAAGTCGACAGTGGATGCAGCGTGTAGAGAGTTCCTTTTCAAAAAAGTGGAGGACAAAGATCAGAACCAGTTCTTCTTAGACTAGGGTATTCCACATCCAAGACATGGAGCCATGAGTTTTACTATTATCAGATGGGAACCTTAAAAAACAAATGGGCTCAAGTTAAATGTAGCAGTCCTTGGGGATATTCCACGATGCTCCATCCTGACGGCCATCGAAGGGATCATAAGGGACCATAATCATAGGGTTAGGCTAGAGTTCACCACATAGATAGCAATGGAGAACTCCATGGAGGTCCTACTAGTTGCTACTAAATACAACCTTAATTTATGTGCTCTTTGTGATAGCATGCACATACGATAGAGGTTGGTTCCTCTGTCGCGGGCCTATTAAATGGCACCAAAATCGAACACTGGTGGCACCAAGATAAGATATTGAGAATTAGAACCAAAATGACTGATCTTAATATCTCAGGTAGAGAGATATACAAGGAAGGGAATATAGTGGTGACTGCCTTGGCTAAGCACAGAAGAAATCACGACACCTTGATAGTTCACTCATTGGGTGCTCTCCCGCGAGGAGTAGAGGAGATTTGCCATTTTGACAAAATAGAAATGGGACTCAGAAAATGTCATGTAGTGAATAGTTAGTCTAACCACAGCTGTTAGGGGCACACTTGTATAGTTATACATTTTGGAGGGGTATAGCTTTATTTTTCACTCTTTTGAGCATGAGTATATGTATACTTTTTGAGTTCTGAGCTCGAGGGAGGCGGGATGAATATATCCTCCCGTTCTAAGAAAAAAATAAGATTAAGAAAGGTGACAATGAGTAATGGCTGGTATGACGGTGCAACGGCGCTAAACTCAGTCAGATTTGTGTTTCCCTACGTGTGGACAATAAGAGCTATAGAAGATGATGGAACTTCCATGGGTCAGATGGAATGTTGTGCCCCATTCTTACTCCAAAATATGTGTGCAGTTCCATATGAGGATTTGAATGAGTCATACATAAACGTGGGATGAAATATCTCAAGCAATATCTTATGTATGGGTAGTATACAAATGCAAAAATTAAATGCAAAGAAGATCCACATAGACCTGCGTATTAGAAGCATGATGGCGTGCAGTAGTTCAACGTCGTGGATGACTTGTTCTTAGGGTTAGTTTGGTTGGGGGTAGTAGGGTGTAGCTTAGTGAGTTCGCAATGTGAAATTGTACATCAAACACACATTTTGTCATCGAACTCACTTAACGTAGAACTTTAGTGGAAAATTGGAGTTACAATTGTTAGGTCTGTGAAATATCTAGGCCAGTTGAATCAAGATGGTACAACCCATTAGGTCTTGTTTGACATCCATTGCCCTTGCCGTGTGGGGTTATAAATCCCAGTCGCCATTGACAAAAGGAAAATGCAGCCAAGCAAAAGAGAAAATCGGCAGGCGTGAAGTAGGATACACCAGAAAAGAAAAAGAAAAGAAGCCGCTTTGTTCAGGAGGAAAAGCAAAGATGGAGAGGGAGAAAATTTTAAAGGTAAGAAGAAAGAAGTGGGATAGGACTATTAGGTTGTGTTTGTTACATGGTGAATGATAGGGAGGGGAATAATGGTGAAATAATAATTGTTGTTTGTTTACTATGGTGATAGGGAATTATGGAGAATGTATGGCAAATCCATAGTGAAATTTGATATGTTTTTGTCCTTATAAAAACATGGTGAATCATGGTGAAATAAGTTTGTTTCAAGACTCCACTACTTATTTAGACACAATAATGTTCTAACAAATATGATTCTTAATTGTGTAGGGTGTTTTTTATAAATATTTTTCCCATCATCATCCCTATAACCATGTAACAAATAACTTTTTTTAAGTTTATCTCCATCCCTATCACTATCACCATGCACATGTTATCAAACAACACATTTTTGCAATTTTCCCATCATCATTTCCGTCTGCTTTCCCCTCACCATTACCATCCCCTTCACCATCAATTTTTTCACCATGTACCAAATACAACCTTAAGGTTTCAGGGTTTTATCATCTAGTCCATCTACATTATATATTTTATGGAATGGTGTTTTTTTTGAAATATGGGGTGGTACATAATAAGGTTCTCTTCCTACAATATATCTTCTTATTTCTACTTCTTGGTGTATTATCTTGAATCTTGTGACAACCCGATGCCACAAAAGTGAGATAACTCAAAACCAAAGTGTGATTAACAACTAAATAAGAACAGTACCACATAATAGGATGAATTAAAATTGATCTCATATAATTATTATGTGTGGAAAAATATTACATCAAAGGTCCAAA
Source organism: Alisma plantago-aquatica (assembly GCA_963693085.1). Lineage (NCBI taxonomy): Eukaryota > Viridiplantae > Streptophyta > Magnoliopsida > Alismatales > Alismataceae > Alisma > Alisma plantago-aquatica. Next base: position 560,312,311 of record OY856415.1, on the reverse strand, counting down.
AATTGGACCATATCACATATCAAGATAGGTATGTACATCTTTATAGTGACCAACTATCACGCACCTATTACAGAAGATAAGATGTTCACATATACAAGCTATATATACAACCAAGACATACTGCCAAAAACACGTGTTGATACAACATCTACAAAACACGCCTTCCAAGACCTGAGAGTACATGGACGACACACAAGACTCTACTACAAAATGCTAGCAACATATCCAATATTTTGTGTTCACTAATCTATTTGATGTTTCTCCTCAACAACATGATTTGTATCATGTTGCGCACGACCACCTAAAACGATGCGGCAAACCACAGGGGTGAGACCCATGTCCCGGTGAGAGATATAACTCTCCACCAACAATTATTATAAACAAATATTCTACTCAAGCAGGAAAGTAATATTATTAATAGAATAAGTAGATTTAGCTAAATGAATGATTGAAAATTGATTATACAATTTAAGTAGGTTAAGTAGATACAACTGATAAGTAGAACAAGTTATGCATTTGGATGGAATATGAAGAACATGTATAATAGTTGATTTCTCTTACCACATTATAAAACAACTAAGCAGTACAAGAAATAAAGCAAGGAAAACCACCAATATGAATTATGTTTATCCCTAAATAGATATACTAAATAGATGTGTTACGTCTTTTACTAAGCCCTGAAGATTTGAATCGTACCACCCAAATCCAACTGACCACTGCTAAGTCAAAATTAATGCCATATAAGATCTATGGAAGAGCAAGAATCCATGATCTCACCTTCACCTCTTGGTCAGTACGAGAGACACCATAGAGACGTAATATTCAACTACCACCACTGACATATAATCAAGCTGAAAAGATCTAGCCCACCTTGGTACAAGTCACAATGCTAGAGACCAGGGTATAAGAGATAACCATGTTGTCGAGGTATAATCGTAGTTTTCCTCAAAATCACATCACATACTATAATCACCGAGACACAACCGCAACCTTTCTCAAAACACTTGGGATCTGGATGACAAGGATGTTCTCCCCAAGCACCCAACACACTCAACAATATGTGTTCTGAGTTTCCCTCAGGAATACTCGTTTCACCATCCAGCAAGTTTTGACACTGGAATGGATCTATGGCACATGACAACTACATGATTAGGGTTTCACTTGATTAGTTAAGCCAATTGGGTATCTTTTATACTGCATTAATCAAGTTGCATCGTACACACCCTGGAAGGATTCTAAAAGGATACGGTAGGTTGCAACCTCTGAAGATATAAAACGTATAAGGCATAAAGTTGATCACATCACCACATGATACTGTCTCAATGTCTTTCATAAGACCATCATCATTGTCACATCATTATTGGATTCCAATCCCTTATCACATCACAAAAGGATATCACCTCCCTTTAATGCACAAGGCCATTGACAAGGTCATGAAACCATTTACATAATTTCATGCAAGAGCATCAATATCTCACCATGCCTCATCAAGGCTCATAACCACCATACATGTGTCACATAAGTGTTACCACAACAATCATTAGCTATGATGTTCATTCAACCTACAAGATAGGTTTAGAACATGCTAAGAGAGAGAAAGTAATTCATCAACATGCTAATTACTCAGGAAACTAAGCATTAATCACCATGTTACTCCAATTAAGGTTAGGGTTACTCATAGCTAATCGATTAGGGTTTTTCATAACAATAGTTAACAATCAACCCTAATGTTCACCACTTCCCACATTCTTGGAAACCATAGACCAAACGTTCTCATCAAAACCAAACGATCATGGAAACTAGTAAAGTGTAGCGATCATACAAGATGTAACATCTTTATTGACCACCAGACATTGGTTTCCCTAGAAACCTCTAGGGTTAGGTCCACCATAGCGATTGCAATAATCCTTCAACATAGCAACCAACACACATCGTCAAATATGACAACCACAACAACTCAAGGCATAGTGACCAGCCTAACCCATCAAATGTAGTGACCATCCATAAACATCAACATAGCGATCACAACAAGCATCAAAGCATAGAAACCAGAGAATTAGGGTTAGGGTTATAGCGACCAAACCAAAACCCAAATCCTCAACCACCAGCATGACCTTAATGACCACATGAAAATAGAAAATATGTAGTGACCCAACCAAATGATAACACATCAAGAAGCCAAATAGTCATCAAGGTGTTAACCGCATGAAGAAGATGAAAACTGAATCCATGATTATGATCATATCAAGGGTCAATATAGAACCATGATAAGATAGAAAGCCACCTCCATCATGACCAAAACGGGTTGTTTACCAACATGAAACAAAAACCTCAAGAAGTGAGGTGTATCATGGAAATAAACATTCAAAACCCTAAAACACAATCATAAAAAAAACCAAACTAAAACTCTAGTTTTGTCTATCAGAAAACATGGTGTGAAACTAAGATTAAGAGGGAGAGAAAACCAAGCATATAGCTGATGGAGCTTCCACTTGCGTGGACTTGCGTGCACCACTAAAAATCCTAAAGATAGTAAGTCTTTTAGGTTTAGCCTTGCTTATACTAGATTAAAAACTCCACCCACGTATTCTAGGATACATGGAAGTCTTATCATAGTATAGTTAAGGGTCGAATCCACAGGGCAACGGTCTTGTTAAGATCAACAAGATGGAAAATGTTAGAATTTCATTTAACTCCTTGAAAATTGGTATTTAGATCAAAGAGTTGGTTTTGTTGTTTAAACTAAGTGCGAGTAAAATAAAGGCAAGAAAGTAAATTTAGGGTCATAAACAATGTTACGAAACCACTAGGTAGTGATCGACTTTCACCACCACTACACATGGATCAAAACATGCAACATAGTAACATAACCTGCAATAAAAGTCTAAACAGTCAGTATCTTTGTAGATTTAGTTTCCTTTCGTAGAACTAACTACGAGAAGTGTGGGAATGTTGCAAAGCCAGCCATCCCCAAACAAATGGTCACTTACTTTACATCATTCCCTTCACAAAGTGTGTTCCTCGACTTATCAAGGTTGTACTTTTATACGCCAACTGATTCCATTTCATAGTATGAAAGTACAACGATGGAAGTGAGTTTACTCCACTTCTTGAAGAACACTCCTAGATACCGAAACAGATGCATGGTGACTACATGCATCAAGAACCAACATTCAATCGAGATTCAAATCTAATAGTACAAACATAGATAATTCATACTAATAGATAATAAGTAACACAAGTTGGTGATCAAGCAACAAGCATTCATTAAATGATTGATGTTGAACTGAAAAGAAAGTATATATCTATTGCAAACTTATGAATTACATTGCATGAAATGAAAACATGGGTAGCGGGGATACTCCCCGCACCCTAGTGTATGAGACTACTCGCTCATGGCAAGAACAAAGAAGGGGACGAGAAGATAGAGAGAGAGTGTCATCTCCACGAAGGAGGGAGGAAGGTCGACCCATTGGAGAGAGAGAGCAACGATCTTCACACTTCACATCTTGCTTGATGATGAATCCTCCTCTTCCCACCTTCTTTGTCAATGAGAGAGAAAGTAGCTTGGAGATGGAGTATGGATCTCAGACCGGCAGCCTCGGGGTAGTGGGTGAAGGATGAAATGGCTCTGGAATAATAGAGGCAACCTTTGGACGTCTGAAACTTGATGATTTATGAGGACCCTTTGGGTCTTATTTATAGGCTTTGAGTGGAACTCAAACGGTTTGGGAGATTTGGGCCCAAACGGTCATGAAGATCGTTTGGACTCTCTCTTGGTTTGGAGACCGTTTGAACTCTCTCGGTTTGGAAATCGTTTGAGTCCTCATGGTTTGGAACCGTTTGCCTTTATTCGGTCTTGGGACCATTTGAATTTACACGGTCTTGGGACCGTTTGGCCTTCATTCGGTCTTGGGACCGTTTGGTATCCATTCAGTCTTGGGACCGTTTGGTGTCCATTCGGTCTTGGGACCATTTGGTGTCCATTCGGTCTTGGGACCGTTTGGAGCTTTTGTAATTTTTTATGCTTTTCTGTAAGAAATAAAAGGGGAAAAGTTAGTGATGTAGCCCTATTTTAGGGCTCCATCCTGTGCCATTTTGTACTTAAGTTTCATCTAAACATGTTAGGTTACAAGTCTTTTTCCCTAACATGGTTATCATTGCAAATATGCTTATGGATGTTCTTTGCACTATTTTTCAGGTACTTGAACCATGCTTAGATGGAAGAGAGAGAGAAATAAGGAGTTATAGGGTTCCCCCACTCATGGAGAGACCCAAAGAAGGCCCCAAAGTCTCCCTCAACCTACCTCCAATGGTCAAGAATCGTCCCCAAGCAAATACATCCAAGAATGAAGAAGATTGAAGTGTAATTAAGTGAGGCCAACCTCACCACGATCGTGGGCACTATGCCACAGTAGTGCCTTTTTTAGCAATATGACACCAAGTTCAACAGGGAAATCCCACAGAATCCCATGGTCGTGGCCCTATTCCATGACCATGGCCATTGAAGACACCACGGCCGTGGCCATCAGCATGGTTGTGGTCAGTAGAAGAGAAAATGATTGTGGCATCCTACCACGATCGCGGGAATTAATTGTCAAAAGTTCAACTTGCAGCAGGGTTTTTCCCCAGAACGCCACGACCATGGCCGAAGAAGCTCAAGACGACCATGGTGATTCCCCATGGTCACCTCCTCCTCCTCCAAAATGGCCGTGTTACCCAACACGGCCGTGTTACCCAACACGGCCGTGGTGCCCCTAACCCGCCATGATCGTGGCATCCCGCCATGGTCGTAGCTACCACCATACTTGACCTTTTTCCAAATTCCTTAACACCACAACTGTTTCACCACTCCACGACCGCCCTCCACCACCCTCACCACGGTCGTGGCACACCACCATGGCCGTGGTGGTCCACCAACCCTACCCTACGTTTCACTACTTTTCCTAAACTGCCCCTACTTACCCTAGTGCTTCCACCACCACCTATATATACATGGGTGGTGGCCATAGCACTAGGTTAGATGCCCCCTAGCTGTTCTTAGCCTCCACTCTCCACCCTTGAGCTCTTTGTGCAATCTCCTTGCATTTTGGGCTCATCATCCACCATTTCCACCCTCATTCCATCATGGAAACCTAGTTCCCTAGGTTTTCATCCATAATCCCCTACCATTTCATGCACCCCTGCACCCTTGGAGGAGGGAGGACGTCTACAGTAAGTTTGGAGGTGAAGAAGGAGGATTCCACATCAAGCTTCATGGAGTCCCTACTTCTACCCCTTTCTTTTCTTGTTTTCTTGATCATGTCTAGCTAAGCCCCTTGTGGTGGGCTGTTTGGGATTTAAATGTAACTTTGATACCATGTTGGGGGATAATTTCTTATAATGAACTTAATTCATATCTATGATGATTACTTCTTGCTTCTATCTCTTTTCCTATCTTATTGCATGTGGTTTGTGCTTCTTGTATGAATTGCTTGTTTTGAGGTTTTTGATGACACTTAGTTTCTAGGAGGAATTGGGGTGTATGTGGCAATCTTAGGAATGGCTCCTAGGTCTAATTAGTGGATCCCTAGCTAGCTCCATTTGGTCCTACATACACATCCCTCCTCCTACAAATGAGTGTGAGATCTAAGTAGCTAGTGTAAGTGAGATTGATGTACTTGTCTAGGGCCTTCTAAAGGCTAGAGTGGCTAGTGGCATGAGGTTAAATACCCTCATCTCTACTCCCATATCTACCCTCAACCCTCAATTACTCACTATCACTTACCCTAGAAACCTAGATTTGGCTAATCCCATTAGAATTACACCTAACCCTAGTCTTCTACTAGTAGTATAGGGTATATTCTAATGGCATTGTCCTTGTTGTTTGGTTTGGTAATCTAGATATGAAATGAGAACCTTGCATGTTTAATGACCTCCCCCAACTAATATCAAAGTCACATCCCTCAAACGGCCCACCTACCCTAATCAATTGCTTAAAACCCATCTTGCTTAGTTTGCTTGTTCATGCTAGTCTAGTTTAGTTGCTTTTACTTAATCTAGTTAATTGCTTAGTTTTTCTCTTTAGTGTTAACTTAGGCTCTTGCTCTTGCTAGTGGTTAGTTTAGTTCTTAATTGCTTCTTGCCTTTCTAGAGTAGTGTAGCTCTTCTTGCTCTTTCTTAGTTAGTTTGTTAATTTAGTTTACTAATTTGCTTGCTCTTCCATAACTTAGTTTCCATCTCACATTTCTAACTCGCTCATTAGCGTAATCAAACAACCAAACCTTTTAAAACCCTAAGCTCCACAAAAGGAACATAGCCCACTTTGTCTAACTCTAGTGCCCCCTCTATCTCTGTGGTTCGACCCCTTATCTTGCCAATCACCTATACTACAACAGTACCCCGTACGCTTGCGGGTGACCTATTTTAGTCTTAGTGATCGACTCAGTTAGGGATAACATAAATTTTGAAAGCATAAGATCCCATATCATGTGCGCTCTGACCTCGTGGGGTGTAAAAGCACCACTAGCGTGGACGCACCAAGCTTTCTGGCACCGTTGCTGTAACATCCCTGACTTGGGTTATGTGTTAACCCTAGATGTTTTGCCTAATAAGGTTAAGTATATGCTTAATATTATATTAGTAAAAGTAATTAGGGCTCATGAGAAACTTATGTTTCAATTTTGGTCCTATTTGAACAATGTTGAAGCAATGTTTGCTTATTTTGGACTAAAGTGCAAATTACCCAAGTTGAGGGGTTAAATTGCAAATGTTGCATGATAAGATGTTCCTATGATGTTGAGACATAATAAGAATTAATATGATGTAGTGGTATGATTTTCACAAGCTTAGGCACCAAGATTAAGCTTGTAAAGCAATCCTTGTGCATTAAAACCTAGTTTTGGTGTAATGTGCAATTTACCCAAAACCTAGGGTTCAATATGCAAATTACCACTTCAACAAGGTCCCTAATGTTTCTTGGTATCATGTAAAGCAAATAAAATGAGAAGGGCGCCTCATTTGAATTAAGTTGGAGGAGAGAGAATCTTGATATTAAAATAATCGAGATTTAATCCTAAGTGAAACCCTAATTCAATTTAGGGCAAAAATGAATGTATTAATTAAAAGGCCTTCAAACAAAATTAAAATCGTTGGATTCAGATGTGTATGTGACGTCCTTGATCCTTGCAAGGACCACGAAAATATCCAAGGGAGTGGATAACTCACACAAAATTTTATAAGAAAAAGAAATATCCACTCACATATGGATATTAATATAAAATGATTTAAGGTGCTTGATTTGCTTTTCTTTAAATCATGGATAATTGAGATTAATAAGAGGAAAACAAGATATCCTCGTCCCTAAGGAAGATGAGGGGGAAGAGGCGGCCACATTTTTGGGGTTAATTGGATTTTTGTAAAGTACATTCTCTCTCATCGAATTTTTATAAAAGAACCTTTTACAAGCCAAATGGAAGGCTTTTTTTTCAACCCCACTTCTTCTTTTTGCTTGAAAAACCGACCAAGATAGCTAAGAACAGCATGGAGCACGTTCCCAACTTGTTGGTAAGCCTTTGACCTTCGTTCTTCATGATTTCATGGTGAAAATCATAAAACAATATATGATTCCTTCATTTCTTCACTCCATCTTCAACCCTAGCCGATCTTTTCACTCCAAAATCTTGAGAAACGACCTTGGGAGGTTGCTAGAGCTTCAATAACCATTGGATCCGTCAATCTTGGAGCTTGGGATCAGATTTGAAGGCGGGTTTTAGAACTTGAACCCTTCTACATTGTTATTCAACTATCAATCTTGCAATTTCGTTGATTTCTTCATCTGTTTGGTTAATTGCTTGTTGTAAATGGGTAAATCCATGAAATCAGATGCATTAGGAGTTTCAGGGACGAATTTAGATGATGATGACATCATCTTGGACACTTTTCCCAAAGAAATCTTGTTCCAAACGGTTTCAACATGTTTGCCCATTTGGTTTCACCAAACCGTTTGAGAGCAAACGGTTTGAGACCATTTGAGAGCAAACGGTTTCAAAACCATTTGAAAGAGTTGAACAAGGGTTGACCGTTTGATAATCCTGTTCCTAATTATTTTGGTTGATAACCCACCAAATTTTATGGATTAATTCCAAAGGAATCATGAGTTGAATGCTAATCCATTGGGCAAATCCTAATTGGATTAAGTGCTGAATTTCAACTTGATTAATTTGACTTTTTGGGTTAATTAGCCCAAACGGTTTCAAAACCGTTTGGGAATCACCCAAATGGTCTCAAGACCGTTTGTAGGTCAACCAAGACCATTTGGAGGTCTAGGTTTGAGTATGGTTAAGTATTTTAAGATTCAAACATATGGTATAAACCCTAATCGGCTAAGTGTTGATTTTGCAATTGAATGAGTTGATACTTTGGGTTGATTGGCCCAAACGGTTTCAAAACCATTTGGGGATCACCCAAACGGTCTCAAGACCGTTTGGGGATCACCCAAGACCGTTTGGAGGTCTAGGGTTAAGCATGGTTGACCAATTGAAGGTCTAAAGGTACCAAATCACTTTGCAATTAAGTGTTGATTTGATGATCAACTCAATAGCTCAAACCCTAATGACTTTTCACTAGAATCCAGGATGAGACAAACGGTCTCAAGAACGTTTGGAGTTCATCCAAATGGTCTCAAGACCATTTGGAGGTCTAGGGTTGAGTATGGTTAAGCAATTGAAGATCCAAAGATACTATGTTGGAGTGTAATCAATTGCTGATTTGGTGATCAATCCAATGACCCAAACCCTAATTGGTTGACTTGGATTTTGATGTTAACATGGGAAAATGGTCTCAAGACCGTTTGGTGGTCATCCAAATGACCTCAAGACCGTTTGGGGTCAGGTCATGTTCAATTTGGATGATGGTTCAATGGTTTCAAAGTAACTAATCTTGCATTGATTAGTGTTGAAGGATTATCGATTCCAAACCCTAATTCAATTGACTCAAGCCCTATTTGATAATCAATTTAGGGTCAATTGAGGGTCAAATCAATTGAAGTTTGACCTATTAAACTCAATTGAAGAATGAGGATAGGTCCAATCGATGATTGGTTCCATGAATTCATTGATTGAAGGAATCAACATTGGCCAATTCAATTGGTTGAGACCATATTTGGTCCATGCGATTTTGAGGAGGTTTGGACCAAACGGTCTCAAGACCGCTTGGGGCCAAATGGTCTCAAGACCATTTGGGACCAAACGATCCCAAACCGTTTGTGCCCATGCGGTTTCAAAAGTCAAACTTGGGCAAACGGTCTTCACCTACTACTTTAGCAAATGGTCTTGAGTGTGCAACTTTACCAAACAGTTTCAAACTATTTGAACTTTGAAAGATCAAGACCGTTTGGGGCTCAATTAGTCAAGGTTGATTGAGGATTCAATTGGTTAATCCACTTGGACACCTATTGTAATTGAAGATTCAATTGGTCAATTCAATTGAATACCTTATGAGATGAAGGTCCAATGTGATTGAATCTCTTAAGAATTAAAGATGATGAATGATCCATTGATCCAATGATGATTAGTAATGATAATCAATGAAGGTACAAAGGTTGAAACTCTAATAGTACCTAACTGATTAATGTCAATTAAGGGATGAACCCTAATTGCTTATAGGATCAATGACTTAGTACACCATGTTAATCATAGTTGTATGTACTTGATTGAAGGGTTGATATGACCTAATCAAGTTGAGAGGATGTTAACATGAAATAATACTTGAATATGATTCATGAGGTGTTTAAGGGTATGATCCTTAAGTAGAGAGATCATTAAACCCTAATCTTGAATATAAACCCTAATGGACAGATCTATTGAGTCCTAACCCTAGTTGTGGGCAATTCGAAATGTAACCCTAACCCAGGGTGAGGATGTAACCCTAATGTAGGGTAGTGCCATTAATACTAATGTGAAGCCTTAACACTGGGTGATGTGTTGTAAAACCTTAATTTCACATAATACTAGGTGAAACCCTAATATGGAAGGATGTTATGTGAAACTCTAATGAATAGTGATTCTAGGTGAAATCTATATATGTTTGTGAGATGCTAAGTGAACCTTAAGTTATAATTATGGAATCCTATTCCTATTGATGGAATGGTGATTAATGTATTGACAAATGAAATACTTAGAGAGGTTGATTATGGATATCCTTATATTAACAGTCCCTGACTCAAGGGTGAGTCCATACCTTTGACAATGGTTGTGTTTTCTAAATAAATGAATCATGACCAATACATTGCATGATGAATGTGATGATCTAGTGCATAAGTATTAGGATGAGAAATACCCTAATACAATCTAAGTGAATAACCCAGGTAAGATGAAGGTGTTGAGGGAAGTGATACGTCAAGGTATGATAGATATCACATCCAACACCCCAATTCTGATATACCATGATGTGTTCTAAGTTCATTATAATTGGAATAGATGACACATGAAATGTGCCATGAAAATTGTTACATTGAGATGTAATGCACTTTGTTAAGTGTAGGCTAACATGCCTTATGAAAAGGTTAATCCAAATCAATGGACTATGATACAATCATATTCTGATTAAGATGAGAGAGAGACTCATACTTTGTGTTCATAATACATTCAATAATGAATAATGATGATATATAAGTATGTTTGAATACTTATGATATCTGTTTTTGGTTCCTAGCTTTGAGAAGCAATGGAATAGGGCTGATCTTTAATAATATGATCTTAAGAACCCAAGTGGTTAATTATGGAACATCCTAATGAAGGGTGCTGATATAAAAGAGGGAACAGTGGTATTACTTAGTGTTGTATGGTACTGATGTGAAAGAGAAATCATGAACCCTAAAAAGGGATGATACTACTTAGTGTTGTATGATATTGATATGAAAGAATTATAATTGTTACCATGAATACTAATCATGCATGGATGATGAGATGAGAAGCATAGCCATGTATGGGCTATGATTGCTTGTTTATTAAGAATGTTTTATAGGCTTTATAAGCCTTCATATGCTTTGTGTAGTGAGAATCATTGAGCTTTGTGTACTATGTAAAATACATTGTATAGAAAGAATTATGACGTCTTTGGTCAGATGACCTCAAGGTAAAAAGTTACCTAGCAAGTGATAATAAATATCCTATGGTGAGTTATGGGTTCAAACACCCAGATGCTATAATGATAATGATGATCTTGTTAAGAAGAGGAAATGTACTTGGTGAGTTGAGGGATTAAGATCCCAACACTTTGTGAAAAGAGTATGGCTACAGGCCATGACTCCACAATGACAATGCCATGTATTAGATATATGATCTAAGCCTAAAGATAGTTAATGTTGTGGTAATAATGCTGAAGTGAATAAATGTTATACATGTTCTTTATATTCCTTAATGGATAAGTGACATGTTGATCTTTCACGTTATAGCTTCAATGTTTAGATAAGAATATTATTCTATTCTGTTAGACATTGAATTAACTGCTGTCAAACAAATATGATTCCTTTGTGCATATTTATCTTCTTAAGTTGCAATAATAATGTTTCTGGCGGAGAGTTATATCTCTCGCTGGGGCAATTTACAATTGTCTCACCCCTGTGGGAACCACATTTTTAGGTGGACGCAGACGAGGAGGCAGAAATCCCTCAGTAGGAGAAAGACAGTAGTAGCAACAATAGGGACAGCAGTGAAGTCTCAGGTGGAGACACTGGCTGTCATGCCTTGTATAGATAGAGTCCATGCTAAACAGGGACACAAAGTTTCAACTCTATAAGGTATATATGTTATTCTAATACATGAATATGAAATTGGAAATAGGACAAGTGGCATAGTCCATGTCTAATACACAAATAGGGATTTCCAATTTCATATTCATATTCATATTGCTAAACAGGGACAACAGTGCCAACCTCACCACGGTCGTGGGCACTATGCCACGGTTGTGCCTTTTTTAGCAATATGACACCAAGTTCAACAGGGAAATCCCACAGAATCCCACGGTCGTGGCCCTATTCCACAACCGTGGCCATTGAAGACACCACGACCATGGCCATTAGCACGGTCATGGTCAGTAGAAGAGAAAACGGTCGTGGCATCCTGCCACAGTCATGGGAATTAATTGCCAAAAGTTTAACTTGCAACGGGGTTTTTCCCCAGAATGCCACGACCGTGGCCGAAGAAGCTCAAGACGACCATGGTGATTCCCCACGATCACCTCCTCCTCCTCTAAAACGGCCGTGTTACCCAATACGGCCACGGTGCCCCTAACCCACCACGACCGTGGCATCCCGCCACAGCCGTGGCTACCACCATACTTGACCTTTTCCCAAATTCCTTCACACCACGACCGTTTCACCACTCCACGACCGCCCTCCACCACCCTCACCATGATCGTGGCACACCACCATGGCCGTGGTGGTCCACCAACCCTACCCTACGTTTCACTACTTTTCCTAAACTGCCCCTACTTACCCTAGTGCTTCCACCACCACCTATATATACATGGGTGGCAGACATAACACTAGGTTAGATGCCCCCTAGTTGTTCTTAGCCTCCACTCTCCACCCTTGAGCTATTTGTGCAATCTCCTTGCATTTTGGGCTCATCATCCACCATTTCCACCCTCATTCCACCATGGAAACCTAGTTCCCTAGGTTTTCATCCATAATCCCCTACCATTTCATGCACCCCTGCACCCTTGGAGGAGGGAGGACGTCTACAACAAGCTTGTAGGTGAAGAAGGAGGCTTCCACATCAAGCTTCATGGGGTCCCTACTTCTTCTACCCCTTTCTTTTCTTGTTTTCTTGATCATGTCTAGCTAAACCCCTTGTGGTTGGCTATTTGGGATTTAAATGTAACTTTGATACCATGTTGGGGGATAATTTCTTGTAATGAACTTAATTCATATCTATGATGATTACTTCTTGCTTCTATCTCTTTTCCTATCTTATTGCATGTGGTTTGTGCTTCTTGTATGAATTGCTTGTTTTGAGGTTTTTGATGACACTTAGTTTCTAGGAGGAATTGGGGTGTATGTGGCAATCTTAGGAATGGATCCTAGGTCCAATTTGTAGACCCCTAGCTAGATCCATTTGGTCCTATATACACATCCCTCCTCCTAAAAATGAGTGTGAGATCTAAGTAGCTAGTGTAAGTGAGATTGATGTACTTGTCTAGGGCCTTCTAAAGGCTAGAGTGGCTAGTGGCATGAGGTTAAATACCCTCATCTCTACTCCCATCTCTACCCTCAACCCTCAATTACTCACTATCACTTACCCTAGAAACCTAGATTTGAATAATCCCATTAGAATTACACCTAACCCTAGTCTTCTACTAGTAGTATAGGGTATATTCTAATGGCATTGTCCTTATTGTTTGGTTTGGTAATCTAGATATGAAATGAGAGCCTTGCATGTTTAATGATCTCCCCCAACTAATATCAAAGTCACATCCCCAAACGGCCCACCTACCCTAATCAACTGCTTAAAACCCATCTTGCTTAGTTTGCTTGTTCATGCTAGTCTAGTTTAGTCACTTTTTCTTAATCCAATTAATTGCTTAGTTTTTCTCTTTAGTGCTAACTTAGGCTCTTGCTCTTGCTAGTGGTTAGTTTAGTTCTTAATTTCTTCTTGCCTTACTAGAGTAGCGTAACACTTCTTGCTCTTGCTTAGTTAGTTTGTTAACTTAGTTTACTAATTTGCTTGCTCTTCCATAACTTAGTTTCCATCTCGCATTTCTTACTCGCTCATTAGCGTAATCAAACAACTAAACCTTTTAAAACCCTAAAACCCTAAGCTCCAAAAAAGGAACATAGCCCACTCTGTCTAACTCTAGTGCCCCCTCTATCTCTGTGGTTTGACCCCTTATCTTGCCAATCACCTATACTACAACAGTACCCCATACGCTTGCGGGCGACCTATTTTAGTCTTAGTGATCGAATCGGTTAGGGATAACATAAATTTCGAAATCATAAGATCCCATATGCCGTGCACTCCGACCTCGTGGGGTGTAAAAGCACCACTAGTGGGGACACACCAGTTAGTTTGATGGTATATTTACAATAAAGTGGAAAATTAAATATTGTGTCTAATTTATTTAAGAAAGAGTATGGAAAACTGAGGAAAACTAGTAAGATAACATCGCAAAATGAGAGTTTATCACCCCTCCAACTTAGAGTCTAGCTTGTCCTCAAGCTAGATAGAGCTGAGGCATGTAGTGGTGAGGCAATTTTATTTAGTGAAGATTTCCATACTCCTACTTCAATTCTAAACCAGAAATCTCTTAGAGTTTTATCAGGCTTCTGCTTGTACTAACTCTTTCAGGTACTGGGAGTTGCATGGATCTCAGATTTCTTCCTTATCGCGTAGCTCGCATTGGGACCACCTTCTCCTCGATCACATTTTGTGCATGTTTTCAACCCCAATCAATTTTATACTTCTTTGAAAAACCTACTGGAAACTAAGATAGACATGAGGGTTGGCTAAAGTCTGATGTGTAACTCCCCCTTTTAGTGGGGGAGGGTTTATCTAAACTTTTAGATTCCCACTACCGGGCGCGACACATATGCCTTTGTGAGGGAAGCTAAATGTACCACCCGGGTGAGTCCTTTATTAGCTTTTTCATATATTCAGAGACCTTAGGATCTCATTACTGTGCACGACACATCTGCCTTTGTGAGGGCAGCTGAATGTGCCGGTCTGGTGAGACCTTTATTGGTCTTTCATATAGGTCCTTAGGCGTGGCACAACTCTCATGTTTTTATTCAACACTCTAGCTTTTATTCTTATATTTACAGGCTTAGGAGTTGGATATTTAGGGATTTTCTTTGGGCTGCCAGACCTCTTTTGAAAAGAAGAAAACTGTTCTTGGAGTCTCCTAACATGCACTTATTTCAATTTCGTACTTGGTGGTCCACTTGTGAGGTTCCTTGATTTGTATTTCACCTGGTTCCCTCCCGTTCTTGGGAGAGTTTTGGCTAGCTTCAACTATGATGTTAACTTGTGGAGAGTCTGGAGCAGAGTTGAAGCAAAAGCATGGAAATTGGGTGTGAAAGTAATTTATTAATTCACCATTACATGCCTAGGTGCCTTTTCTATTATTGCTTTTTGAGGACTACTTTGATTCTAAATTTAGCTGGGGGTGACCATTTCCAAGAGTGATGTTATACTTATGTAAAAAAAATTATTGAAAAAGTCTAAATGTGAAAAGAAAGATGAAACATGAGTGAATAAAAAGAGTAGAGGGAGAATGGTTGAAAAAAGATACCTCGCCCTTGTCCAATGTACCTCTCCCCTAACTTATCACTCACTCTGTCCTTAGAGTGTCAAAGTGATAGGTTGAAATGTACATGGACAATGGCATTAGGCTTCTGTTAGTCCTTTGTTAGCTCCATGCGTTTGGAGAAGATTAGTTGCGAACTTTCCACGTAGAGCATGGTAATCCACGTTCATCATGTCCTCTACTAGTCTTCCAAGAATAGCGAGGGTGTACATCCAGTAGAGGACGTGGAAACCACAGTCGTTAGATTCTCGGAGCTACTGGGGGCATCTGTGGCTGAAGGCGGGGTGATGAAAGTGTTCTTTATCATACACCTTTATGTGCTTGCTTAAAAGATCGTGTAGTTTATCAGCACATTCCTTTGCCACCTTCTCTGTGGGTGTGTTAGCTGTCACACTATACTGGTTTTGGTTAGGATCAAACCGAGAGAGATTCCAAATGGTTTCGAGACCGAGAGGACCAAACAGTTTTGAGACCGTTTGAGTCCAAATGGTTTTGAGACCGTTTGGTTAAGCTTTATTTATGTTTTTTGATTTTATATTTTTATGTTTGTTTTGGTTATTTATGTGAATTTTTATATTTTCAGATTAAAGATGATAAGTATAAATAAAACGAAGGGATAAGAAAATTAGTAAAACTAGGCAAAATAAAATAGTGGTACTCAGATCTTGGGTTGTCTCCCAAGTAGTTCCTGGGTTTTACGTCGCTGGCTCGACGAAAATCCGATTTGGTTATGTCGATGCTGAGGGATCGTGGATCTCGATAGTCTGTCTTGGAATTTTGTCTGCTGGTGTGTAGTATCTCTTCAATCTGTGGCCATTAACAGTCTGTTCTCCCCCATTATTGTCAAGGATGATGACTGCTCCGGTGGGGTAGATGTGTTTAATTGTGAATGGTCCAGACCACTTCATGCAGAGCTTTTCAGGAAACATCTTAAGTCTAGAATTGAAGAGGAGGACCTTATCTCCGATAGCAATGTCTTTTCTTTTGAGGTGGCCATCATGCCACATGTTGGTTTGTTCTTTATAGATTCTGGCACTGTGGTAGGATGTCATTCTAAGCTCCTCAAGTTCTTGTAACTGGAGTTGTCTGTATTCACCAGTGCTTTTAAAATCAAAATTCAGTTGTTTAATGGCCCACCATGCCTTATGTTCCTGTTCAACGGGAAGATGGCATGATTTCCCATATACCAGTTGGAACGGTGTTGTTCCAATCAGTGTTTTATAAGCTGTGTGGTAAGCCCAAAGGGCATCAGGAAGCTTGGTGGACCAGTCAGTACAATGTCTATTGACTGTTTTCTCTAAAATTGCTTTTAGTTGTCTATTCGAAACTTCGACTTGGCCACTAGTTTGTGGATGGTAAGGTGTGTAGACCTTATGGTTGACTCCATATTTTTTTAGGAGGGCTTCGAAGCTTCTTTCCAGAAAATGGGCCCCTCTGTCGGATATGATAGTTTGGGGGACTCCAAATATGGGGAAAATGATATCTTTGAACATCTTGATGACTGGCTTTGAATCGCTGGAAACGATGGGTATAAATTCTACCCATTTTGAGAAATAATCCATAGTGACCAGTATGTAGGAAAACCCATAGGATGAGGGGAAGGGACCCATGTAGTCTATTCCCCAAACATCAAAAAGTTTGATTTCTTACCACAAAGTGAGAGGCATTTCATTCCTTTTAGTTATACCGCCAGAAAGCTGACATTTATTGCACGATTTTACAAAATCATAGGAATCTCTTGCTATTGTTGGCAAAAAGAAACCCAATTGTAGAACTTTCAGAGCGATATTTTTTGAACTCATGTGTCCCCCAGTGGGGCTAGAATGACAATGCTATAAGATAGGAGTAATTTCCTCTTCTGGTATGCAGCGACAGAAAAGTCCGTCTGCACATAGACAAAAAAGATAGGGTTTGTCCCAGTAGTATTATTTAACATCATGGAGAAATTTATTTTTATCATGGTGAGAGGCAGAGGGGTGGATGGTTCCTGTAGCCAGATAGTTCACTATGTCGGCATACCAGGGGAATTCAGTGGTAATTTTCATAAGCTGGTCGTCAGGGAGGGAGTCTCGGATAGGTACATTGTCATCCTCCTGAGACTCGATGTGACTTAGGTGATCAGCGACGACGTTTTCCACTCCGCTCTTGTCTTTTATTTCAAGATCGAATTCTTGCAACATTAATACCCAGTGGACGAGTCTGGGTTTTGCATCCTGTTTCTGAATAAGATATTTGATGGCGGAGTGGTCTGTATATACTACGACCTTTGATCCAATTAGATAAGAATGAAATTTTTCAAAAACATAGATGACATCTAAGAATTCCTTTTCAGTAGTAGTATAATTATTTTGTGCCTCATCTAACGTATTGGATGCGTAATATATTATATATGGCTTTTTGTCTATTCTCTACCCCAACACAACCCCTATGGCATAGTCTCTAGCACCACACATTATTTCAAAAGGTTGTGACCAGTCAGGCTCTCTTAGAATGGGTGAAGAGATTAGAGCATTCTTAAAGGTTGTAAAGCTATGCAGGCATTCTTGGTCAAAGTTGAAATCAACATCCTTAGTCAATAGGTAAGTCATAGGTTTTGTTATTTTTGAGAAGTCTTTGATAAATCTCCGGTAGAATCCGACATGACCCAAGAAATCTCGGACTCCCCTTATGTCTTTGGGCGGTGACAACTTTGAGATGACATCGATTTTTGCCTTGTCTACTTATATTCCTTTTTCGCTCACTCGATGTCTGAGGACAACACCTTCGGTCACCATAAAGTGACATTTTTCCCAGTTTAGGATAAGGTTTGTTTCCTCTCATCTCTATAAGACTTTACTTAGGTTGAGCAGACAGTTATCAAAAGAGTCTCTGTATACTGAAAAATCGTCCATGAACACCACCATAATGGTTTCGGTTAATCCCGCAAAGATAGCAGTCATGCACCTTTGGAAGGTTGCGGGTGCGTTGCATAGCCCGAAGGGCATCCTTCTGAAGGTGTATGTTCCAAAAGGACAAGTAAATGTCATTTTTTCTTGGTCTTCGAGGTGAATTGGGATTTGGTAAAACCCAGAATATCCGTTGAGGTAGCATAAATTTTTTTGGTGGGCTAGCCGCTCAAGGACTTCGTCAAGGAAGGGTAAGGGAAAATGGTCTTTCCTTGTTGATTTGTTCAGTTTTCTATAATCTATGCACATTCTCCAACCAGTAACGGTCCTTGTAGGTACTTATTCATTCTTATTATTTAAGACAACAGTGGTCCCCCCCTTTTAGGGACCACTTGGACATGACTAACACACTGAGAATCAGAAATTGGATAGATAATACCCGCTTTCAAGAGTTTAAGAACTTCGAGGCGAACTACCTCTTTTAGATTTGGGTCCAGTTTTCTGGTGCTCCCTCAAGGGTTTGAAATCTTCTATCATATGTAGTTTATGCATGCACAAAGCTGGGTTAATGCCTGTTAGGTCAGTCATCTTGTAACCAATTGCTTTCTTGTGCTTCCTTAATTCAGTGAGAAGCCTCTCTTCCTAATCGTCATCCAAAGAGGAGATAATGATAACTGGACATAATTTTCCTTCATCTAGGAAGACATGTTTGAGCCCAGTTGGTAGAGTTTTCATTTCCGGGGCTTTGGGTACTTCTGTCATCTCTAATATGGTGACATATTTTAGTTCTTCAAAAATAGCTTCAAGGGCTTTTTCAGCCTGCTCTAAGTATTGCAGGCATTGCTGAACTAACTCGTTGGTTGAAAATTCAGCTTCCGGATTTATTAGAGCGTCTTCTAGGGCATCTGCTGGTTTTGGATTTGCTTACTTGAGTTGAGACATTTTATCAATTGCTTCAAGTAGAAAGACATCTTCATGGATACTAGGGCTCTTCAGGCTGTTGAAAACCCTGAATTGAACAGTTTCTTTACCCAACCTCAAGGTAATTGTGCCAGCCTCGACATCAATTAATGCTCTAGTTGTGGCGAGGAAGGGTCTACCAAATATTATCAGGTACCTTAGGTCTTATTTTATATCCATAATGACAAAATCACAAGGGACATAAGAGTCCCTCCCCACTCTTACTGGAATATCTTCAATGATTCTGAGGGGTGCAGTAATGGTGGAATCGGCGAGCTGGATGGTCATTGCTGTAGGCAATAAGTCAGTGAACCCCAATCTTTTGCACATGGAAAATGGCATAATTGATATGCTGGCTCCCAAGTCAGCCAATCCCTTTTTACAAGAAGTGTTCCCAATAGAGCATTGTATGCTAAAGGAGCCAGGGTCCTTCTATTTTTTCGGCATTTTATTCAAGATGATATCAGAAGTGGTTTGGGCTAGTTTGACAGTTTCATGCTCCTCTGGTTCTTTGGGACCTTGTTCCTTTTCTTTCCTTTCTTCAGCTTCTTGACCTGATTGTTTTGTTGGGATGATTTCAATTACATCCATGTATTCTTGATTAACTGAGATGGCTTCAGTAAGAGCACGACCATACCTTGTTGTAACATCATTTAATTGTTCTGGTCTATGTTGATCGTGTAACATCCCTGACCTGGGTTATGCCTTAACCCTATGTGTTTTGTTTAAGAAAGATAATTATATGTTTGATTTTATCTTTTGAAAAGTAATTAAGTCTCAAGAGGAACTTATGTTTCAATTTTAGTCCTTTTTGAACAATGTTGAAATAATATTTTACCTGTTTTGGACTAAAGTGCAAATTGCCCAAGTTGAGGGGTTAAATTGCAAATGTTGCATGATAAGATGTTCCTTAAGTGTTGAAGCATCATAAGGATGAAAATGATGCAGTGGCATGACCTGTGGTAGCCTGAGTACCAAGAAAGAGCTGATAAAGCAATGTTGGGCATAAAAACCTAATTCTGGTGTAATGTGCAATTTACCCAAAACCTAGGGTTCAATATGCAAATTACCACTTAAAAGTAGTCCCTAATGTTTCTTGTCATAATTTAGAGCAAAGAAAATGAAAGGGACATCTCATTTGTATCTCTTTGGAGGAGAGAGAATCTTGATATTAAAATAATCAAGATTTAAGCATAATTGGAACTTTACTTCAATTTAATGCAAAAATAAATATATCTATTAAAGACCCCTTTAACCAAAAAGGTGAGGGATGAGTTTTCAAGAGGATGGACGACCATGTTCCTTGTAAAGGAACGAACATATCCAAAGGAAGTGGATAACTCACTCACCTTATTATAAGAAAAAGAAATATCCACTCACTTATGTATATTAGTATAATATGATTTAAGGTGCTTAAATTGCTTTTCTTTAAAACATGGATAATTGATAGTAATAAGAGGCAAAGAATATATCCTCATAACCAAGGAAGGGAAGGGAGCAAGTGGAAAGGAAATGGAGGAGATAATCCCTACTTTCTCTCTCCTAAAATGAATTTTTAATAAAATGCATATACGCTCCTTTATCCATGAGTTGAAAGGGTAATTTCGAAACCCCTTTCACTTCTTGCTTGAAAAAACGACCAAGGGAGCTTGGAGAAACAGGAGGACGACCCCCAACCTGTTGGTAAGCTTCTTGACCTTCTTTCACCATGATTTCATGGTGGAAATCGAAAATAAATGAAGGATTTCTTCTTTTCTCCATGCAATCTTCTATCCTAGCCACTTCTTTTCACTCAAAGCTTTAGGACGAGCCTTGGGATGGTGAAAGTAGTTGCATCCACCATTGTTGACGTGAGCTAGGAGCTTTGAAGCTCAATTGGAGGCGGGTTTTATAACTTGAACCCTTAATGCTATTTTTGCATTCAATTCCTTATTAAATTGTTGATCCTTTCTTATTCTCGAAAAATTATTTGGTTGATTGATGCAATCACCATGGAAATTACAGAAAGTTTCGTGGGTTTAAAGCTTGATTATGATGACATTATACTAAGCACACACCTCAAAAATATCATAGGCAAACAGTTTCAATGAGTTGGTCCAAACGATTTCACCAAACTGTTTGGAGACCAAACAGTTTGCAAACCGTTTGGAGGTTTGAATCCCAAACCGTTTAGGTGAGTTGACCATTTGGATGGGTTGACCATTTGAGGTCAGGACCCTAGTACATGTTGGATTAAGAACTAATGGCTCCAATTGATTGAATCAATGTATGGACAATCATCCAAGTAGAAACCCAAATCAGGTTAAGTGTTGAATTTGCAAGTAATTGATTTTATACTTTGGGTTGATTAACCCAAACGGTCTCAAGACTATTTGGAGGTCACCCAAATGGTATGAAGACTGTTTGGAGGTTAACCAAGACCGTTTGGAAGTTTTTGAGGAAGTATGATTGGATGGTTGAAGGTCCAATGATATTACATTGAAATACAATCAATAGCTTAATTGATGATTGATTCAATGATGCAAACCCTAACCGAATTCCATAGATTTTAATGATGGATTGGGCAAACGGTCTCAAGACCGTTTGGAGGTCATCCAAACGACCTCAAGACCGTTTGAGGTCAGGTCATGTCATGGTTTGATGATGATCCAATGATTTCAATTGGACTAGTTCCACAATGTCAACCATTGATGGTTCCTCGATTTCAAAACCCTAATTGATGGTTTCTTGATTATAAACCCTAGTTCAATTGGGTTCAAAACCCTAATTAAAAGTATATTTGAAGAGTGATTCAATGGTCCAATTTAAGAATAAATCAGTGGCCCAATTCATAGATGGTTTAGTGATTGAAATCCAGAATCGATAAAGTGATGGAAAACCTTTTTGGTCCATTCGGTTTTGAGAGAGTTTGGACCAAACAGTCTCAAACAGTTTGGAGACCCAAGTCCATTCGGTTTCAAACCATTTGGAGCATCAATGGTCAAGAACATCTGGATGTTTCAATGTGGTTAGATTAATTGGAAACTCAAGGTGATGAGAGATTGAATGACCCTATGGTTGTTACTGATGTATCTCAAAGATAATCACTAGGGTGGACCTCTAAGGTACTAAGTGATTAATAATCCTTAGATGAGTTAATCCTTGAAGCTTAAGCAATAACTCAGTACACTATGTTAATCATAGATGTATGTACTTGATTGAAGGGTTGATGTAAACCTAATCAAGTCGAAAGGATGATAGAATGGAATTCATACATGAGTATGATTCATGTGGTGATTAAGGGTATGATCCTTAGCATAGAGATAATGAAACCCTAATCATGAGCATAAACCCTAATTGACAAGGTTATTGAACCCTAACCCTAATTTAGGCCAATTCTAAGTGAAACCCTAATCCAGTGTAAGGATGTAGCTCTAATCCAGGGTGATGATATGTGTAAACCTAATTTAGGGTAATGTGATGCAAAATCCTAATTGAGAAGAATAGTAAACCCTGATTATGGGTACTTGAATAGAAAATCTAATTGGGATGAATTGTAAACCCTAATTGTGGGTAATGGAACATGAAACCCTAATTGAGGGTGATGCCATGTGAAACCCTAATTGAGGGTGATGCCATGTAAAACCCTAATTGAGGATGATTCCATGTGAAACCCTAATTGAGGGTGATGCCATGTGAAACCCTATTCAATGGTATGATGAGGAGCCCTAATACAGGGTGAAGGTATGTGAAACTCTAATTTGGAGTTATAATACATGAAGCCATAATCTTGGACAATATGATGACATACCATAACCATAATAATAAAATAGTGGGTAAATCCTTATAAAGGTGAAATATCTCAAATGGTTGATTGTAGGCAACCTTATAGTAAGCGTTGCCCTAACCTGAAATGAGTCCATATCATTGAAGATAGCTGGACCATTCTTGTGTGTGACCTATGCACTTCATGGTAGAAGTGATAGGTTAGTGGATGGAAGTATTAAGATGGGAAATACCTTAATATAAGATAAGTTGATAACTCAAGTAAATGGAAGTGCTGAGGAAAGTGATACATCAAGATATGACAGATATCGCTTTTAGCATTCCAGGGTTGATATATCTTGATGCACCTCAAATCCAATATACTTGGAAAAGAAACACATAAAATGTGTTATGTAAATTTTTACAATGAAATGTAATGAGTTTGATATACTTTGTTAAGTATAGGCTAATATACCTTGAGTATGGGGTTAAGCCAAACTAATGAGTATGATGTAATCATACCATGATGAGGATGAGAAATAAACTCATACCTTGTATTGATAATCATTTAATGATAAATGTCAAGAGTAATAAACATGATTGAATACTTAAAAGGTGTTTTATGGGCCTTATGAGTCATAAGAATGGTTGTTGCCTAGTGAGAGGTAACAACACTACTACAGAAGTGCCTTTTAGTGTCGGTTGTTTAACCCCCTTTGGCGTCGGTTTCGGAACGACGCCTATGTGGGCGCCGCTAAAAGGTTGGACACTTCAGCGTCGGTTAAAAAACAGACGCCTATTTAATATAAAGGCGTCGGTTATTTATAAAACACCGACGCCAAAAGGGTCCGTGCCACAGAAAACGACGTCATCTAGGACGCTTTCTGCGTCGGTTATATACTAAACAACCGACGCAGAAAAGTGTCCTAGATGACTCCCATTTCCTGTAGCGCGAACACTTTTGGCGTCGGTGTTCAACAAAAAACCGACGCTGTAAGTCTGTGCTGACGGTTATCGGTAAATAACCGACGCCTATATCTATTTTTTTTTTATAAATCTGTTTGCAGGCCTGCTGTGGCTGGTCAGCAGGATGAGAACCTGCAGTTCAGTTTTCTGAACTGCAGGTTTACGACATCCATTGATATCAGCCTACAAACAGGCCACAAACCTGCAAAATTAACATAAAAAGATTCACACAAGTAGATACATTCAGACATCAATTCAATTGTCACGTTCACACATATAGAATCATTCAAATACATGTTTTAACATTCAGAAACATTCATTTACAAAGTATCATTCATCATCACTATCAACATCCCAATTATATCTTACAGTTGCCACTGTTTGTACAACTATTGCCCATTCTTCTCTTACTTCATCTAATGCTTCCCTCGTATATGGAGCATGTACATTTTTTAAGTGTTTGCCTATAGTGTGGTCAGTTTTAAACACCTGCAAAGAGAATGATATATATAAGTAATAATATAAAAATAAGATTGATATATTTTATACTAACTAATGAGACTATATATAATACCTCATGTATGGTATCGATGTCTTTCTTCGCCTGTGTATGGTATAGAACTCTCCTCCAGTATCTCCCTCACAGACTCCTGTGCGGAGAGGGACATTCCAACTCGAGATATCATCTTCCGTTGCCTCCTCCGCAGCAATATCCTTATCTCTGAACGTTTCTCGTAGGATTCTGAACCCCTCCTTCCCTCTACTACATCGAAGCCATGCCACAGTTGAACCCTTTCACCGAGCCCTACCCGGCCAAACAGACGTCGCCTGAAGTACCACCGTCGTCGTCGTCTCCACCTCCATCGCAACTTGCTGTGCTAGTCCTGGCAGTTTATCACCCCACATGCTTTCCTCACCAGTTCCTGCCGCTAGACGACCACACAATGGAATCCAAGAGGATATGCAGGCGTTCGCCACAGACTATAGGATGAGTATACTCAGCTTATAGTCTTTGGCGAACTCCTGCATATCCTCTTGGATCCATTGTGTGGTCGTCTAGTGGAAGGAACTGGGGAGGAAGGCATGTGGGGTGATAAACTGCCAGGACTAGCACAGCAAGTTGCGATGGAGGTGGAGACGACGACGACGGTGGTACTTCAGGCGACGCCTACTTGGCCGGGTAGGGCTCGGCAAAAGGGTTCAACTGCAGCATGGCTTCGATGCAGTAGAGGGAAGGAAGGGGTTCAGAATCCTACGAGAAACATTTAGAGATGAGGATATTACTACGGAGGAGGAGGAAACGGTAGACGATATCTCGAGTTGGAATGTCCCTCTCCGCACATCAAGTTGCTCCAGCCGCCTCCGCGCATCTGAAAATGTCATTAAAAAGGCAAACATTTAGCATTTGTATTAACTAGAAAAAGGAAAACATTTAGCATTTGTATAAACTAGAAAAAGGAAAACATTTACCATTTGTATAAACATACATGTCTCTAAAATTGTGATCTTTTATCAATTAACAATCCTTCATTGTGATCTCCGCGCACATAT
The DNA here is from genome assembly GCA_963693085.1 of Alisma plantago-aquatica. Taxonomy (NCBI): domain Eukaryota; kingdom Viridiplantae; phylum Streptophyta; class Magnoliopsida; order Alismatales; family Alismataceae; genus Alisma; species Alisma plantago-aquatica. The sequence goes on along the minus strand of OY856415.1, from coordinate 560,286,920 downwards.
AAGTCATCATTAGCTTCAATATTTTGTGGAGTTGGCAACCCAACTGAGAATGGACTGGAGTCATCATACTTATCATAGTACTCTTCTTCATCTATAGGATCTTCAATGAACTGTCTTTTACCATGAAGAACAACCGACCATTTATCATTTGCAGGATCATCGATATAGAATATTTGTTTTGCCTGTGATGCCAATATGAATGGTTCAGCCTTCTCGCCAATCATTTCAAAGTTCACCAAAGTGAAACCCAATTCATCCACTATAACTCCTTTGGTGTTATCAACCCAATTACATTTAAAGAGCGGAATATTGAAATCTATGTAGTCAAACTCCCAAATGTCTTCAATGACACCGTAATATGACATTTTAGCTTCACGTGGACTCTTATCCTTTGCACTTGCAAAGTACATAGTTGACGCTTGAAGAGTGACCCCACTATTTTGGACGACACTCTTATCATCTTGGCGCTTTGTGTAATATGTGAATCCATTAATGTCAAACCCTTCATAAGACATAACATTCGGTTTTGGTTTAAAGGCGAGACATTTGATAGTTTCTGTAATATCATTTGGTGTGTGAGATAGTTGATGTAAGACTTTATCTTCAAACCACTTAGTAAAAGTCTTATTATGCTCTCTAGCAAGCCACATTGAACTTGCTCGAGGATGTTGTCTCTTTATGAAATTGGTATGTTCCTCGATATAAACACTCACTTCGTCCATATTATGTAAAATATACAAGTGAGCTTGTTCCAACTGCTCACGGCTGATTACTTTCACCCGTGATCCCAAAATTCCTTTGCCCTCCTCAATATTCGTGTCATTATCAGGAGTGTCATTACCACTGAGAAAGTCATTGCAGAAATCCATAACCTCTCTCGCCACATAACCTTCAATAATACTCCCTTCAGGACGATAACGGTTTCGAACATCACCTTTAAAAACGCTCATGTATCGTTCAAAGGGATACATCCAATGCAAGAAAACCGGTCCCAAGATTTTCACTTCCCTAGTCAAGTGGACAACAAGATGTACCATGATATCAAAGAACGAAGGAGGGAAATACATCTCAAGCTGACATAGGGTAACAACCACTTCTCTTTGCAAATTATCGAGAGTATCAGGGTCAATAACTTTGCTGCATAGACTGTTGAAAAAGAAACAAAGTCTGGTAATTGCAAACCTTACATGCTTCGGCAATATAGATCGAATTGCCACGGGCAATATTTGTTGCATTAGAGTGTGACAATCATGAGATTTAAGACCTATCAACTTCAGATCTTTCATTGATACCAATCTACGGATGTTGGATGAGTAACCATGTGGCACCTTAACATTTACCAAGCATTCACAAAAAGTTTTCTTCTCCTTTCTAGACAACGTGTAACAAGCGGGAGGTAAGTATGTTCTTTTATTACCCATTTCACGTAATTCTGTTAATTCTGACCTTATTCCCATTTCACGTAGGTCCAGTCTGGATTTTATCCCATCTTTAGTCTTACCTGGTATATTTAATAGAGTACCAATGATGCTATCACAGACATTTTTCTCAACGTGCATTACATCGATACAATGCCTGACTGACAAAGAACTCCAATAAGGAAGATCCCAAAATATTGACTTCTTTTTGAATGAAGAATTGTCACTCCGTGTGGCCATACTACATTGTGATTTCTTACCAAATTCATTGACAATGTCTTTTACTCTTTCATAAACAACATCCCCTGGTATAGGTTTAGGTGCACTCCGTTCATCATTCAATCCATTGAATGCTTTGCGCTTCCTACGATACGGATGGAATTTTGAAAGAAACCTTCGATGAACAAGATATACAGTCTTGCCGCCATATTTTAGTCTTATTGAATCAATGTTTTCTTCACATATAGGACACGCTTTAGCTCCTTTGACACTATATCCAGACAAATTCCCATATGCCGGAAAGTCATTAATAGTGCAAAACAACATAGCATGCAAACGAAATGTCTCTCTTGCAGAAGCATCATAGGTCATCACACCTTCAGCCCAAAGTTTCTTTAAGTCATCAATCAAAGGTTCAAGATAAACATCGATATCATTTCCGGGTTGTTTAGGGCCCGATATCAACAATGACAACATAACGTACTTATTTTTCATACACAGCCAGGGAGGAAGATTGTATATAACAAGCATGACTGGCCAAGTGCTATGTTGGCTGCTCAATGTCCCGTACGGATTCATCCCGTCTGTACAAAGCCCAAGTCTTAGATTCCTGACTTCTTCACCAAATTCAGGGAACAATACATCAATCTTCTTCCACTGTGGGGAATCAGACGCATGTCGTAGGATCCCATCATTATTTTTCTTAACTTCTGCATGCCACCTCAAATTCTTCGCATCTTTCGGATTTGCAAACAAGCGTTGAAACCGTGATGTTATAGGTAGATACCACAACACCTTGGCAGGAGAACCAGTTCTGGACTCCCCCGAAGTCGTCAATTTATATCGTGACGCACCACATTTTGGACAATCTTTCAAATCTACATAGTCCTTTTGAAATAATACACAATCATTCGGGCATGCGTGTATCTTTTTGGCCTCCATTCCCATTGGGCACAACATTTTCTTTACCTGGTATGTTGAGATTGGCAGCTCGTTTCCTTCCGGAAGAATTTCTTTCAACAAAGTCAACAATTCAGTGAAGCTTTTGTCGCTCCATCTATTGTTAGCTTTCAACTTATACAATCTCAGCACAGCGCTAAGCTTCGTAAACTTAGCACAGCCTGTGTATAACGGTATCTCAGCATCATGCACAATGTTTGTAAAGATAGGAGGTGGATCGGTGTGCTCTACCCTACAACTATCCAACATCGCATCAACAATGTCTGCTGGAACTGGTTCGTTCACATTTACGTCATCGGAGGCAATTTCTTCTTCCACCCAAGCACTGCTATTGACATCTACTGGATTCGATTTTGAAATCTCTCCATGCCAGTGCCATTCTGTATAGCCTTGTACAATCCCGTTGCACATGACATGACTTTTGATTTCCTCACCAGTGTTGAGTTTCAAGTTGTTACCGCAATGCCTACATGGACAGTAGAACCTATCTGTAGGTTTTTTCCTATGTTCCTCGGCAAATCTAATAAACTGATCAAGACCAGATATAAACTCTGGGGTGCAACGATTACGAATGGACAACCATGATCTATCCATTCTATGATCAGAGAAAGCAAGTATATATTAGGAAAGCAAGTATATATTAGGAAACAAGTATATAAGCAAGTATGTCGTATTACAGTTCATCATTAAGAAAGATATAAGCAAGTATGTCGTATTAAAATAGACTAAACAATAAAAGAATTTTTTTTTGAGGCAAGACAATATGAGAAAATAGTAGTGTAATCATGTAAATGGGAACATTCATGGGAACACACACTTCAGTTATAAGCATTCATGTAGCAACTTACATTTCCATTCATGGGAACAAACACTTTAGTTATAACAATAACTAAACAAAGGGGTTGGTGTACCCCTAAACATGCGCATAATTAAAAAAACTATTACTACAGACAAGTCTAGATAGATAGACAACTAAATACTACACCAACATGGTCCCGCATGCATCAGTAACTTCTTTTTGATGATGAAGCTGTGTCACGAAGCTCCTCACTGTATTTAGACGAATCTGAACTGATAGGGGCCTCAGATTCTGATTTGTCTGAGCTGATATGCGACGCCGTGCGCTCATACCGCAGAAGATGATCGAGGGTGTCGCAGTTGTTGTTGGTTATCCAAACTTTGATGGAATTATCGCCAACTGGACGGAGAAAAAGCCTATTCCAACGGACCAGATACAGCTCTCCAATCCAATTAAGCCAACCGGATTTTGATACAAGATTTCCCGCCAAATCATACTCAACCTCGATTACATGTGAATAATTTCCAAAAGTTAGGGTCACTTTACCAGGCATGTAGTGTCTTCCTTTTAGAAAACGCCAATGTTTGGGTATGACCAATTGGTTTAAGGAACGATCATCTAGGATGATGTCCAATTGTTCTTCAATAGGGAACGTTAACATTGACATAGAGGCCCAATTCATAGTCATTGTTATGGGAAGACAGAGACTGCACAATATTAGTATTAACAAAGTGTAAGTACATATAACGATGTTATATATTTTCAGAAAAAGTTGTATAACATCAGTTAACCTTTTAAACAAGTATATATTAGGAAACAAGTATATATTAGTCAATCTTGGACGGGTTTCTAGGCCAACAAACACATTTGATGTCAATCTTATATATAATAAATGTGTACCACCTATCCCATCCTTGAACACCTAATCTCACTTACGATGTAAGTGTATAATGTGTATTTGGTTTTCAAGAAAATTTCGGCAGCATTTCCCCGTTGTTCTCTAAGTACATATGTACTTAGAGAACAAACGGGGAAATGCTACCGAAATTTTCTCGAAAACCCAATACACATTATACACTTACATCCTAAGTGAGATTAGGTGTTCAAGAACAGTCCCAAACTGGGGACTATCCAAGATTTACTCCTACTGAGTAAATCTTGGACGGGTTTCTAGGCCAACAAATACATGTGTTGTCATTCTTATATAAACCCTATAATTCATGAAATCATTCTAATTCAATTTAATATGTTGGGATCACATAATTATATAATGACATCAGAATATATAGAAGAATCATAATTAACATGATTAACAACATGCTCATCAAACTAGGGTTTTCTTGAATATCATCTAATAAATCAAGAATTTCATAGTTTCAAACATGCAATAATTCACAATGCAATGTTATAAACTATAGGCAACATGGATAGATGAAATAAATAAACATCCAACATCTATCACTTATTCAATCTTCAAAAAACCTTGACAAACATCCAACATCTATCACTTATATAATTTGCATGTATATACACCCTAAAGTGCCACAAATCATATAATAAAACTATCATGTTATGATATTAGGACCACTTAAAGCAGATTAGGCACATTAAGCAAGCAGAGTAGGGAGCCAATTTCGTGCAAACAGATTAGGCAACAGATTAGGTCAGCACATAAAGAACCAATTTCGCGCCTGGGTAGGTCTGCAGGTACCTGGGCAAGAAGAGTAGGGTGAGGTCGAGCTGGTTGAGTACGTGGGTGGCGGCCGACGAGCTCCAGAACCAGCGGCAGTGACTCCGACGAGCAGGAGCGTCAGCCGCAGCAGGCAGGCAGGCGGCCAGGCGGCGGCAGGCAGGCAGCGGCCAGGCGGAGGAGAAGGAGAAGGGGGTACGGCGGCGCCGGTTCTCAGGCGTGGCAGGCAGGTGGGCACCAGGCGTTGCGGCGGCGCCGGTTGTCAGGCGTGGCAGGAAGGTGGGCACCAGGCGTTGCGGCGGCGCCGGTTGTCAGGCGTGGCGGCGGCGCAGGCGGTTGGAGCAGGGGCGCCGGTTGTCAGGCGTGGCGGCGGCGCAGGGGTGCCAGAGAAGAAACGCGTCGGAGAGGGGCGCCGGAGAGGGGACGCCGGAGATGGGGCACCGGAGAGAAGCGCCGGAGAAAAATTACAGAGAAATCGCCGGAGAAATCGCCGCAATAGGGAAATAGGGTAGCAATGAGGGGAAGAGTCGGGCGATCGAAGGTTATGAAGTTCCCCAATAGCGTCGGTTGTTGACAACAACCGACGCCTAAACATATTTACCGTCGGTCGTTGGCAACATCCGACGTCCATTTGGACGATATTTTCGTGAAAATGTTTGGCGGGAACCCCATTCAGCGTCGGTTAGTAAAGGACGACCGACGCGGAAAAGGACACTTTTCGCGCAAATTTCCATCGCACATATGCGTCGGTGTTTTAACTAAATAACCGACGCCGAAAGTGACATTATTTTTTCGCTCGAAAATTGGATGAAATAATGCGTCGGTTTGGTATAAACAACCGACGCTGTATACAAAGCGGTACCCGTGTTTGGCTGGTCTTTGAATATAGACGTCGGTTCTTCGAAATAACCGACGCCTTTAATATAAGGCGTCCGTGTTCCTTAAAAACTGACGCCCAGAAAAGCGACACTGAATGCTATTTCTGTAGTAGTGCAAGATGTTTTAACTGGGCTCTGAGAATCACATGAGTAAGTTGATACCTAGTGAAAAGTATCAAGATGATTATAAAAGTCTCTTGTAAGGGATGATAATGTTCATAATAAACCAAGGAATGGAAACTTGGTAATATAATAATAATAACAAAAGGATACAATTATAATAATGGAACTTGGATCATCATGTGTGGAGAAAAGAGGAATACTTGTAACACATTAAGAATGTGTTGAGCATGATTGGCATGGCCAAAGTTTAATGCTAGTAAAAGAATAAGGTGCCCTGTGATGTGTAAACAGACATGGGGTGTAATCAGGTTTGGAGATGTCTAATACCTGGCAGAGGTGTAATGCCTATAATCAAGATTGGTTAAAGTCCAATTCCTGGCGGTGTAATCAGGTTTGGAGATGTCTAATACCTGGCAGAGGTGTAATGCCTGTAATCAGGATTGGTTAAAGTCTAATGCCTAGCGGTGTAATCAGGTTTGGAGATGTCCAATACCTGGCAGAGGTGTAATGCCTATAATCAGGATTGGTTAAAGTCCAATGCCTGGCAGTGTAATCAGGATTGGTTGAAGTCCAATGCCTGGCGGTGTAATCAGGTTTGGAGATGTCCAATACCTGGCAGAGGTGTAATGCTTGTAATCAAGATTGGTTAAAGTCCAATGTCTGGCGGTGTAATCGGGATTGGTTAAAGTCTAATGCCTGGCGGTGTAATCAGGTTTGGATATGTCCAATACCTGGCAGAGGTGTAATGCCTGTAATTAGGATTGGTTAAAGTACAATGCCTAGCAGTGTAATCAAGATTGGTTAAAGTCTAATGCCTGGCGGTGTAATCAGGTTTGGAGATGTCCAATACCTGGCAGAGGTGTAATGCCTGTAATCAAGATTGGTTAAAGTCCAATGCCTGGTTGTGAAATCAGGATTGGTAGTGTCCAATGCCTGGCAGTGTCCAATGCCTGGCAGTGTAATCAGGTTTGGAAGAGTCCAATACGTGGAAGAGGCTTAATGCCTGTAATAATGACACAAGATTGGTAATAACCCAATGCATGTAGTGATGACATAGGATTGGTAATAACCCAGTGCCTATGTTGATGATATATGAGTACATGATAAATATAATTCCATATTTGTTTAGCAGATTGGCTAAGGCCAATAGATGAAACAATAATGTTTCATGGGTGACATATTAAGAGAATGAATGTCACAAGAGCAGTTCGACATGATGATATAATATGATGGATAAATGGTATACAAGTTCTTCCTATTCCTTATTAAGAGAATAGCTGATCTATTGTTCTATCATAAATGGTTACAATGCTTTAAGATGAGAATGCTTTAAACTGCTTATCCTCTGCCCAATTTTATATTCTTAAACTGCAATTATAATGTTTTTCTCACCCGCTGGGGCAATTACAATTGTCTCACCCCCATGGGATCTAAAATTTTTAGGTGGACAAGCACGGAGGAGAGTGAGAACATCTTGCAGAGGAGGGACTTCAGCAACAACAGGGACAATAGTGATAGCTCAGGTTGAGTGTACTGTCTGTCGTGTCATGTAGATAGAAGTCCTATGTGTTGTCTCTGTACTCTCAGGTCCTCGGAGTTAATAGTTAGTGCTTTTAATAAATTGTTTTGAGATTCTGGCTTGATGCCTCGAAGTTCTTATACTGTCTGTGTTTAGCTTTTAACAAGGCAGTTGATGTTGTAAACCTCGAGAAGAAATGGTACAAGATATGTACTTATGAACCAGGTTGTAATTGTAATACATTGGTTCTTGTTGAAAGAGTTTTCCTATGATTGGATCTCTTTGAAAAAGGTTTTAATTTTTAGTAATTTGTAGTAATCTGCTGCTAATGTTTAATTCCACTTAATCAATAATGATTTGTTTATCGGTCGTTACAGATCGTGTCTTGGATTTGCTTCTGGATGGCCAGCGAAAGTGCCCACTGGAGGTTTTAGCTGAGTTGCAATATGTGCTAACTGAGTTTCCATAGCTTTTTGCTGGGCTTGCTGGTTAGCCAGCATGGTTTGCTGTGATTGCAGCATTTTCCTTATCAAGGATAGTTCATCAGTCTGCTCTGGTGGGGTATTCTTCTGTTGAAATTGAGTGAGTTGGTGTTGCCCTTGAGGTGGTTGTTGTTGAGGTGCTGGAAACTAAGGTTGTTGCTGCTGTTGTAGCTGAGTTTGTTGTAATTGTGGGTGCAGAGGAGGGTAAGTATATTGGTAATATGCAGAGGGATTTCTTGGGTAGTTGGATCTCTAGAAATTGTTTCTAAGATTCCCTTGATTTTGGTTGAAGTTTCTTTGAAATCCAGGTGGTAATCTGTTGGAGGATCCACCTTGTGTTTGATGTTGTGGGTTAGCAGTCCCCGTAAGATTTCCATATTGAAAACCAGGATGATTTCTCGATTGATTTGGATTGTAGTAAGCTTGTCCTGGTATGGAATCAGTGGAATTTACTTGTTCTGGCATCTAATCCTCAGGGTGTTCAATGACTGACTCATACTGTGGTTGAGGAGGTTGTAAATCCATCATTACATTGTATGCTTTAGCTTGTTGGGGGTTATTCTTTCTATCATACTCCCTAAATGATGCTTCAAGGGCTTGTTGTTTGTTAGCTATGGTTTTCAAAGCTTCGGATATAGCTTTCATTTCCATAGATTCTTTAACTTTACAAACCTTTAGAACTCCTCATGTGGTCACCCTCCCCCAATTGGATTGATTTTCAACTCCGAGAGTGATGATTCTCCAACCGTGTTTGTAGTTCAGTCTCATAAAGTTTCCTCCAGATGAGGAATCTAATTTTTTTTAATTTCATCACTTACTCCCCTATAAAAAGTTTCAATGAGTTGATTTTACGAGATTCCATGGTGAGGGCACTTCCTCAAGAGTTCCTTGAACCTTTCCCATGAGTCAGCCAGTGACTCTCCCGGTAGTTGAAGGAATTGGTTGATTTTCCCTCTGATTTGGTAGGTTAGTGAAGGTGGGAAGAATTTCTCCAAGAACTTCTCTTCTAAGGGAGCCCAGGTGGTGATTGGCTCCCCGTCCAAAGAATTGTACCAGCTTAGTGCTCTTCCAGACAAGGTGAAATTGAAGAGTCTAAGCATGACTGCGTCCATGGTTGTTCCAACTTGTGGTACCAGCCTGCAAAGAGCTTTGAACCTCTTCAAATGGTCCATGCAATCATCTCCAACACTTCCAGAGAATGAGATGACATGCATTATTTGGATCCATTGTGTCATAATCTCAAAATTAGGAGTGTCGATGAGTGGTGGTTGGACTAGATGGTTGTCTTCATAGTTCTTGAGAATACCGTAGTCCCTTAGTTGCTTGCTTCTTATCAACAGTTGAGCATCAACCTTAGCTGCTTCATTCTCAGCACGGATGCAGGCTTGCTCTTCAGCCCATACTTCAACCTGAACTTGGGCGCGTGTGTCGGCGATGAGTTGTGCTTGCTGGGCTGCTATGGCAGCGTTGGCCCTTTCCATCACTAGTGCAGCTTGGCGTTGATCTTCGACCATTTATCTGGCTCTTTGACGATTAAGTCTAATACGGTAGTGGAAACTTCTCTCTACCTCATAGTCATACTCTGGATCAGGGGAGAATCTGAGATTATGTGATGGTTGTATACACGTCTTCTACCTGAGTAGAGGAAGAAACACACTTTTCAGACGATGAAGGAGATATGATGAAATTGAGAGAATATGGAGTAATATTTAAAGAAAAAGTGTAAAACCCTAACCAACTAGCAAGATGATAAATGAAATTAAAACGTTCCGTTGTCCCCGACAACGGCTCCAATTTTTGATGGAGCTTCCACTTGCATGGAGTTGCGTGCACCACTAAAAATCCTAAAGATAGTAAGTCTTTTAGGTTTAGCCTTGCTTATACTAGATTAAAAATCCACCCAGGTATGCTAGGATACGTGGAAGTCTTATCGTAGTATAGTTAAGGGTCGAATCCACAGGACAACGGTCTTGTTAAGATCAACAAGATGGAAAATGTTAGAATTTCATTTAACTCCTTGAAAATTGGTATTCAGATCAAAGAGTTGGTTTTGTTGTTTAAACTAAGTGTGAGTAAAATAAAGGCAAGAAAGTAAATTTAGGGTCATAAATAATGTTAAGAAACCACTAGGATGTGATCGGCTTTCACCACCACTACACATGGATTAAAACATGCAACATAGTAACATAACCTGCAATAAGAGTCTAAACAATTAATATTTGTACATTTAGTTTCCTTTCGGAGAACTAACTACGAGAAGTGTGGGAATGTTGCAAAGCCAACCATCCCCAAATGAATGGTCACTTATTTTACATCATTCCCTTCACAAAGTGTGTTCCTCGACTTATCAAAGTTGTACTTTTATACTTCAACTGATTCCATTTTATAGTATGAAAGTACAACGATGGAAGTGAGTTTACTCCACTTCTTGAAGAACACTCCTAGATACCAAAACAGATGCATGGTGACTACATGTATCAAGAACCAACATTCAATCGAGATTCGAATCTAATAGTACAAACATAGACAATTCATACTAATAGATAATAAGTAACACAAGTTTGTGATCAAGCAACAAGCATTCATTAAACGATTGATGTCGAACTGAAAAGAAAGTATATCTCTATTTCAAACTTATGAATTACATTGCATGAAATGAAAACATGGGTAGCGGGGCTACTCCTCGCACCCTAGTGTATGAGACTACTTGCTCATGGCAAGAACAAAGAAGGGGACGGGAAGAGAGAGAGAGACATCATCATCTCTACGAAGGAGGGAGGAAGGTTGACCCCTTGGAGAGAGAGAGAAACAATCTTCACACTTCACAACTTGCTTGATGATGAATCCTCCTCTTCCCACCTTATTTGTTGATGAGAGAGAAAGTAGCTTGGAGATGGAGTATGGATCTCAGACCGGAAGCCTCGAGGCAGTGGGTGAAGGATGAAATGGCTCTAGAACAATAGAGGCAGCCTTTGGATGTCTAAAACTTGATGATTTGTGAGGACTCTTTGGGTCTTATTTATAGGCTTTGAGTGGAACTCAAACGGTTTGGGAGATTTGGGCCCAAACGGTCGTGAAGACCGTTTGGACCCTCTCTCAGTTTGGAGACCGTTTGGACTCTCTCAGTTTGGAAACTGTTTGAGTCCTCATGATTTGGAACTGTTTGCCTTTATTCGGTCTTGGGACCATTTGACTTTACACAGTCTTGGGACCGTTTGACCTTCATTCGGTCTTGGGACTGTTTGGTGTCCATTCGGTCTTGGGACCGTTTGATGTCCATTCGATCTTGGGACCGTTTGGTGTCCATTCGGTCTTACGACCGTTTGGTGTCCATTCGGTCTTGAGACCGTTTGGAGCTTTTGTAATTTTTTTTGTGATTTTTTGTAAGAAATAAAAGGGGAAAAGTTAGTCTGATGGTATATTTACAATAAAGTGGAAAATTAATGATTGTGTCTAATTTATTTAAGAAAGAGTATGGAAAACTGAGGAAAACTAGTAAGATAACATCGCAAAATGGGAGGTTATCAATAGCACACCATGCATGAAAGGATCACCACTCCCATCATCAACAAAAGTTCATCCATATATATTAGAGTTAGCAAGAAGATTATCCATTCAAGATTACCATGGAAAGTAATCCTAGAGCATAAATAATATCACTACGATACATAGAACTATGTTTTAGAGTTAGATTAATGACATGCAAGATGAGTGCAACAATAACTGAGGGGAAAGTTATATAAGCCACCTTGAACTGAAGAACAACTCCAAAGCCAAGAAGCTTCAAGGCAAGAGAGGAAAGCCAAAGCTTGGATCAACTCCATGGCCAAGCAAGATCACCTCAAGAGAACAAGAACAAACCTAGGTTAACAGAAGGATCAAAGAGAGGGAGAGAGCACCAAACCCTAGGCCAAAAAGAAAAGACTACTATGGGAAAACCATGGATTTGACCACATAGAGAGAATTTCCTTAAGAGAATCACCATGGAGAACCATGGAACAACTAAGGGAAGAAAATGAGGGGTGGGGTTTGCAAGCGAAACCAAGAAGGACAGACCACTTACCATGACCAAGGATCACCAAAGGAGATATGCTCCAACCCTAGATCACCACATGTAAGGGTTCTCCCTCCTTGCTCCAAGGTTGAGCTCTTATCCACCACCAAGGTCACAAGGACGAGCTCCAAAGAAGAGAGAAGTAATAGAGGGTACAAAAGAGGTTACTTTCATGTTAAGAGGGGTATAAATACCCAAGGGTAGAGGAGGTAAAGAGAGTTCAATGTCATGCACATAAGTGCCACTTATCCATCATAAAACATCCACGCAACACAAGGGACATGCATGCAACAAGGTCGTTAAAATCAAGGTACGATAGCGACCACTTGAACATCAAAGCACTTCAATCAAAGCAAAACATGGAGACCAACATGGTAGCGACCAAGGATGATCAACCATAGCGACCATGGTGATCAAAAGAAAACAATCACAACAACCAAACTCAAAAGACAAAACACCTTCGACCCCAACATACAAGGTCCAAACAAGGCACACCAGTCTCTACAAACAAGACCAAGGAAAAAACTTCGTTCACACCACACAAAGGATCAACATCAACATCAACTCAAGCATCCATGCAACCCCTAACTTCAACACACATGATGCCACCTCATCAACCAGGGTCCAACAAGGCACCACTATGAATCACTCTCTCCAAAATGATGCAAAAGCATAGGAGGCACATCGAACATGTGACAAATTGTAAGATAAACCCTCAACGTGGGAACATTGCTACTTGGTAAAAAACAAGCACTCATATTTCATAATTAGCTCAAACATCATCCAAATTGGACCAAAATTAAAACATAAGCATGTCACATGTTATTAAAGCACCTCACGAGATTAGATTAAGATTTTAAACATTGAATTATGCTAAGCAAGCAAGATCAAGTATAAAGTTAGGCCAGGGGCCTTATAGATATGGGATCAAAACCTGAGAAGAACAATTGTATATTTGTTTCTTATAATGAATTTTTCCATTATTGGCCCCGCGGTTTCTCCTTCAAACATCGTAAGGGTTTTCCATGTAAAATTCTAGTCTTTCCCCTTCTATCTTCTTGTACTTATTATCTTAGGTTTACATGCTTCGTTGGTAACACTTCCACATATATCACTTTTTCATCGCGTCGTCGCTGTTGCATATTATATGTGCACATCTTCTCCATCAACAACCTACAAGTGGTAAATAGAGAGCAGGTTGCACGCTTCTAGATTTAGATGGGGAATGATGATAATGCAATGATGATTAAGTGGATGAGCACAAATTGACAGATTTAAAACCCAAAATGGAAGATATTTTATATTGTAAGGACTTGTATGAGTCAATAGATGGACAAAAACTAGAGAATATGTCTGATGCAGATTAAAAGAAACTAAATAGGAAAATCGTGGGAACAATGTGAAATTTACCCATAGTTTGGTATTCCACGTCTCAGAGGAGACCAACGTCAAAGATATGTGAAAAAATCTCAATAAATTTTCTAAGTGGAAGACTGTCACAAATTAAATTTTCTTCATTAGGTAGTTGGTGAACTTGAAGTACCGGGATGTTACAAGCATTGTTGAACACATGAATCAATTCCAAAGCCTTATAAATCAACATGGATCCATGAAGATGGTTCTTGATGATGAACTCTAAGCCCTACTTTTTAGAGACTATTACTTAACAGTTGGGAGATGCTCGTCGTCACAGTAACCAGTCATGCACAAGAAGGAAAGTTAACTCTTGATTGGATGAATAGTAGGCTATTGAATGAAGAGACTCAATGACAGACTTTAGATGAGTGAATCAGAGGTGCACTTCACAAAGAGTAGGGACATTGACAGAGCAAGAGACCATGACAAATCTCAAAGTCGCGGTGAGTCCCAAGACCAAGGAAAGGCTCGTAGTAGATATAAGTCGAAGAGTATAGGGTTCTTTCATTACGGCAAGTCAGGCCATTTTAAAAATAATTGTAATGTTTTTAAAAGACACATTGGTCTGAAGCCAAAGGAAAAAAGGATGGCAACAAGAATATTACAACTACAATTTCAAATATTGGTGATGATGACTATGTGGTCTTGAAATTACAGGAGCAGTATATGCATGTTGACGAAGATGATTTTGAGTGAGTGGTAGATGCTGCAGTTTCTTACCATGCTCACCCAATAAAGAGTTCGTCACTTCATACAAGGAGGGAAACTTCAAGAGGGTGAATATGGAAAATTCCAGCTTCTCTAAAACTATTGAGACTGGAGACAATTGTGTTCAGACAAGTGTCGGTCACTCGCTTACACTGAAGGATGTTGGTCATGTTCCAGATTTGCGACTGAGTTTGATATCTAATATTTTTATTTATAAGAAGGATGTTGTCTGGACTTTGATAGTGGTAAATGTAAAATCACAAAGGGGTGTTTGGTTATAGTACGAGGTATTGCTCAAAGTGTTCAAACTTAGATATATACATGCAGTTGAAGAGATCGCTAGACAAATCTGTAACAAAAACGAGTAGGACACATGAGTGGAAAGGATCTACAACTTCTATCAAATAAGAGACTGATTCCTTATGGCAAGGACACCAATTTGAGCTCAAATGATTCATGTCACATAGGAAAGTATGGACATGATTCTTTTAAGTATGGACATGATTTTTCAAAACAAAATCAAAGATTAAGTTACAACTTCGACAGTGGGTTATTCATATCTACAATCCGCTTGCTCTGAGCTGCTCAGTTCTTACTCTGATTGGATTCCGCAGGGATCATGCAATTGGCCCTCGGTTCCTATTATATACCAGGAGGGCTTCGTGGGGAAGAAGGTCGTCTTGGGAGATCGGGACTTTTCGTTTGGTGGGGAGAGACGGACGGTAGCAAGCGGACAAGTGGAGTCGTCAGTCCGACGTAAGCATCAGGCGCTCGACTCTATTGCTTTAAATTATTGGCGCACTACGATACGATGGAAGAATCACCAAAACAGGGTGCGCTGCAACGAAATGTCAGAGGCGGCGGACATCTGCTGCATATTTTCACTGGTCCGGGAGGGGTAGGCAAAAGCAGAATGCTGATAGGTACTGTAGCAGGAAAAACCGGAAGTCTGGGAGGAAACCAACCAAGTGGACCATTGGAATGATACAGTGGGAAAGATAGAATTTCGAAATCTCAAAGTTAGTTCTTTGAATTATGTGCATCAACATGTCAAACTGTTTATCAAGGTTATCCTTGTTTTTTTCAAAAGAATTTCAGTTTTATCAAGGTTATCCTTCTCGAACAGTGGCAGTCCCACACATAGACGTGCAGGAGAAGCAGTTGACAGTTGGAAAGATTGCTAAGCTACCACATTTCAAAAAGGGGATCAGTTTGACCTTGAGAAACAACCCCTGACGAAGTAGAAAGAAAACAGTATCAGAGTACAAGAAACTGTCTTTACTTAACAGAGGACTGATTTTGACCATTGTTACAATTAGGAAAGGCAACAGTGAGTAATGGAGTTGTACGACGGCGGCACTAAAGTCGGCCAGAATTGAGTGCCGGACGTAGTTAATAAGGGTTAGCGCTTGGAAGGTCCGTGGATCAAATGGAATGCTGTTCGTTTCTATTTTAGGAGAATCTGTGTGCCAGATTAATCAGCTGCTCTGGTTCCAAACCAGGATTGAGGTGGGATGAATTATCTCGAGCGATACTTGCCAACTAGGGTATTATGTAATACAGAGTTATTAATATTTAATATGCAGAATCGCGATCTTACATATGAAAAAGGACGGTGACCTGCAGTTCCAGAGCCGTGGATGACTTGTCCTTGACGTTGCATGCCTGCCACCAACACACGCCGGCTTACATTCTAGAGCCAATTTTGAAATGGAAGTCAAAAGTTTTTCGGCTAGGCTAGTGTCGTGTACAGTACTCCATTGTTATATCCTCGACGTTATTCCCACCGTCCTCTTCCTTTTGGTTACGTGGCGGCGAGGAGGAGGTCTCTTTGGCTAAATTGGAAAAACGATGTGGCTTTGCTGTTCATCAACCTCCCATGTAGAAACTCCAAGTGCACGTTTAATTCCACGGAGTCATGTAGGACCGTAAAAGGATATGGTATTACTCAATCATACCTATGTTAAGGGCTAATTTGGTTGGGTGTAAAACCTACCCACACATATAGTTGGAATGCAGGAAATTAAACTTAGATAGTTACAATTAAATTAATTTTGTTTGGTTGCTCGTTGTTTTGTATTTCTTTTATTTGGTATGATTTAGTTTCAGACACAAATCCTTAACATCTTGGCGTGATTCCGTCAGAGTTGTAGTCAAGAGATAATATGTGACAGGCACCTCGTCATTTTTTTATAGTATAGATCACCGGTTTCGTTCGGGCAATGATTGCGGAAAGTGAACTGCGCCCAAAAATTGGGCAGTTCATTTTCCACTGTTTGTACATAAAACAACTGCATCGTGTAGTTTATTTTCGATATGTGGTTTGCAACTACATAATACAGTTTGAAGACAGACTTAGTTGGAACTGCTTGAGTTTATTTGCAGCCCAACCAAATTAGGCCAAAGAGTGAGTATATTTCTTTTACCTAATGTCCATTTATCCTTATATGCTTTATCCACAATTAATGAGGATAGAGTAAAGATAGAAGTTTTACCCTACTCGCTCACTCGTTTCCCCATCAATATAGTTGAATTATTAATTTCATTCTAATAGAATTAATGTTGCCTACTAAAAGCCCTCACAATTATTTTCTATATATATACTACTTTTTTATTCTAGAAACTTTACTAAATAATTGGTAGCATGTCACACTTTTTACTATCATATATTGGACAAAAAAGTTCCTCAATAATCAAACATTATACTAAGCAGGTTAGAACTTATTTAGAAAAACACATATTAGGTTAAGTATTATTATTTCGTTACCAGGAACTACTATACTTATTATTACCTGCTCGTTTTAAGAATATCTTGTTCTTCATGTAGGAGATATTATATGAAGTTATAAATGCACATTTTATTACCTATTTCATCATGCTGCTCTACCCACCTCACCCATTATCCCACCCATTTACCTTGCAGGTAAGGGTAGGGTAAATATTTTTTAGGAAAGGGTAATTATCCTACTTGTTACATGCAACTTAGACGCAGGTAAGGGTAACGGTAGTCCTTTACCCTGTCCTATCCTACCCATTTATCACCTTAGATCCATGATAGTTGGCCAACCGATTGTTATGTGATGAGAAAAACTAATGTTGATAGATGCAGAAGCAACATTATTGAACAAATACGATTAACATGCACCATATAAGAACACACAAATTTATATGATTTCTTTTAAATTAGAGTAGTACATGGGAAGTAGAAGTTTTTTCACTAGATCATATTAGGGTTACAAATGGATAGCCAATTGAATCAGAAAGGTGATATATGACTCACTTCCAAAATCTACCCAGTAAGACTTATTTATAAGCTCTGAAAATATACACTCCCAAATAGAGTAAAATCAGGAAAGAGATACATATACACACATTAGGAATCATATTTCTAAAACTCATATCAACCTTTTTTTGGCACCTTGCATGGGGAGGCCTCCCCTCAATCTTCCTATTGATCAGACATCAGCACCCGATCTTCTACTGGTAGGTATATATTAAATTCAAAATGGGAAATGCACAGGGGTTACAATTCAAGGAACATCTTACAAATCTCCACCTTACATAGAATTCTTTCCATCAAGTAGAGCTAGATGCATGTTTTGGCACTTCCAAGTTCCCTCTAAGTGAGGGTAGAGTCAGCGATCCCTATTGAGCAAGTCCAAGCAATGTCTAAACTTGATCCTAGGAACCTTCTTGGTGAGCATATCTATTGGAATATTTAATGTGCCAATATTCTTCACCTCGATCTTCTTCTCGGTCTTTGATGAATTGGAATATAACATCAATGTGCTTAATTGTTTTCGTCAAACACTTGATTCTTTGCCAAACATAGGGCACCAAAATTGTCACAACATAGCTTCATCTTGTTGGAAACTAAGATTACAAACAAGTCCTTTTACCCATACTCCTTCTTTGGTAACTTTTGTCAGATCTATGCACTCCACCTATGTCATTGACAATGTGACAAAGTGTTGTAGTGTGGATGTAATGACCCCATTCCCCGACAACCTTAAATTAAAGAAGGCCAAGAAACTAGAGTCATTATCCCAAAACATGATCAAATAGTTTTGTACATAATAAAAAATAATTAATAAACTCTACTAAAGTAACTAAGTTTGACGCATGATGAAAATTCTTTTTATAAAAGCTCAAAAAAATATGGGTTCTAGGATTATACCCAAGAAAATACCGTCTAACTATATCATCTATGTGCTACTTTATTTGTTTGCCTTCAGTGCCTTCTTGTCTTGAATGTCAAATTTTCATCAAGTAGTAGTTTATCCTTAAAACACCGACAACCAAAACATGCGATCAATATAACAAGTTATACCGGTATGTGATGGAAACAAAAAAATAGTGCACATATGTTTATAACAACATAATCCATCCAATTATTGTTTAACAAATCAAATTTAGCATTTTCAATCATAACTACTCAGTCCTGATCTATCCAACCTCTGTTAGTCCCTTCAGTGGACATGGATCATACCTCACTCAAGATGGTAGAGCCTTAGTGGTTTTTGGTCCTACCAAAAAAGGTAGACCAAGATCTAGATCTGTGATGGCCATTTGATCCTAGCCAGAAGGTAGACCAAGATCTATGCTCATGACAATCCTTCTAATCCTACCCAAGAGGTAGACCTAGATCTAGATTATCATTTTCTCATATATAAACGAAGCTCTAGAGGAGACTTAGGATCTAAGCTAGTCATGTTCATATATATGTATATGTATATATATACATATATATACATATATATATACATATATATATACACACACACATATATATATATATATATATAATGATAGTCATAGTCACTTTATAATTGACATGGAATTAAATAAACAAGCAGGCATGTGTTTGCAAACCATGCTAGGAAAACTACAGGAAACCACGTGAAACTACAATGATTATTCATAGCCGTAGCCACATACCTATCTCAGAGTAACTCGTAGACATCCAAGAAAAAGGAACAAGAGCAAGTAGACAAGCAACTACCCTAAAATTAAATCATAGTGCCCATGTGTTATTATTATACCCAAAACCTACCATTAATGACTAACTTGGGTTCCAAGTAAGGGATTTAGGTCAACTTAGGGTTTAATTAGGGCTTTGTCTTTATAAATGCTAATTATCATTTTTCATGTTCCTCTAGGTTACAATCCCTAATCTTAACATTAATTGCACTTTTAATCTCAAGGACACCCTAAATCATCATTTAATGACTTATTAACCTTTAATTTGATCTAAGTTATCCTTTTCATCCATAAAGGTCCAACCTTGATTGTTAGGAATAATGGAGCGCATTATAAACATTAAGACCTAAAAATTAGGGTTATCTTCATATTATAGGTGGCAGCTTTAAATGCTTTTTGAAATAGAAGCAGATATAGACAAAGATAATATTTTTATTGAATATCTTGCATTTTTTGATCCAAATTCACTTATTATTTTCCATTATATGATCATCCTACTAATTATTAAATTTTTGCAAGATTAATCTTTTTAGGCCAATAGGGGCTTCCCACCTAGGAAGAGAGCCTCAGGCCCGCCCTTCCAACTCTACTGGGCTAGCATATAGGCTCTCGCCACATCGATGGCCCGCTCACGACTATCCTTTTGATTAAACAAGAAAAAAGGAGGGAAAAGATGAGAATAACCTTAACCTTTCAGAAAGGAGAGTCAGGTAAAGATGTCTTTAACCAGGGGTCTTCTTCCTCCCTTATTCGTCGTGAGACCGATCAGCTCAATGGGTCAATGAGGAAGTTGACTTTGAGTCTTGGTGTCTCTGATCACTAAGTGAGAGTTCCCTTATCTTCACCTCAGCCAACTGAATCCTTTGAGGGCTTCAATTGCCCTGTAGATGGTTAGTGTAGGGCGTCCGACACAGAGGTGTTTCTGACGGGACTTAGAACAGAGGTAGAGGGCAAAGGTGAGGTTTTACACATAATTGAGAGGAGATAAGAGAGTAGGGATTTAAGAGGCATATCGAGAGTGATTTTGTGTCCTCATAGAGAGCCCGGGGTCCCTATAAATATCATCCGATGTCAGCAAAACCTTTTCTTAGAGGGGGAATTGGGAAAAAACACTAGAAGCCTTAAAACTAGGTAAAATTAGGGATGATTAGGTACATTTTGTTCTCCCAAACTCGATGGGCAAGTTTCCTATTCTGTTTGTCCCTTGAATCGCAAGGAAAAATGATCCCAATAGTTGTCTATTCAGCCCCCCTTCCTTTCCTGGACGAGCTAGAGGATGATGAAATCATCGTCAAATACTAGATATGACGGCTCACAACGCACGTCATATTTCTATTAAAAATATAATTTGTGACATTTAATACTTCTCCAATCTATTATCCACACTTTATGGATTTTTGTAAAATCCATATATCCTAAACTGTTAAACCCTTTCAACCCCAAATTTTAAGGGAAAGTCTTTTATGACTTAATCTACTTGTGGATACAATTTGAGACCAAAATTTGAAAGGAATAACTCTGTTTCTTCATGTGCAATTCATTCACTTATAAGGCATGTATTATGTATTTAAAACATATATTTTCTCTTTCTTTTCTTCCTATTTTCTTTATTTTGACTTTTCTTTATATTAAAAGAATGTGAAACTAAAAACCACTCTAATGTAACCATCCATATCTCTTTCTGGAAAATCTATATTATTCTTAAACATATGAAATTAATATTCATTTTCTTTTGCCTTGCACTTATTATGGGTTTTTCTCTTACCCTTTTCCCTCTTTATCCTTGGTTTAATAAAACAGGGAAAACCACAAAGTATATTTTTCAAGGAAAATTTGGAAAGAAACCCAATTTATAAAACAATGCATACAAATGTCCAAACAATCCCTTTTTCATAGATTAATTGCATAACAATACAATCAAAATTGGGGTTATAACATCCATCCCTACTTATAAGAATTTTACCCTCAAAATTCAGTTAATCATAGAAACAATTAAGGGTAAGAATTTTCCATATCCGTTTTCAGCTACCATGTGGCTTCATCCTCTCAATGGTGCTTCCAAAGAACCTTTACCATCTCTATCTTTTTATTTTTGAGTTCTTTCACCTTGGTATCCAGTGCCGTCACAGGTGACTCAAGATATGTCAGACTGCCTTGGAGCTCAATGGGTTCAATGCTTAACACGTGACTAGGATCCTTCACATAGTGCTTCAGATTGACACATGGAACACGTCATGCATCATACTATATTGTGGGGGTAGGGTTATATGATAGGACGCTTCACCAATTCATTCTAGAATCTCAAATAGACCCACTATTGGGGACTCAACTTTCCTTTGTTCTTAGCTATAGCTCATAGGGGTCATATTTTGAAAAACACATGTTCACCCATAGTGAAATGCAAATCAATCCGCTTTGCATCAACATACAACTTTGTCAATCCTGGGCTCTCTTTAGCCTTTGCTTGATCAAAGTTACTTTTTCAGCATATATCTGAAGTTCCTCTAACCTCAACAAGGTCCTCTCACCAACATCATCCCAATGAAGTGGTGACTGACATGACCTCCCATATAGAGCTTCGTACAGAGGCATCCTGATACTAGCCTGGTAGCTATTATTATAAGCAAACTCAACTAGAGGCAAGTATTGTTCCCATGATCCACCCCAATATGGCACACATGCTCTCAATAGGTCTTCTAAAGTCTAGATTATTCTCTCTGACTGTCCATCAGTCTGGGGGTGGTAGATGGTACTAAATTTCATCCTTGTCCCAATTTCTTCATGCACCTTCTTCCATAACTTCGAGGTGAACTTGGGATAACAATATGAAATAATAGAGCTTAGAATATGATGCATGCATACTATCTCCTGGATATATAGTTCATCTAAGTCTGATACTTTGGCGGTAATCTTTAAGGCATGGAAGTGCGTCGACTTGTTTAAGCGGTCCACCACAACCCATATAGCATCATGACCTTTCTTGGTCTTAGGAAGACCCACCACAAAGTCCATAGTGCTCTGGCCCCATCTCCACTCAGGAATCTTAATCGATTGTAGCAACCCACTGGGTCTTTGGTGTTCGACCTTCACCATTTGACACGTGAGACAACTAGCCACATATGCCGCTATGCCTCTCTTCATTCCATGACACCAGAAATATCACTGCAAGTCCTCAAACATCTTAGTAGTGTCAGGGTGTATGGTATACTCAGAACCATGAGCTTCTTGCAAGATATGAGTTTTCAAGGGAGAATCTTCTGGTACCCAAATGTAATTCTTGTACTGGTTCCCTCCATCTAGACCCAATTATAGGTGTATTTGAGGTTTTCCAGAAAACCTTTCATCTTTTCAAGCTCTGGGCTAGTCAGCTGGGCAACTACTAACTCAGCCAGTAAGTCTGTTTTTATCTGGATGTTAGCCAAACAAATCCGATCTTCTAACGGTTGCAGAGCCCATCTGGCATACTCCTCTAGTTCCCTCCACTGGGTAGATAAGACAACTACACACCTAAGATGCTTCTGACTAAGAGCATTTGCCACTACATTGGCCTTTCATGGGTGGTACGCGATGGTGAAATCATAGTCTTTCACATATTCCATCCATAATCTTTGTCTTAGGTTGAGGTATTTCTGAGTCATGAGTACTTCAAGATTTTGTGATCATTGGGGATTTTAAAGGTAGCACCATAAAAATAGTGTTGCCATATTTTCAAGGCATCTATGATCGCAGGTAACTCCAGATTATACGTCGGGTAGTTCACTTCATTTGGCTTGAGCTGTCGGGAGGCATAAGCAACAACATGTTTATTCTGCTCTAGCACGCATCCAAGCCCCATCTTCAACGCATCAGTGAAGATTGTGAAACCCTCATTGCCATACGATAGAACACATGTGTCGTGGTTAGTTTCTCCTTCGATTCTTGGAATCAGGCTTCACATAGCTCAGACCATATGAACTTCTCATCTTTATGAGTGAGCTTGGTGAGGGGTAAGGCAGTCTTTGAGAAATCCTTGATGAACTGCCAGTAGTTTCCAGTCAATCCCAGGAAGCTGTAAATTTCAAAAGGATTCTTCGGTGTTGGCCAATCACGCACAACAGACACCTTGGAAGGATATACTAAAATAGTCCCTCTTGAGATGATGTGTCCAAGAAACATGATGTGATCAATCTAAAATTCACATTTTGAGAACTTCCCATAAAACTTCTACTTCCACATGGTTTCAAGGACTCTAACCAGATGGCCGGTGTTGGTCTAGGTCATCCGAATAAATTAGCATGTCATCTATGAACACTATAATGAAAGAGTCAAGGAAGGGTTTGAACACAATGTTCATGAGGCTCATAAAAACATTTAGGGCATTGTACAATCCAAACGACATGACTAGAAACTCATAGTGGCCATAGAGGGTACAGAAGGCGGTCTTTGGAATGTACTCATTGCTGACTCGCAGTTGATGATACTAGTACCTTAGGTTAATTTTAGAAAAGATTTGGTCCGACTTGGGTTGCTCAAATAGATCATCGATGCGAGGTAAATGATACTTGTTTTTATTATAGCCTGGTTTATCATTCGATAGTCGATACACATGCAGAGATCCATCCTTCTTGTTTACAAAAAGGACTGGAGCTCCCCATGGTGAGGTACTAGGTTTGATGAAACTTTTGTCTAGTAATTCCTACAGTTGCTTTTTCATCTCAAGAAATTTAGTGGGGGCCATCCAATAAGGAACCCTAGAAATAGGGTTCGTTTTGAGAGCTAACTCTATTGTGAAGTCCACCTCTCTCTCTGAAGGCAGGCCAATCAAGTCATCTGGGAATACAACTGTATAGTCATGAACTACCTCTATTTCCCCCAAGGGTTGTACCTTAGGCTCTGGATCGGTAACTACTACTAGGAATGCCCAACAACCTTTTCTTATCATTTGTTATGCTTTTAAGGATGACACATACAACTTAGTGATTGCATCCTTTCTACCTCTAATAGTCAAAGGTGGATGACCAGGTCTTCTTGTCACGATCTTCTTATCCCTGCAGTCTATTTGGGCCCTATAGGTGTAAATTTAATCCATGCTAATTATTAAATCAAAGTCATTCATGTCCAGTAAAACAAAGTTGGTAGGGAAATCGTTGCACATGTACCTAACATGTATAATAGGGTTTTTTAAAATAGATATAAAAATTTGACTACTTGGGGTAGTGACATACAAAGCATAACCTAAATCCTTGAAATCAAGACAAAGCATCGTTGCAAGATTTCTCAAAATAAATGTATTTGTAGATCCAAAGTCAAACAGAGCCTTTATACTTTGTCCCATAATTTCAAGCATGACTACATTGTTTTCATGACAGTCAAACTACTATTGTGTTACATATTTAAGGATAGAAAAAAACTCTAAGGGCGGTTACCCTCTATCAGCCGGTTGGCATTTTCCTGGGTCTCTTCATTGTCGATGGTGAACACTCAAGCCTGTGAATGCTGTCCTGGAGGTGGAACTACTCCTAGTGACGACTTTGGTTCTTCTTGTATCATTTCTTGGCCCAGAACTACCCTGGGTGAAATCAAGATACCCCTTGGATGGGTTCTATTGAGGCATGATTGTCTTTTCCATGTCTAGAGAAAAGTTGAGAGCTTCAGTGAGAGTTGCGGGCTTACTAGCCATGACATGGGGTTTAGTTTCAAGATGAAGGCGGGTGATGAAATGGTCTATCTATCCTTGTTTATTTAGTTAATATGTAGGAAAACTGCTCCAAGAGGCAAAACTTGTAAGCATAGTCTACCACAAACATATTCCCCTGAGTTAGGAAAGTGAACTTCTTTTCCTTCTCTTTCGTGGTGGAGGTGGGTATGAATCTTGACGAGAAGAGTGCATGAAAGTCTGCCCAGGCCATTGGTTCTTCAATCAGATCTCAACCCATGATATGGTTTTCCCACCATATTTTAGTTGCCCCTTTAAGAAGGTATGTGGCGAAAAGGGCTTTCTTGTTTGGATAAACCTCTAGAATGTGAAAACCATTTTCCACGACAAGAAGACAAGCATTTTCTTTATCAATCACTTTAGTTTTATCTTCCCTCCAAAACTTTTCAATGTTCTGCTTGACAAATTCCAGAATGGTGGCTCCAAGGCAAGGGTGGATAGGTACGAGTTCATCGTTCTCATTCTGAGCAACATCTCTAAGGTCCAAGGCACTAATGGATTCAATAAGTTTCTTTTGTTGTTCCAACCAGATCATCTCAGGAGTCTACATCACTATCTTCCCAAAGGTTGAATAAGTATCAACATCATGTCTAGGGTCATCCTTGGGTTTGTCTTCTGATATGGGTTCCTCCTCAGGACTAGGGTTATCTTCTGGGATGTTGAAGGGAACAAGTTTGGGCTTAGATCCTTTTTTTCTATAGGCTTCACTTTCCCTCATCCTATTCTAGGAGGATTCACCTTCCATGAACCTCCTCTTTCCTGAGTATGGCTTCTTCATACGGGAGGGTATCGGTCTAGGGTACTCGTCACAGTTAGCATTGTCTTTTTTGCGGGCCATGTTGTCCCAGACAAATTAACTTTATTAACCACAATTTCATATCTTAGGATATTAAAGCTTAACCTTATATCCATGACATCTTGTTTACATGTATTTTATTGTTTGTTGGAGGATACCCTAATCCTTATCATTCATAACCCCAGTATTCAGGAGGAGGCAGAGAGAGAAAACTTTAGGCACTTATAGTTTATTAAGTGAAAGGGGATAAAGAAGGGATGAAAGTAGATGAGAAATCCTATAGGTATCTTATTTTGAATGAAATCCTTGACTTTGTCTAGGCTAGAAACATGGGTCCAGGAGCCCTCATAAACTGACTACTAGGGAGGAGGAAAATATTGCCAACCCCCAGCTCGTAGTCCATTATAGACACCTCCATCAAAGGAAAACACTCTAATAACTCCCTTTGAGCTCTACTGAATGTGTAAAATTTAATAATTATTAGGGATTATATGGAAAACCATGATCTGATACCAAATGTAACGACCCCATTCCCTGACAACCCCTAATTAAGGAAGGCCAAGAAACTAGAGTTGTTATCCCAAAATAGGATCAAATGGTTTTGCACATAATCAAAATAATTAATAAATTCTACTAAACTAACTAAGTTTGATACATGATGAAAATTCTTCTTATAAGAGCTAAGAAAATATGGGTTCTAGGATTATACCCAAGAAAATACCATCTAACTATATCCTTTGTGTATTACTTTGTTTGTTTGCCTTCAACTCCTTCTTGTCTTGAATGTTTGATTTTCATCAAGCATTAGTTTATCCTAAAAATGTCGACAATCAAAACATGTGGTCGGTATAACAAGTTATACCTGTGGCAACACATCCCACTATCACACAGATAGCGAGGTGTCACGCGAAAATGTGCAGAAATCACCATAACCACATATTACCAAAAACACGGGTTAATTAAAACTGTTTGCGGAAAGCTGATAAATTGAGAAACTATTACATTCCAGTCCTCATCCTGCAAGGAAACATGTCATATATATACATATACCAGATCTGATACATGTCCACAACGTACAGGAATAGCTGTCTATCCTTCACATGAGTTCACCACCTGTTCATATACATAAAGGCCCATATCCGGCCAACAGCAGGATATACAAACATCAACAATCGTACATCGTGAAACAACGTCAAAACAGTGCCAAGGACCTGAGAGTACAGGGATGACTCTAGACTCGACTACAAAACATCCAAAATAGCAGCATATCCATCACTTTCCTTCTACTGCTCGTCTAGCTGCTCGGCCGCAACACCACGACCACCACCACGTCTAACTCGACCACCTGAAAACCATTGGAGTGAGACAATTGAACATTGTCCCAGCGGGAGGCATAACTCCCCGCCAAAACTACCAAAACCTCAGATATATGTAAAGTAGCTAAAAGTATAACCAGAGCAGTTATAAGATAAGACTTGTTCATACTATCAAGCTTACCAAAAGTACTCAGTCATTTATCCAACGATTCCTCATGAAACATGATTGACAAGATAGGATGTATAAAGCTTACCACATATGAGAAATGTATAAGCAACTGCAAGATACGAATAGAGTTAACTACACAAACAAGGCCTCAACCAATATTTCGTGTTTGTCCTAGTCAATAAATATTATTCGGCTGAATTACGTATTATTATGCCCTGAGGAAGTGAACCGTACCGTTCAAATCCAACCTTTGGCTGTGAAGTCCATAACCGGTGCCATACAAGGTCAATGGAAGAGCCGGAATCCACGACCTCACCCCTTGTGGTCAGTACACGAGAAACAAAGCAGGACCGCAGTCTCATGCTCAAGTGGCCTTTAGCCACAGGGTCAGCTCCTCAGGCTACCCTTTGCCTAGCCCGCCTTGGTACAAGTCACGACGCTAGTAAAACTGAGCCACGGGCCTGATCACCGCGCTCTGAGCCATGAACACATTCATGCTCATCATAACACGTATCCGGAGCCATGGGCCTGTTCACCATGCTCATCACATATCCAAGTCTGTAACCACAACTGAACTCGTTTACCTCTCTATTTGAGGCTAGGAGAAACCTAGCATATTCAAAAATATGCGCTCCGGGTTAACCCGCAGGAGAACCCGTTTCACCATCACCAAATCCCGACGATGATGGATCTATGGCCAGGGCAAACTACATGATAGATTTCACTGTAATTAATTAGTATCTTTTAGATGGATTGCAAGATTCATCCAAGTTATATAACATGCAAGATATAACGGAAAGTAAACAACATAAACTCAACATTATGTTATTATTGTAATCACATCAACCTGATCCATCTCAAGGATCCAACATCACATGTTATCACTTGGCCTCTTGCCAACCATCCAGATCCATCTCAAGGACCATCACATACCATGGGATCTCAATCTCTCATCATGTACTATCATTGCCTCTCAAGGCTTACATCAACATCATGGAACAAACAAATTATACATACAATCTCATCAACTAGAGTAACTATCAAAGTGATGTTACTCATCACATATGTCTCATAGCCTTTTCATGGCTAATCATCACCTGCATGGTTAGGGAATATAATAATCATAATTTCAACATAAGGACTATGCTTACTATCACGAGATGACATTCAAGATACTATACTTATCAATCTTACACTATCTTGTGATCAAGTGTATAAAGCACATCATTAAGCAAACCCTATCTATGCTTATCCTCAACTCAGTATTATACAAATAATCAAGATGTTCACTTCATGCATGTAGTCATGTTGGATATACAGAACAAGCGTTGTCATTACCACTACCATTACCGTCACCATTCGTTATGTAAACCACTTACCATTATCATTACTATTATCATCATCATTATCATTATTATTAGCAAGGAGTCACCATCGTTTGGAAGCAAGGATATATATATATATATATATATATATATATATATATATATATATATATATATATAACTAGTTGTTTTCATAATACTGGGAACTGTCACAAGAGGATACGAGGACCCTCACCAAAGATCACTACAACCCTCACAAAAAAGAAGGATATAACAACCACCTACCATCACCCATACTCAAAGCATAACGGTTGGTGTAAAGAAGGGAAGCAACGCTGCGTTGCGCGACATCGCGTCTCAAAGAGAGGGAGCAACGTGCGTCAGGGAGGAGAGGTATCGGGCACTCTCATATCGTGCAACCTACTGGACCAAGGCCTAACGGCCATCATGGAACCAAACCCCAACGCCCATCAAACAAGGCACAACAACACAAGGCAAACATCCACCAAGATGTATCGGGTAGGTTATCTTAGCATGGTGTGACGCCCGTCACACAAGCACAAGGGGGTGTCGCCCGATACAGCAACAAGGGCTGACGCCCGTCACAAGAGTCAGTATAACACCAGTCATCTCATCCTATCGCCCATCAAGGTATGTCGTCCAACACTCACCTCCACTTGGTCTATCGCCCAACACAAGAGCACACATGTCGCCCAACACACTAAGATAAGAGATGCCGTCTAACAGGGTCATCTTCTTCCTCAAACACAAAGGCACTCGAACCCTAGGAAGATGGCTCACCTCAATCGACTTAGAAGGAGGGATCTTGCACTTCTTCCATCACCAAATGGTTACAAAGAGAAACCCTAGAAAGGAGTCACCACTAACCGAGCTCACCTTCTAGCCCATGGTGAGAAGAGGGTCTTGCTCAAGCAACTAGGACACAAGCTCACCTCAATCGACTAAGAAGGAGGGGTGTTTCTCATGGCACTAGAAGCTCAAGCTCACTTTTCTAGACCAAGGGGAGAAAGGAGTGTTGCTCCCTACAAACCCTAGATCACAAAGAACACTAGACCACATGGTGATCGGCCAACAAGGGTACTAAGCAAGAAACTAAACTACTAACATATGAACAAGATCAAAGCAAGAGATAAAGGAGTTAGGGTTAGAAATTATGCAACCCACCTTAAGCTCCAATCTCCAAGGAAGAAGAAGAGCTCCAAGATTCAAGGGGTATCGGCCACCACTACTCCTCCAAGGGGTGTATCGGCCACCAAGATGCTCCTGCAAGGGGTGTATCGGCCGACACAAGCAAGGAAGGAGGGGGTGTCGTGCACTCAAGGTGGAGGAAAAGAAAAGGACCAAAGGAACTCCTAGATAAGGGAAGGACACGCCTATATAGAAGGGAAGGGAGGAGAAAACAAGGTTGGTCCACACAAGGTGTCACTTGCCTAGGGACACTTGTCCTAGAGATCAAGCCACTACCCTAGCAAGCTCCATCCACATGGCCAAGATATGCACCAAGTGTCCACTAAACAAGGTCAAGCTTGGATCAAGCATCATGGGCGACACAACATGTTGCTCCATGGGAGACACACTCCATGTCATGGGCGACACACTTAACTTGGCCGACACAACACCACTTGGGCGACACAAGCACCACTTGGGCGACACAAGGCTCAACCAAGCCCAAACAAGGCACCTCAAGGCCCAAACAAGCTCAACCAAGGCCCAAAGAACTCAAGCAACAAGCCCAAGCCTTCGTCTCAACCCTAGAGGAAGCAAAGAGAGGGAGGAACACCTCACAAGTTGGCAAACTTGCTCACAAAACCCTAGACCTGGGTTATTTGCAAGTAACCCTTCCAACTCTCAACAAACTACAACCAAACCCTAATCACCATTAAAGGTGATTAGAAAGCATAAAACCACCAAGGTTAAGCAAAGCAAACAGGGTAAACCCTAAACGAAGGTCAGGGTCCTTACAAGCTGACCCCCTTTAAGGGATTTCGTCCTCGAAATCCGAAGAGAAAAGTGAGGGATACTTCCTCCTCATCTCTTCCTCAAGCTCCCACGTGGCTTCCTCAATGCCACGATGCTGCCAAAGAACCTTCACAAGAACCAGATCCTTCCTCTTCAGCTTCTTGACCCTCCTGTCAAGGACCACCACATGACCTTCCTCGTAGGTCACATCTGCATCAAGCTCAACCTCAACTGGCTGTATCACTGTACCCGAATCCAGATGACTTTTCTTCAGCATACTGACATGGAACACTGGATGTAACCTGTGCAACTCTGGAGGCAACTCTATCTCATAAGCTACCTTTCCAACACGTTCTATGACTGAGTAAGGCCCCATATACCTGGGTGCTAACTTACCCTTCCGACCAAATCTTAGCACACCTTTCCACGACGAGACTTTAAGATACACTTTGTCTCCTACTTGGAATTCCAAAGGTCGTCGGCGATTATCTGCATACGACTTCTGCCTGTCCTGTGCCACTTTCAACTATTGTTGTATCACTTTGATCTTTTCTGTTGTCTGCTGTACTAACTCAGGACCCAACAACTGATGTTCACCAGACTCATACCAACACAAAGGAGATCTGCACTTCCTCCCATACAAAGCCTCATAAGGAGCCATGTCAATGCTCCACTGATAACTGTTCTTGTAGGCAAACTCTATCAAACTCAGATGTACATCCCAGTTGCCTAGAAACTATAAAACACAAGCTCGAAGGAGATCCTCCAAAATCTAAATAGTCCTTTTAGACTGTCCATCTGTCTGCGGGTGAAAGGCTGTACTGAACCTCAACTGCGTTCCTAATGCTTTGTGCAACTGTTCCCAAAAATGACTTGTAAACTGAGGACCTCTGTCAGAAAATATCGTTGCTGGCACACCATGCAGACGTACTATCTCATCCACATATACTCGAGCGAGTTTCTTGGCTGTATACATTGTCTTCACTGGTAGGAAATGGGCAGACTTAGTCAATCTGTCCACTATCACCCAAATGGAATCATGATTCCTAGTTGTCTTGGGTAGACCAACTACGAAATCCATGGTTATATGATCCCATTCCACTTCGGTATCGAAAAAGGTTGCAACGTACCTGCCAACTTCTAATGTTCAGCCTTCACTTGCTGACAAACCGCACATCTCACCACGAACTCAGTTACATCTTTCTTCAAACCGGACCACCAATACAAGTCTTTCAGACTATGATACATCTTGGTGACACCTGGATGCATAACATACATCGATGTGTGTGCTTCCTCGAGCACCAACTTCCTCAGCTCATCAACATTAGGAACCACCATCCTTTTATGATAACAGACTAGTCCATCCTCGGACTCATGAAACCCATCACGCTTGTCACTGCCGAACTCTGATCTGATCAACTGTACCACATCATCTATCTGCTGTGCATCCTTGATCTGTTATCTCAACATAGGCTTGACTTGCATCTATGCTAAAAGACCAGACAACAAAGAAACTTCCATTTGCACATTCACCTGTCGCAGAGAAACAAACATATCTCGCCTATGGCATACCAGGGAACTCAACTGTGCCTTCTTTGAAGAAAGAGAAGAAGACTTTCTGCTAAGCGCATCAGCTACCACATTTGCCTTACCAGGATGATACTCGATAGTGCAGTCGTAATCATTGATCAACTCCATCCATCGTCATTGTCGCATGTTCAACTCTTACTGCGTAAAGATGTACTTCAGATTCTTATGATCCGTAAAGATTTGACACACTTCCCCATATAGATAGTGTCTCCAAATCTTTAACGCATGAACCACGGATTCCAGCTCCAAATCATGAGTCGGATAGTTCTCCTCATGTTTCTTGAGCTGTCGCGAGGCAAACGAAACCACATGATCTTCCTGCATCAACACACAACCTAAGCCTTTCTTGGAAGCATCACAGAAAACAACATAGCCTTTCCCAGGCTCTGGCAAGATCAACACGGGAGCATTGGTCAGCTTCTCCTTCAGACTCTGGAAAGCTTTCTGACATCGATCATCCCAAACAAAAGGTACATCCTTCCTGGTCAACTTCGTCATTGGCAACGCGATCACACTGAAGTCCTTGATAAACCTCCGGTAGTATCCTGCTAAACCCAGGAAACTACAAACTTCTGTCGGCGTCTTTGGTTGTTCCCAATCCACAATGGATTCCACCTTCTTCGGATCTACTTTGACTCCTTCCATGGATATCACATGACCTAGGAAAGTCACTTCTTCCAGCCAGAACACACACTTACTGAACTTGGCATACAACTGATGTTGGCAAAGAAGAGTCAATGCTCGTCGAAGATGTTTCTCATGCTCTAGCCTGTCCCGACTATAGATCAGGATGTCATCTATAAAGACTACAACAAATTGATCTAAGAACGGACGGAACACTCTGTTCATCAGGTCCATGAAAGCAGCAGGTGCATTGGTTAGCCCGAATGGCATAACCACGAACTCGAAGTGACCATACCTCGTCCTGAAGGCTGACTTTGGTATGTCATCCGCCTTAATCCTCAATTGATGATATCCAGACCGTAGATCGATCTTCAAAAACACTGTAGCACCACACAACTGATCAAACAGATCATCTATCCTCGGTAACAAGTATTTGTTCTTGATCGTGACTTTGTTCAACTGCCGATAATCTATACACAACCGCATCGAACCATCCTTCTTCTTAACGAACAATACTGGAGCACCCCAAGGCGACGTACTCGGTCTGATAAAACCTTTCTCCAACAACTCTTGCAACTGCTTCTTCAGCTCTGCCATCTCTGCTGGAGCCATCCTATATGGTGTCTTTACAACTGGCTGTGTTCCTGGAACCAGATTGATCTCAAAATCAATCTCTCGGGGTGGAGGAACACCAGGAAACTCATCAGGAAACACATATGCAAACTCTCGAACAACGGATACCTCCTCAAGACTAGGACCTTTCACCTTGGTAACCACAACGTTATCCACCACGTGAGCTAAGAACGCCTCATATCCTTGTCATAACAACTTCTCTGCCACTATAGTCGATATCAGACACGTCGGAAGAATCTTCCTATCTCCCTGGAAGATCCACTTCTCTCCAGCATCATCAAACACTGCTTGTTTGGAACCACAATCCAAAACAACCTTATACTTATCTAAAGTATCCATCCCTAGGATAACATCGAACCCATGCATATCAAGTGGTATAAGATCCACTTGGATGCGGTGTCCTGAGAAAGACAAGACACAAGATGGACACTCTTCTTGAAGCAAAGAGGAACCATCAAGAGGGGTTTCTAACAACAAACTATCCTTCTTAGAGCTAACAGGTAAACGACAGTTCTCAAGCATACTATAGGCGATAAAAGAGTGTGTAGCACCCGGGTCAACTAGAACAGATACAAAGCAAGAAGAAGACATATCAGAATGAAATAACTCCATCTGACCTGTCACTACTCGCGGGTTGACTATCGCCTCTGGCTGACTCATAGCATAGAATCGAGCCATTGCTTGCTGTCCACGACCTCTACTTCCTTGAGCAGACGATCCAACATGAGACGCTTGACCGCGTCCTCACCCTCTACTACCACTGAGCTGTTGTTTGTCTGACCCTTGGAAACTCTGCCTTGGCTGCTGCGTCACTTCAACATCTCTATTTGGGCATTGTGACTTGAGATGCCCGGTCTATCCACAAAGATAGCATGCCCTATCTTCAAACCGTGGCCTAGATGGCCCTGTCACTGCCACTGAAGCTGAACTATGTGCCTTAGATGGTGAAGAAACATAACCTCTTCCTTTACTCAGGGACCACTGAGACGGTACACTAGAACTTCTCATCACTGCCGGCGATGAAAATCTGGCCTTCTTAAAGCCACCAAACCTCCGTCCCTGAAACTGAGCAGGCCTTTTGTGAGACATGGATTCTCTTTTCTCCCTTACTATCCTTTCAATCCTTCGAACAGATTCCACGAACGTAGCAAACCGTTCTTGGTTTTCCAACATAGAAACTGGTGTCGTCAGCTCAACACTCAGACCCTTCTCGAAACTTCTGTTACGTTCCTCATCTGTTGCCGCTATGTGAGGACAAAACCTCAACAGATCCATAAACTTGGCTTCATACTCGGTGATGTTCATCGTTCCTTGTCGCAAGCGCTCAAACTGACTGATCTTCTCATCCAGATACATCTTCGGAAAGTATTTGGTGACAAAATTGCGCCTGAAAACCTCCCAACAGATCACCTCACCAGGCCACTTCTCCTCTTTGATGGTCCACCAGTGACCAGCACTACCTTTCAGAAGGTAGACAACATGCTTTACTTTGTCTGCTTCGGGGATGTCAAGGATCCAGAAAGCCTTCTCAAGACTTGTCAGCCACAGATCTGCATCCACTGGATCAGCCGTTCCAGCATAATCCGAAGCTCTGACTCGGCGAAGCCACTCAAAGGTATTCCCAATACCCGATGCTTCTCCATGGGGAACCTGTGCTCGCAGAGGAGGCACTGGTAATTGCTCAACCATGAGGTTCATCGTAGCCATTATCTGCCCCATAAGTTGTTGGTAAGCAGGATGTTCAAGAATGGCTGGGTTAGGTTGGGGGACCTCAGGCACCTGATCTTCATGTGCCTGTCCAGCTGCTCCATCAACCGATGCAACATTGCTGTACTCAACAGAGTGTTCTTCATGGTTTCCAGACATCTTGACCTTTCTTCCGCTGAGGACAGAAGATATTGTAAGAAAACCTGGAAGACTCATAAGAACAAACACAGCCTAGTCCTAGATCCCTGTAGACTCAGTGAACCTAGAGCTCTGATACCAAAACTTGTGGCAACACATCCCACTATCACACAGATAGTGAGGTGTCACGTGAAAATGTGCAGAAATCACCATAACCACAGATTACCAAAAACACGGGTTAATTAAAACCGTTTGCGGAAAGCTGATAAATTGAGAAACTATTACATTCCAGTCCTCATCCTACAAGGAAACATGTCATATATATACATATACCAGATCTGATACATGTCCACAGCGTACAGAAACAACTGTCTATCCTTCACATGAGTTCACCACCTGTTCATATACATAAATGCCCATATCCGGCCAACAACAGGATATACAAACATCAACGATCGTACATCGTGAAACAACGTCAAAACACTGCCAAGGACCTGAGAGTACAGGGATGACTCTAGACTCTACTACAAAACATCCAAAATAGTAGCATATCCATCGCTTGCCTTCTACTGCTCATCTAGCTGCTCGGTCGCAACACCACGACCACCACCACATCTAGCTCGACCACCTAAAAACCAGCGGAGTGAGACAATTGAACATTGTCCCAGCGGGAGGCATAACTCCCCGCCAAAACTACCAAAACCTCAGATATATGTAAATCAGCTAAACGTATAACCAGAGCAGTTATAAGATAAGACTTGTTCATACTATCAAGCTTACCAAAAGTACTCAGTCATTTATCCAACGATTCCTCATGAAACATGATTGACAAGATAGGATGTATAAAGCTTACCACATATGAGAAATGTATAAGCAACTACAAGATACGAATAGAGTTAACTACACAAATAAGGCCTCAACCAGTATTTCATGTTTGTCCTAGTCAATAAATATTATTCGGATGAATTACGTATTATTATGCCCTAAGAAAGTGAATCGTACCGTTCAAATCCAACCTTCGGCTGCGAAGTCCATAACCGGTGCCATACAAGGTCAATGGAAGAGCCAGAATCCACAACCTTGCCCCTCGTAGTCAGTACACGAGAAACAAAGCAGGACCGCAGTCTCATGCTCAAGTGGCCTTTAGCCACATGGTAAGCTCCTCAGGCTACCCTCTACCTAGCCCACCTTGGTACAGGTCACGGCGCTAGTAAACCTGAGCCACGGGCATGATCACTGCACTATGAGCCATGAACGCATTCATGCTCATCATAACACATATCCGGAGCCATGGGTCTGTTCACCATGCTCATCACATATCCGAATCTGTAACCGCAGCTGAACTCGTTTACCTCTCTATTTGAGGCTAGGAGAAACCTCACATATTCAAAAATATGCACTCCGGGTTAACCCACAGGAGAACTCATTTCACCATCACCAAATCCTGACGATGATGGATCTATGGCCAGGGCAAACTACATTATAGATTTCACTATAATTAATTAGTATCTTTTAGATGGATTGCAAGATTCAACCAAGTTATATAACATGCAAGATATAACGGAAAGTAAACAACATAAACTCAACATTATGTTATTATTGTAATCACATCAACTTGATCCATCTCAAGGATCCAACATCACATGTTATCACTTGGCCTCTTGCCAACCATCCAGATCCATCTCAAGGACCATCACATACCATGGGATCTCAATCTCTCATCATGTACTATCACTGCCTCTCAAGGCTTACATCAACATCATGGAAAAAACACATTATACATACAATCTCATCAACTAGAGTAACTATCAAAGTGATGTTACTCATCACATATGTCTCATAGCCTTTTCATGGCTAATCATCACCTGCATGGTTAGGGAATATAATAATCATAGTTTCAACATAAGGACTATGCTTACTATCACGAGATGACATTCAAGATACTATACATATCAATCTTACACTATCTAGTGATCAAGTGTATAAAGCACATCATTAAGCAAACCCTATCTATGCTTATCCTCAACTCGGTATTATACAAATAATCAAGATGTTCACTTCATGCATGTAGTCATGTTGGATATACAGAACAAGCGTTGTCATTACCACTACCATTACCGTCACCATTTGTTATGTAAACCACTTACCATTATCATTACTATTATCATCATGATTATCATTATTATTAGCAAGGAGTCACCATCATTTGGAAGCAAGGATATATATATATATATATATATATATATATATATATATATATATATATATATATATATATATATATATATATATATATATATATATATATATATATATATAACTAGTTGTTTTCATAATACTGGGAACTGTCACAAGAGGATACGAGAACCCTCACCAAAGATCACCACAACCCTCACCAAAAGGAAGGATATAATAGCCACCTACCATCACCCATACTCAAAGCATAACGGCTGGTGTAAAGAAGGGCAGTAACGCTGCATTGCGCGACATCGCATCTCAAAGAGAGGGAGCAACACGCGTCAGGGAGGAGAGGTATCGTGCACTCTCATTTCGTGCAACCTACTGGACCAAGGCCTAACGGCCGTCATGGAACCAGACCCCAACGCCCATCGAACAAGGCACACCAGCACAAGGCAAACATCCACCAAGGTGTATCAGGCAGGTTATCTTAGCATGGTGCGACGCCCGTCACACAAGCACAAGGGGGTGTCGCCTGATACAGCAACAAGGGCTGACGCCCGTCACAAGAGCCAACATAACACCTGACATCTCATCCTATCGTCCATCAAGGTCTGTCGTCCAACACTCACCTCCACTTGGTCTATCGCCCAACACAAGAGCACACATGTCGCCCAACACACTAAGATAAGAGATGTCGTCTAACAGGGTCATCTTCTTCCTCAAACACAAAGGCACTCGAAACCCTAGGAAGATGGCTCACCTCAATCGACTAAGAAGGAGGGATCTTGCACTTCTTCCATCACCAAACGGTTACAAAGAGAAACCCTAGAAAGGAGTCACCACTAACTGAGCTCACCTTCTAGCCCATGGTGAGAAGAGGGTCTTGCTCAAGAAACTAGGACACAAGCTCACCTCAATCGACTAAGAAGGAGGGGTGTTGCTCATGGCACTAGAAGCTCAAGCTCACTCTTCTAGACCAAGGGGAGAAAGGAGTGTTGCTCCCTACAAACCCTAGATCACAAAGAACACTAGACCACATGGTGATCAGCCAACAAGGGTACTAAGCAAGAAACTAAACTACTAACATATGAACAAGATCAAAGCAAGAGATAAAGGAGTTATGGTTAGAAATTATGCAACCCACCTTAAGCTCCAATATCCAAGGAAGAATAAGAGCTCCAAGCTTCAAGGGGTATTGGCCACCACTGCTCCTCCAAGGGGTGTATCGGCCACCAAGCTGCTCCTGCAAGGGGTGTATCGGCCGACACAAGCAAGGAAGGAGGGGGTGTCGTGCACTCAAGGTGGAGGAAAAGAAAAGGACCAAAGGAACTCCTAGCTAAGGGAAGGACACACCTATATAGAAGGGAAGGGAGGAGAAAACAAGGCTGGTCCACACAAGGTGTCACTTTCCTAGGGACACTTGTCCTAGAGCTCAAGCCACTACCCTTGCAAGCTCCATCCACATGGCCAAGATATGCACCAAGTGTCCACTAAACAAGGTCAAGGTTGGATCAAGCATCATGGGTGACACAACATGTTGCTCCATGGGCGACACACTTAACTTGGCCGACACAACACCACTTGGGCAACACAAGCACCACTTGGGCGACACAAGGCTCAACCAAGCCCAAACAAGGCACCTCAAGGCCCAAACAAGCTCAAACAAGGCTCAAAGAACTCAAGCAACAAGCCCAAGCCTTCCTCTCAACCCTAGAGGAAGCAACGAGAGGGAGGAACACCTCACAAGGTGGCAAACTTGCTCACAAAACCCTAGACCTGGGTTATTTGCAAGTATCCCTTCCAACTCTCAACAGAGCACAACCAAACCCTAATCACCATTAAAGGTGATTAGCAAGCATCAAACCACCAAGGTTAAGCAAAGCAAACAGGGTAAACCCTAAATGAAGGTCAGGGTCCTTACAATACCGGTATGTTGAGGAAACAAAAAAAATAGTGTACATCTATTTATAAAAACATAATCCATGCAATTATTATTTAACAAATCAAATTTGGCATTTTCAATCATAACTACTCAATCTCGATCTATCCAACCTCTATCATACCATGTAGTGGACATGGATCATACCTCACTCAAGAAGGTAGACCCTTAGTGGTCCTTTTGGTCCTACCCAAAAAGGTAGACCAAGATCTAGACATGTGATGGTCGTTTGATCCTACCCAAAAGGTAGACCAAGATCTAGGCTCATGACAATCCTTTTGATCCTACCTAAGAGGTAGACCAAGATCTAGATTATCATTTTCTCATATATAAACGAAGCTCCAAATGAGGCTTAGGATATGAGCTAGTCATGTTCATATGTATTGTGATAGTCATAGTCACTATATAGTTGGCATGGAATGAAATAAACAAGCAAGCATGTGTTTGCAAACCATGCAAGGAAAACACTAGGAAACCACATGAAAATACAATGATTATTCATAGACACCGCCACATACTTGTCTCAGAGTAACTCACAGATATCCAAATAAAGATAACAAGAGAAAGAAGACAAGCAACTACCCTAAAATTAAAGCATAGTGCCCATATGTTATTATTATATCTAAAACCTACCATTAATGACTGACTTGGGTTCCAAGTAAGGGATTTAGGTCAACTTAGGGTTTCATTAGCGCTTTGTCTTTCTAAACCCTAATGATAATTTTTCATGTTCCTCTAGGTTACAAACCCTAATCTTAACATTAGTTGCACTTTTAATCTCAAGAACATCCTAAATCATCATTTAATGACATATTAACCTTTAATTCGATCTAAGTTATCCTTTTCATCTATAAAGGTCCAACCTTGATTATTAGGAATAATAAACCGCATTTTTTTTGGGAAAACTATTTCAGGTTGAATATAATTTTGTTATGGAACACAACGTACAAATTATGTCATGACCACATTGTATATAGGTGGAAGTCGTTGACTGTGATAAATGTATACATAGTAAGATTCAAGTTGTAAACAGGCATATGAACAAGATGCTAGGTCTTCAAGTCGTTCAACAACCAATTACCATCTACTTTGTTAGCAGTGGGGTAAGAGAGTACTATCCCAAAGCACAAGATGACATGGAAAGGAAGATTCATAATCACCATCTAGTTTGGAAGAACAATTCAGTTCACTACTGGCTTCTAATTTCTGCTACTGCTATTCTATTATACTAAATCATTGCGACAAAAGCCTAGCAATTAAGCAAAAAGCATCGTCGGACTACCCTAAACATCGCATCATGAGTAGGAGGTGGAGGTGAATACTATTTCGATGATGATGGATGACTAACGACACCTTGTCCATATGGTTCTTCTGTCTCATAATGCCAAACCAGCAAACGAGTTGCTCGTGCCCAATGCTACACAACGACAGATGGTCATTTCTCGAAAAATCACATACTTGAATTAGAGAATGCAGCCAAAAACATTGACTTGATGATGTCCAATGAATACATCCAGATGCACTCTCCATCCATCTGGTTCATTTGCCCTAGGATACGAAGAACATCTTCATATCAGAAGCAGATGAATCACCACAACTGAAAAGAGGCAAAGTAGAGAAATATAATACGTTTCTAAAAATCAAATCGGTAACCACATTAAAAACATTAAGACCTAGAAATTAGGATTTTCTTCATATTAAAGGTGGAAACTTTAAATGCTTTTTGAAGTAGAAGTAGATATAGACAAATATAATATTTTTATTGAATAGCTTTGATACCATCAAATGTGACACCCTTTGTCACACAAAACAAGATTACTCAAAACTCCAACCATGATCAACCATAAACAACAGATTACCAAAAATTGCAGGGAATGAAAACTATTTTACAACAAGCACTAGGAGTTGAGAATTGTAACACAAGAACTAACATGTTCATTTCATAATTTATATTCGAGGTGATACACCATCACATTTCAAACATCCTGTTACATAAGATAATAGTTCCACATGTATATACATATCACCAGAGGCACACAATGCCAAAAATCACATATCGATCATCATGTCTATAAAATGCGTCGAGAACACCCCCAAGAACCTGTGTATAGGGATTACACATGAATCTATTACTAGACACTTCCATATACCATTTTTCACCAAGTGTAATTTTCTTCTCATTTTATCTTCAACCGCATGATCTTTAACTCGGCATGCACATCCACCTAAAAATTTATTAACCAACAGGGTGAGACACACAGTCCCAATGAGAGATACAACTCTCCACCAACTTCATTATTATTAAAGATAACTAAGCAGATAAATTAACATACTGAGTAGATTGAATAAGCAATTAACCAAATGACACATATCTCATGGTTGAAGTAACTAGAGAAGTAACATGCACTTACCAATGAACAATAGAATCAATTAGTAATTTGAAAGGAATATGAAGAACATGTATGGATTTTACAAAACTAAACAATACATAAGCAAGGCAAGGCTTCATCCAATGTTTCCGTTTTTGATCTTATACATGCAGGCTACACAACTGATTACATATTTATTATGCCCTGAGGATTTGAGTCATACCACCCAAATCCAACTGACCGCTTGATAAGTCAAAATCGGTGCCATATAAGGTCTAGTGGAAGAGCCAGAATCCATGACCTCATCCCCTCAGTTAGTATGAGGACATTGGCAGTGACATCATTTTTCAGACTACTATTAGTGACTTATAGTCCAACTGTCCATATCTAGCCTGCCTTGGTACAATTCATGACGCTAGTGACTTACGATCGCAACTGCACTCCTTACTAGGATATGATCACAACCATTATTGTATCTCAAATTGAGCTACAACTATAGTTGTAGTCATTATTGGGGTATGACATCATCCAATCTCGTTCATATACATCCAGGACACAAAGAGATGTATCAACTTGCACTCTGCATATTCAACAATATGCGCTCCGAGTTAAACTCATTTCACTATTCAGTAAGTGCTGACACTGAATGGATCTATCACAGGGAAAAGTACACTATTAGATTTCACTTGATTAATTAGATCAATTAAAACATCTTTATGCATCAATCAAGTTACAACGTATAACCTCTAAACAAGACCTACATAAATAGGGCATAACTCATCACCAGAGAAAATTGAATCGCATTATGTGTGTTCTCATCACACCATGTCCCTTTATGCTTGTTATTCATCATATGTCCATCACAAGGACCAATGTCCATCACAAGGACCAATGTACATCACAAGGACCAATGTACATCACAAGGACCAATGTCCATTGCAAGAACCAATGTCCATCACAAGGACAAATGTCCATTACAAGGACCAATGTCCATTAGATCATAACCACCATAGCTCAAACCTAGCTAAGTACATCAATTAGTATCACCTGCATGGTTAGAAACTGATAATAAGAAGGCAATGTGTACCACTCATAGTAACATCATTCCATGGTGTACTAACTTTAGGAGTATCAATTATCATTACTAATTCATTATCCAACAACACCCTTCTATATCATATCTTACTCATATGTGTGCATCATTGAGTAACCAAGCATACCCTTCAATCATCATCATGTAATCTCGGTCTCACTTGACCAACCTAAGGTATCAGTTTAGACTCTCTTTTGGTGTATCAGCTTAGACGCTCTTGGCAATCATGTCGGGTGCACCATTCATAATGGGTGACGTTTTAGCTATACTTGAGGTGCCAAAATTATCCACACAAAGGATATATTGGTTTAGCTTCTTGATAGTGTAACGGGAAACCCTTCTTAGAGGTGTATCGGGCAACCAACCTAAGTACGATATCGACCTTCCAACTTTAAGGTGAGTATCAGTTTATCATCACTTGGTATCGGGCACCACATATGATATCGATTAGAGATACATAAGAGAGTGTATCGGACATACTACCTCAAAGGGTATCCGCCTATGTATCTCTTTAGATATCGACCACATTCACATCATCCAAATCCTTAAGGGAAGGTACTCCTCACTTATACTCTAGATGTATCGAGCTAGGGTGTATCGGATTGCATGTGTGTCGGATTAGGGCTATCTATGTCGACTTCCATACTCAACTAAAGGCCTCATGATCCAACACTCTTCCTCACTAGTCACCAGTAGGTCATAACAAGCCACATCATGATAGGTATATCAGTTTAGCAGAAATCATATCGGTTTAGCATGTCAATTTGCATAGCATATCGATTTAGTCATGTTCTACCTCAAGATGACATTACTAATAAGGCAAAGGAAAAAGAGGTGCAACTTATGGAATCAACTTCACAAAGTTCTATTATCAAAACAGAACACAAGGCTACCAAATAAAGCTACTAACAAGCAAGAAATAACGAGCTAAGAAAAACTAGCAAGGTAATAAGTGAAAGGTGATAATACCAAAGTAGGTTTAGAGTTATATAACCCGCCTCAAGAACAACCACCAAGCTCTAAGCTCCAAGGTCAAGCTCCAAGCTCATGAACTCAAGGTAGAGGAAGAAGATCCTCCAAGCACAACACCTCCAAGATATAATATAGGACTATGGTTAAGAAAGCAAAAGAGAGGAAAGAAGATACAAAGGTCCATGGTCGAGAACAAGAAAGAAGGAGAGAAAGAAAGCTAGAAAATCATGGCTTACCAAGGAAGAATATGAAAGAGAGCACCACAAAATTTTGGCTCACCGACCAAGCTCCAAGGGAGAGTGCTCTTAAATCTCAAGGTCAGCCACCAAGGAGAGAAAGTAAGGATCACTAAAAGGGTTCCCTTGCATGCAAAGAAAGGGGTATATATACATGGCCAATGAGAGACAAAACAAGGGGAAGGTGTCACCACCTTAGAACCCTAGAAGACACATGTCTAAGAAGAAAGGCCACATGTAACACCATGAAATAAGGTGATAGGATCTATATATCACTCACTTGGTCACTAAGGAAGGTCAAGGTCGATACACTCATCCATCCCTTCACAAACCAATAGGGATAAAACCCTAGGTCACAAACCGATATGGCACATCTCTAGAGTCTCCACAAAATGATATGGTGATCCTCAAGGTACCAAAAAACCGATACGATGTCCCTCAAGACACCCTCAACTGATATGAAGCCTCCTCAAGGCAACCACAAACTGTTACCATGTCTCCTCAAGGCTCTCAAGCCTGAGACAACACTCTTA
This sequence comes from Alisma plantago-aquatica, assembly GCA_963693085.1. Classification (NCBI taxonomy): domain Eukaryota; kingdom Viridiplantae; phylum Streptophyta; class Magnoliopsida; order Alismatales; family Alismataceae; genus Alisma; species Alisma plantago-aquatica. The sequence continues at coordinate 560,242,378 of OY856415.1, read as the reverse complement.
TGAGCATAGCACACCACAAACATGTGCCCAAAACATCACCAAGGATGTCACCACTCAACCAAGGCTAAACAAAGTCTCCCAACACTTCCTCTCTCCTCTAGACAATTCCAAGAGAGAGAAGAAACACTCTAGAGGTGGCAATCTTACACATCTACCCCTATTCTGGGTGAATTGTGTGTTGCACCAAAACCTCTCCACAAAACACTAGCATCAAGCAACAAGCTCAAACAAGGAACACAAACCTCCAACATGCCCTTATTACATCTTAGATGATTAGATCAAGGAGATAAGAAACACACCTTATCAAAACAAATAACATTAGCCCAAAACCCAGGTCAAGGTTCTTACGGGTTTCCTATTTTGTTCGTCCCTTGAATCACAAGGAAAAATGATCCTAGAAGTTGCCTATTTATCCCCCCCTTTCTTGGCCGAGCTAGAGGATGATGAAATCACTATCGAATACTAGATCTGATGGCTCACAACGGGTGCCATATTTTTATTAAAAATATAATACGTGACATTTACTACTTCTCCAATCTATTATCCACACTTTATGAATTTTTGTAAAATTCATATCTCCTAAACCATTAACCCTTTCAATCCCAAACTTTAAGGGAAAGTATTTTATAACTTAATCTACTTGTGGATATAATTTGAGACAAAAACTCGAAAGGAATATCTCTTTTTCTTCATGTGCAAGTGATTCACTTATAATGCATGTATATGTATTTCAAACACATATTTTCTCTTTCTTTTCTTCCTATTTTATTTATTTTGACTCTCTTTTTTATATTAAAGGCATGTGAAGCCGAAAACCACTCTAATGTATCCATCCATGTCTCTTTCTAGAAAATTCTACATTATTCTTAAACATATGAAATCAATATTCATTTTCTTTTACCTTTCACTTATTATGGTTTTTCTCTTACCCTTTTTCCTATTTATCCTTTATTGGTTTAATAAAATAGGGAAAACCATGAAATCTATTTTTCAAGGAAAATTTGAAAAAAAAACCAATTTATGAAACAATGCCTACAAATTTCCAAACAAGCCCTTTTTATAGATTAATTTCATAACAATACAATCAAAATTGGGGTTATAACACTGGACTTCTAACCGGAAATAGAACCACCAATATGAAAGACATAGCATGCCATTGATCTCCTTCCATATTGATATGCAACATAAATTGAGTGTAAGTAACTAGAAACCAAATTATCAAAGTACATCCATAGATGACGCCGACATTAGGTGTTCCCTTTAGATATCAAAATACTTGCTAAACTACTTGCTAGTTTACCTTGTCGGCTTGGCCCATGAAGTAACTACACAAAAAACCTAGGCTATAACAAGTTTGGTGCATGCCATATCATACATAATACTCCAATTGCACTAACATATAGACTCTAGACATATATGCACTTCTTCATCTGATTAAGGTGTGAGGCCTATATACATCATAGGTCTTGTAGTAGAAGAAGTACCAATGGACTTTGGATGGACATCCCAAACCTATGTAAGATCTTATATATCTCTCTCTTTTGATATCAGAAGATTCTTTTCTTATTTTTTCCCTATAGATCTCTATCATTGATTTTTGAGATGCGCCAATATCCTTTATATAAAATATACACTAAGATATATCTTCAACATGTGGATTCCTAATTTTTCTCAAGCATGTATAAAACTATCATCCACGTGCACAAGTAAGTAGGTGTGAACCATCACTAGGTGTGTTGTAATATATATAACAGTTGTACAAGCTACGATTGTAGCCTTTCATAACCATGAAGTTGGTAACACCTTGTACCACTATCATGGAGATTATTTTAGATAGTTGAACGAATTCTTCAATTTGTGAAATAAATCCTATTAAACTTGATTAGGGAACCATGTGGCTGACTAATGTAGATAACATCCTCAAGCTTTTCATGTAGAAAGGTTTTTTTCACATCAAGATTCTCTTGATCCTAATTATGATGTGAAAATAAATCAAGAAGTACACTAATGGAAGTGTGTCTAACAACTATAGAGAATATCTCATTGTAATCAACTACTTCTTTATGATTGTAACCCTTAGAGACAAGTCATGCCTTGCATCTGATACCTTCACTCTCCAAAAACCTGACTTCTTTCTTTTGAAGATCCACTTGCATCATACAACATATCTCCATTATGGAAACTTGGAAAGCTCTCAAGTCTGATTCTTGTGAATATATTTTATCTCACCACCCATAGAACTAATACACTAAGAAGATTAATGAATATGAAGTCTTCATGATAAGAAGTAGTCTCTGGAGACTCCACCTTTTCTATCACATGCAGTGCATAAAACACCATCCTTTTGAAATCATATCTTATAGTAGAGACAAGAGTCCTGTTAGTGAAACCATGAGAAATGATGTACGATCTTTCATATTGTTGTTGAGAGTCAGGTGAAGTTGAGTCTCTTCTTCATTCAAATTTGTCATTGGTGAACTCTCTCCATCTAGTTTGACTAGAGTTGAATGAAAATCCACTTGTTCTCTAACACCCTTAGATTAAGTAGTTTCACTATCAACAACATGCAATATGTTATGTTCGTCAAAGTTTTTGTCCCTATAATAAGGTGACCATATTCTATTTTTTTACCCTATCACCCAACCCACAATTTTTTCTTTGACTACTGAATTAGTTTAAAGTTTCTATCATTGACATGGTATTGTGAAGAACATCAAGAAATTTTCATATGAGTGTGATTATGTGGTCTTATCTACCACAACTCTATAGGTGTATAACATTAATGGCGGTTGTAAGACTCAAATTCACCAAATATAGAGTGTTTTACACATAGAGCATGCACATTGCCCTCTCCAGGAGTATTGTTTTGTGAAAGTCACTATAAAATGGATTAGATAATATAAAGATACTACAACATATGGTGAATAAAGGATTGTTTCTAACAACACCATCTAGATAGTACACCATAGAAGAAAAATAAGATTTTCCAACAATATGCTTGCATTATAAGAATCAACCATGGGTCTTTATGTCATCAAGAACTATTAGCAAGGGGGTAACATATAGTGGTCAGTTACTTACTTCTAAACTATCCATTAATAGGTATAATATATCAAGTAAAAATTCAACCAAAAATTCTACAAGTTCTCCCAAAGGATTTTTATCAAAATAAGAAGGCAACACATACAATATTTATGTACTACCTTGATTTAGCTACACCACATATGCACATATATGCATAACTAGTATATATGTTTCAGATCGATACCACCATTGTGGGTGTCATAATGTTAATGTGGCACCCCAACCTCAAAACTAATGCACAAGTACATATCAAGCCTGGGTAGGCCACAAAGAGATAAATCCAAAACCAAAAATGTGATTCAATATTACTTAAATCATAAACTAATAAGGAAACAAACAGTCTAAATAAAAATTTCAACAACATTCACATATGAGATCATAAGAATATGGCCATTATATTCAGATTCCAACATTTTATTGTGCATAGTTCACTTAGATGACCAAGTCCATCACTTATTAATACAAAAGATCTTCATATTCATATTTACAACATAAGCATCATATATAGTACATACAAGTGAGAAAGTGAGTTGTAGATATAAGTCCTATAATACACCCTACTAGGACTTGAATAGATGAGGACAACCCTAAATAAAACAAGACAAAAGATCCACACCTCTTGATTACTACTTCTAGGGGGATGAAGGCTCTAAGAACCTAAAAAGGGTGGATAACCATGAAAGTGAGATATAAGTTCCAATGAGATATAGACAATCTATATATCATTAAGTATGCAAGTTACATTTGATATATTGAATTAGTCAGTTCAATTACAAACAATAACTTCTACAAAAATATGTTTGACTATTAAATACAATATACTTGATAGGAAAGCCAAGGACCATTTGAATAGTTTGGGGTACACAATGTGAATGAGGTAAGATAAATACTCAAGTAAAGAAAGTTACAAGACTTGAAAATATATTTTATTATTAAGCCTTGGGTAGTTGTGATGTAGCACATACACTACATAGGGGGTATTAGGTTATTTGAACTCCATAAGACCCTCAAGCTCCTCATACAATGTTTTTATAAAAGGTAGGGGCTCATCAAAAAGCCACATATGTAGAACTTCATGCATGTCCAGAGTATTGAAGTCATGACATCTATCATATCACTTACGTAGTCTTGCCTTTTAATCATCATATCACACATATCTCAATCACATAGGTGAAACTGCCATTCACAACAAGAGATATGCTCTTGACCAGACTCATATAAATGAGTTATTTTAGTGCACTAACTTGTCCTCATATAGATTCTCTATAACTTGTGTATATTCAAAAATATATGACTTGTAGTACTTTCTCACAATTTTGAGATTGCTACAAGATACCTATTTTACTTCCCTCACTTTATATAAATGGGAACGTTATATAATCATAAGGAAATCATATATGTCAGGGTTTCTCTTCATTAAGTAGCTTAAATGTTGGCCTTTCATGGAAAAGTGAGACATATTTACAAATGTAGTACTAAGGTATCAATAATTTAAGTATTAGAAGCAATACCTTCTATAATTAAAGCTTAATAAGTACATACATAACTCAAATTTCACTATCTCATCCATAATGAGACCATACCATGATTTAAAAGCCAATTTTTTATATTTTTAATCTCTTATTATACATTGAAAAATCATCATGTAGAATTTTGTTCGAAAATTTCATTATATGAGTTCAATACGTCAAAAGTAGTAAATAATGCCTAAATAGGATGTGTAATTTTCAGCAACATGTCAGTAACAAGGTTCATCATTTATGTCTTAGAATCACAATTGATAACGTTGAGGGTGATGACCTCGAAGTTACACAAGTTATAAATGATATACAATAAAAATTCCATTTTACCCATACAATGTGCATTGAGGTGATTATAAGTACAAAGTTCACTCAAAAAATTATAATACAAGATATGTCACATACCTTGTGGGAAAAAAGAAAATATTCAGCATGCAAGCACAAAGCTCTAGCTCCCAACTATGTCTGACAACTCCAAAAAGGTGAAACAAAGAAAGTCTAGCTCCAACTAGGCCAAAGAAGGTGAAAAGAGGATACTTTAGGAGAAAATTATATATATTAACCACAAATAGATAAGAACCTCATCTAAGAGGATAGAAGATAGCGAAAGAAACAAAAAAAGACAAGAAGTGATGGAAGAAGTTACATGGATTCATACCAAGCAAGGTTGGTTAATTGTAATGCCTGGGCCCACTGCCCAAGGATCAAGTAGAGTTTCAGGAATGATGACTAGCCCCACAGACCACCACTAGCCTTAACTACACCCTTTTTCCTCACTCATGCATAAGCTAGAATCAACTTCCCAACTGGTCACCCATCCTAGTACTACTCTGGATTGAGCATGCTTAACCATAGAGTTCTTTAGTGATGGGCTCCCTAAAAAGGAGGTGCACCTTGGTGATATGGGTAGTCTAGTAATTCCTTTTAAGATCATTTTTATCCAAATCCTGAAGACCTAGGACGTTACAATCTCCCCCACTTAGACTCTTGATATCCTCGTCAAGGCTCAGCTATATATCTGCACAATATTACCCCATTTTAGTGCAGACCCAGAAAGGCACATGGACACCCAACTCCCAATCATGGAACACCAATGCAAGGGATGTCTACATGACCATGTACATCCCTTTCCAACATGCCTGGAGCACACAGATCAAGACTGGCATGCCACATGCCCATGTGGGCCCCACTTACTGGAGGGGTTATGGCTCTGATACTATTTGTAATGCCTAGGCCCACTGTCTAAGGGTCAAGTAGAGTTTTATGAATGGTGACTGGCCTCACGGACCACCACTAACCTTATCTGTGTGCTTTGTCCTCACTCACGTGCAATCCATGATAAACTTACCGACTAGTCACCCATCCTAGTAGTACTCTGGGTTGAACATGCTTAACCACTGAGTTTTTTAGTACAATGCTCCCTAAAAAGGAGATGCACCTTAGTGATATGGGTAGTCCAATCATTCCTTTTAAGATAATTTTTATCCAAGGCATTAAGACCTAGGACGTTATACTAATTTCTAGATTTGTTCTTTACGTTTCTTAAGAAATCCTCAACATGCATGAGTTTCTCCACCTAGATCATCCTCATATATCTCCAACACCGTTTAGCTATGAAATGCACTAACATATTCTACGATCAAAGTGATCACATGATTCAACTTCTCTGGACTACCATAGGCATGTCGTTCGGTTGCTCTGGCGATCGCCCTTGCGATCTAGGGTTAGCAAGGGGTGCCCTTTGGCTTGGGGGGGTGGGGGCGACCGCGGTCGCGGCTGGTGGTTTCTTCCCCTACGCCCCCGAGCCTCTTCCTGCCTCAACCTGCCTCAACTGAGCAATCATTCAACGCCTTCGGTTGGGCCTGCTTCTCGCCGTCCTCGTACGACGGTTTTCTGGGGTGGAAGTGGTGCTGGGATGGGCGTGTTCTAGGGTGGTTTTTCGCCTGGCAGGGGACTCACCCTCTTCGCCTTGTGCTTGGTGTCACTGCCCTTTGCATGTATCTGCCGTGTCGGGTTGGGCGACGGTTTGGTTCTGAGGAGCCGAGGTTTCTTCCCCCTTTCTATTTATGCTCTGTTTGGTTTTGGTTCTTGCTTGTTCCCTTTTTTTCTCATGTCTGGTGGTTGGTTTGGTGTCTGTGATAGCTTCGTCTTATTTTTTAGTCAATGAGCATAATCCTTGTTGTTCTTCTGGTTAGTCTCTCCTTCGTGGGAGCTAGGAGCCCTTGTTTTGCTGGTGCTCCTTTTTATCTCACTCAGTTTTTTATCTGTGGTGGTCGTTTGTTGGTCGTGGTCGTACCTCAGGTTCCTTCTTGGGGATACGGTGAGCTCGGGCACCCCCTTGGTGCTTCAGGCAGAGGTGGAGTAAGCTGGGTTTGTGTTTTGTGTGGGTCTTCTGCCCCCTATTCGCAGTGGTGGTCGGGAGTGGTGGTGGAGTTATTGACACCCTCTACTCCCCGCCCTTGTATCTGCATGAGCCATCCTTCCTCTGTATCTGCATCGTTGGGGTTTGGCCTCCTTCCCGGGTCTCCTGGTTGGTGCAACCTTAGTGCTCGTCGCTGGTAGTTGTGTTTCTTATCCTGTTTTGTGGGGTGTTGTGTTTGTGTTGTTGCTTTGGGGTCGAGCTCTTTGTTTGGTAATCTTTCATTGTCTTCATGATAGTAATATCTGTCAGTGGCTTTGCAAACACCTCTCCAGATGTACTCATAGGTTCTTGTAGATTGATGAATTCCATCCCAGATACCTATTTTAGACAGCCACTATAAGAGGTGGACGATGCAGAAGCGTACCTATCACATCCCAATCTGAGCCTTGTGCTATGTCTTTCCGCAAAAGGAGTTCCTACTTGGTTACTTGATGAGAGATGTCTATCTTGTAGATGTCGTATGGCTTACTTTTAATGATATTGAGCTATTTTCAAAAAAAAAATCAAAGTGATCACATGTTTATAGGATAAGATAGGGGAAATGGAAATGGATTTCATACCAAAAATGTGTCATAAGAAGACATCCAATTGACTGAAGGAAACCAAAAAAATATAGGTAAAAGTACCCACGTCAGGCAATATAAACGTTCATCTTTCCACCAACAACATGCATCATCTGCCAACACAAGGCAATTGAAGCGGCCCACTCAAGGCCTTCTGGGAACCAATCAATCGATTCACTTGTGTTAGTCTATCAAATAGATTTGTGTAAGTACTAGGTTTTTTTAAGTCTTAAAACCCAAAAGAATTACTTAACTAAACTCTAAATATAGTCTATTTCCATTATTCAAGAAATATGAGTGAATTATCATACAACATAATATTAACATTTGAATAATTCTATAGAAGTCCAATAAATCATACAAGTAAGACAAATATAGACAATGAAAATAATGTAAGGTTCATAATATTTTAGTTTGTACATATAAGGAGATAATAACTATATTTGTAAAGAAGAACTATAAGAAATGCAACTAGTTCTCTAGAAGATTTAACTTAAAAGACACTATATATGAGTGAATTATACTTTCTCGTTCTTCATTTCCCTACTTATTTGAAGATTTTAGGAGATAACCATTCATTGATTTGAGTCAGTCATACAACCTACCAAGAGAATACATAGTTGATGTAATTGCTATAGTTGTTGAAATCACAATTAAACTACTGACAACTTAAAGTGAGTTCACAAAAGATCTAGTCTCTTCTCTCTTTGGCTATATATTTTTAAGATCCTCAAATTTGGTAAATTTAGATTATATTCAATAATAATATATTGAGATTCACTTTAAGACAATTGGATTGATATTAGAATGATGAGATCAATAACATGACTTTGGTTTATTTGGAATGATGAATCTTAATCCTAGACTTAAAATGAGTCTTCAATTTGAGTAAATAATGTAATATTGATCAAATACATGAATATGAGGCTTAAATTGATAAGAAATGCCTTAATTTTGTATTAATAAAGATAATTAGGATTACAGATCCATTGAAAGGCCTAAGTATGAAATGTGGGCCTTGGGATCCGGTTCATGCCCAATTGGACTTTTTGGGGGACAAATAGGTCCATTAGGATACTTGCTAAATAAATTGGAATTGTGTGCATAATTATGAATCTAATCATATTATAAAGTTAATTGATAAAATCTTGTGAGATAATGAGCAAGTTTCTAGAAGATTTTATAGTGATATACACCTAAGATAATAAGAGTAGCATTTATCTAGTTCTTACTTTGATTTCAAGTATTCAGATATCAAATAAAAAATATGATCCAACATTTGGTCAAATTTGAGATAGTGAATAAATGAAGATAATACAAGTGTTAAGATAGTCACATCATTATATGTGACCTAGGTGATTAAAATAAGAAAAATACTTGAATATCAAGAAATAGGTACTTATGTTTGTTAATCCCAAACTTGGTCTAATATGAGATAGTCATATTAGGGAGATATCCTTAAAGTTTAGTAGAATTTCTGTGCTCCTATGATCTACACTATTTTACAAAGTTTTGTATAAAGTGTTGACATATTAGAATTGTTTGGATTTTAATTGGATAATTACAATCTATATGTTGGCCAAGACTTACGTCAAGGCTAAAGTCTGACTCCAATACAAGATGTGGATATCCAGTCTTATCAGAATGGTTGAATGATAATCAAAGGAATGACTTGTCATATCCTACCCCTAGAAGAGAGGTTGATGGACATTAGCACCACCCTAATCCTTTCCTCATCTCCTCTCAACCATTTCATGTGAAATGAAGTAAACTCAACAAGACATAAGATCTTCGTTATTGTGGAATGGTTGGATAATGCCCAAATCTTGGTTTTTCTAGGGAGATAGGTTTGTGTGGGTACTGAGGTTCTGCTAATCCATAGGCCTATATAAGACATTAGGAATTTGTGTTGTCAACCTCAGAGAATAATGCTCAATTCATGTTTAGAACCTCAGATACCCCTCTCTAGATCCATCTTCCTCATCGATGATTGTGACCCCTACCAAAATTTTGGGTTGACTCCAAGCAATTTTACAGCCCTGGAGCTTGGCCATGTGACCGCGAAGGGTCTCCAACCATCATAAAATTTCAACAACAAACCAATCCCGTGAACCTACCATGCATCCATGAAGCATCTTGTCAGGGTGATACACCCAGGTCCTCGTGATGGGTTGTAAGTGATGGAAGAAGGTCACCAAGATCCCATGAGACTTCTCGAACTCCAGTAATGCACACAACATTGATGATATTCTTTTTCTCAATCCTCATTTGTCTATTAGAACTTGATTTTGGAACCATTGTCTCTGACCATCTCCCAAAAAGACATGGGTCTTGGAAGCTTTGTTGAGATGTTTTGAAATTAGGGAGACCTTCTTTTGTGGCTTGTAGTGCACAAAGCCTGGATTAAATGCCTTGATTGACCCACGACTGTCTTGCTCAGGAAAGCCATGCCCGGGGGGAAGAGGAAACAATCCCCATGGTCATAAGACTAGAAAGCCTTGCCATATGTGATATTTTGAATCATAACATAAGGCAAAATAGTTTTTTACCTTTTATCCTGGGGTAAGCCATTATGGAAGCGCTAAGGCGAGTTGGATAGAGCCCATTGGCTAGGATCTAGCTCTGAGATATATATGGATAATGATATAAATACTAACATGACATAGTTTAATTGAACCATTAATGATTTTCATGAAAAAATGTTGGTTAATTATTTGTGGATCGTCCAATGGTTAATGTATATATGAAATTAATCAAAATAACATGTAGATTATGAATAAAATAGTTTTAGAGTCTAAATATATCGATAGTTTCAAAAGTATGGATAATGCATAGTTGTGAAATGATGAACACAAAAAAACCCTATTTTATAAATAGGATTGTTGACCATAAATAGGATTCTTGATCATTTTTAATATGTTTATAACCAGATGAGATGAAATATAATCATATTCCAAGATCTTAATCATATTAGGATGATAATTATTGTGAGACCCCTAATCTTACTTAAAGTATTGAATAAGATTAATTATAATAATTGAGCATTTTAAACCTTAATATAAACTTTTTAGGTGTTGTGATATCTTATGACAAGCTTAGCTTTCAAGTTTGGTCCAATTTGGACACTGTTTGAGCAAGTTATGCAATTTTATGCACATTTTGGACTTTTCTACAATTTACCAAAATGAGATGTTTTCATTGTAATTTGTCACATTCATTATAATCCTTAGATGTTTTCTTATCATTCTTGAGATTTTTGGGCAATGGGGTGCCTAGGTGTACCTTGGTTTGGAGGTATTTGTCTTCAATGGTGACTTAGGGTTTACCCCTTCATGGAAGAGCCACCTTGAGAGGCTATCAATCGATGGTCCCCCTATTTTGTTGACATTTGATGGTCACACGTAGGTGGTGACTGTTGGTATGTATGCCTAGAGAGCCAATCATATGATGATTGGATTAGCATATTTTTGATTGATTTGATAAATATCAAAGGCAAGTTTCCAATTTATTCTAGCTCAATCGATTATGAGATAAATGGAGCAGAATGAATGTCTAAAGAATGACAATACTCAATGACATATGTCTTCAGGTTAAGGACCTGAACAATGAGATCATATGGATGCTAAAAGTATGTGCATTCTTGCTATGTCCCTAGTCGGATGTCATTGTGGAAGGTTGATAGACAACAATGACACATCAAAACTAGAGTGTGTGTTGGTTGATGAAAATGTCTCATTAGTCATGATATATGATATCAAACCAAGCACACAGATACATGTTGGAGAATAGTTTATCAAACAGACCCACAATGAGAGTGATACATGGAACCATGACATGGTAGTCAGAATCATCTCTCATAGTGATGGTGGTGATTGTGATTCTTAGACCTAAAATCACTACACTCGTCAAATGTGATTAGGTACACTTTGACATCATCAAACACAGTCCTGAAACACGAGTTGTTATAACGGTGATGATTGAGTGGCTTTGACGCATGAGATAGACTGTGAGTGATAGATATGGGATTCATCCCTCCTAAGGGAGTATGATGTCCATGCCACTTGATAAGAGAGACTGGGAAAGGCATGCACATGCACATGTGAATCAATATATGATATTGATGTCAGACATATCTTAGACAGTCTGCTCTAGTTCAAGAAACATGAATGAACATTGAAACGATGACAACTCCATGCCTTGAGTTCATTCAGGATATCAGAGATAAAAGAATTATACATTCACTGGAACATCAATCACAAACTGTAGGATCGAAAGTTGTTCTCCAACTTTCCTTTTCACTTAGGTAGCACTGATGTGTGACTAGGTACCGCTCTTTGCTTGTGATGTTATAAGCTAGTTATGTACATTCACTGCCAATCTGAAATGGGACCTATAGGGTCACACACAAAGGATTTACTAGGAATAAGAGTTCATCCATGAATGATGTTTGGATTGATTACTAAAGTGTTTAGGTACTCAATCAAGCATTCAATCAATAGACTTGACTCAGAATCATCAAGTTCAAGTGTTGAACCAACTGATTAGAGTGTCAGATTGATTGAGAACCGAATTGACTGTGTTCTGCACAACATGGACCACCAACCGACCGGTTCACTGGGTGAACCGATTGGCTCATGGTCAGTGAGACGATCGGTTCACTCCGGTGAACTGATCAGTTCACATGTCCAAACGAGCAGTGTTGGGTTGTCTCAGTTTGTGAGAAAAAGTTTTCGATTTCACTTGTTTAATTCAATTGGGACAAGAATTAATATTGTTGTTAATTAGAAATGAAAAAGGAAATTCAATTGTAGGCAAGTCTAGGAAGTGAAACGATCGATTCACTAAGTGAACTGACCGAGTCACACGCCCAACGGACCGGTTCACAAGTGAACTGATCCGCTCACCTTGCCAAATGACCGTTTCAGTTGTGAAATGACTGGTTCGCCTGCCAAAGTGCAAATTGTTCATGGAAATTCTGGACCCTTCTACTCCCGCACAGACTGGGAACCCTAACCCTACCCTCTACTATAAATAGAGGGATACATGGGGCTTCTCCAGACACACAAATCAGAACATCAGTTGCTCTGCAAAGTTGTTGTCCTCTCTGGTTGTAGAAACTGAGAGAGCCCAAGCAAGTTCTACCCTTCTAGGGAGGAACATCGAGGGAAAGAAAACTACTAGTTGTGGGAGAGTGTGTTGGTGACTAGTACGCCGATAGAAGGGGACAACTCCTTCTAGTTCGTTCTTCAGGACGACTAGAGTTCTTGGTAGTCCATGTAGACTATCTATAGAGGCAGGAGACTTTTTTCACTCTGGAGGAAGACAGTCAACCGTAGTCTGGGTCAAAACCAGGAGTTGCACAGATGCCGTCGAAGATAGGTGGTTGAAGACCACACTAGCTGTGAGGTATTGTCACTGAGCAAGCCTCATGACTAGGTATATTTCGCTAAAAGCATCCTTACCATTACATAGATGTTGATGCGATCTGCTGGTTATGGGTTTATGGTCAAGTAATTTTTTTGTTTCCGCTGCCTACTCCGACTACGTAAAACCCAATAGTGGTATTAGAGCCACGTCAATACTCTATGTTTTGGGATAATCGATATGATCAGATTTTGGTTTCATCATCTTTTATTTATTGCATACAATGTGAATATTTAAATGACTAAATGTGAATTTCTAATTAATACCACATGATCCCAAACTAATATATACATATATGATATGGTATATATATGCAATCGATACACGTCACCCTAAAATGGTTTTGATGGTGAATGTGTAGCATGGTTAAGGCCTCTAAACCCTATATGCATGTGTGTGGTTGGTTATGGTTGTTTGCATCTCGGTCTATGCACCAAGCCCTCTTCTTCTATTCTGAATGTAACTCGAGATAACTCAATATTCTCTTCTATCTTTGCTCCCCTAAAATGTAACTCAAGGTTTTATAAAGATTATGTAAAATAGGATTAGCTTGATATCTTGTTATGATGAAGACTAAAGATGATTGCTTGATGGATCGAGATGACCAACTAAGGAGCAATTGGTGGCCTGACGAGGAGCCTGACGACTCGGCAAACTGACCATCTGGAGGAGCCAGACGATTGGTTGGTGACAACCAACCGACCGGCCAGGAGGTGAGCCGATCGGTCATAGGATGAGGTGATCAACTCGGAATGGCCTAAGCACAGATCTTCATCAACAACAAGTTGCATGTGATGTAGACCTTAGATGAATGTAGTTCCTTGTGGCTCCAAGGAACTACAATAGGATGGCCATAATCATCGCTTTATGATTATTGCATGTTTTCATTTGTGGGATATAGCATGTATATGATACATACTATATATGTGGTGATTAGATACATATATACATAAATAAGCATATTAAAACCCCTCAATATAATATTAAGTCTTAGATGTCTTCTATAAGAAACACACATGAAAAGATTGATCGATAAGCATGGTCCCAAAGGTGGTGCACTGTCTATCTCGTGGAAGTGTGATAGTAGTTGTGTGGGCCCGCCAAGCGAGGTGCACTCCTATCATGTTGGCCTTTGGGTCAGGCATGATCTTGATGAGATTAAGCACTTAGAGGCATGTAGATGAATATGACAAAGAGTTGTACATATCATCTATCCAAGAATTGCATATGATACAATTGGTAAATGTTACCTACCTTAATGATTGATTATGGATGCTGGTGTTGGGCTGGGTAATAATTCAATTGTTTTGGATCTTGGCTCACTAGAATGTTGTACGTTGCAATCTTTCAAATTGATGGTGAGGGTTATCACTTTGATCAAAATAGTGGGTGTGATAATTAACTAAAGACCTAATTTATCGTCAATCTTCAAATCAAATCAAATCAAAAGAGTTTTGGACCAAAATTGCAAATATGCTTTTTATAGAATAAATGCCTACCAACAATAATCACTTTTCATTGCGATTGGTCCTTGAGAAGGACAAGATAAATGGGAACAACTTCTATGACATGTTTAGGATGCTGAGAATTGTTCTCACTCAAGAGAGAAAGATATATGTCCTCGATACACCAATGCCAGATGAACCCGCTCCCACTGCACCAAAGTCTGAAAAGGATGCTTACAAGAAGCATACTGAGGATGCCATTGATGTGAAGTGCTTGATGTTGTTCTCAATGAACTATGAGTTGCAGAGACAACATGAGAACATGGTCATCATTGAGATGGTTCAACATCTCAAGAACATGTATCAAGACCAAGCATGATAAGAGAGATATGTTGTCTCCAAGGCATTGTTCAAGTGCATCATGACATAAGGAGATCCAGTCGGCCCTCACACACTCAAGATGATTGGGTATGTGGAGAACCTAACTCGACTGGGATTCCCTCTGAGCCAAGAGTTGGCTACTAATGTGATATTGCAATCATTGCTAGAATTCTACAATCAGTTTGTGATGAACTACAACATGAACAACTTTGACAGGACACCGACATAGTTGTTGGGCATGTTGAGGACAACTGAGGCACAAATGAAGAAATACAAACCCAAATATGTGATGATGATCAGTAGAAAGAAGGGAAAGTCTCAAGGCAAGGGCAAAGCAAAGAAAGGTTCTGATGCTAGCCAGAAGCCCAAGTCATCTTCAACTCTAAAAGCCAAGGGAGGGGTGAACAAGGGAGGAAAATGTCACCATTATCATGAGCTAGGACATTGGAAGAGAAATTGCCCTCTTTACATAGATGAACTAAAGAAGAAGAAGGAGGGGATGGAAGTCTCCACCTTAGGTATTATGAAATAAACTTAAAAGGCTTCTTTATCTTAGGTATATGATACCAAGATTTAGATCTGACATATATGATGTGCATGATCTGAAAAGAAGTAATGGCCTTTATGAAAGGACCAAGAAGGAACAGTCATCAACATTGGAGAAAGTGTTGCTACCATAGATAGTAGTACCGTTTAGTTTATTTCATCCCAAAGGGCATGTAATAGAGTTATGAACTGCTATTTTATTTTGTCAATAAATAGAAACATTTTATTTCTGCATTTTGTAATGACAAGGGTGTCTATCAATAAAGTTCATGTTTTGATTTCAAAGATATGATCTTTTATGGCAAATGCCTTATTTATCTTGTGGTACTTGATATGCATGAGATAAAATAATAATACCTAAAAGTTATTGATGAATCAAACAATAAATTAGCCTTATCATCTAAACAAATGAATGAGGAATTCATCTCTAGGTTCCATGTTGATGGATAAACTAGACTCTCTTGGTTAATGAAACATTAAGAGATATGAATGTCTTGTTTATTGGGCATGATGACAAGTCAATCTTCACTAGATGGTGGGAGAATGACTATTCCATTAGGTATAATATATATTCATGTATATACATACCTATTGAAATAAATGCTAATACTTCAGATATGGTATTTAATGTAATACCAATATGAATATCTTGAAATGTTGAAGGATATCATAAATGAAGAACACACTTGGTAAACGTATTAATTCTTTGATATGATCAAAGAACGAGATACTTAAACCAAATGTTTGAGGACCTTGTGAGTAACTATGATACTGTATCATAGAGAACTCATGATTCAGACATAATGATGTCAAAATCAAAGAAGGAATCATACTCTAAATAGTAAGAGCATGATCATCAAACAAAGAACTAATCTTCTAGAATTCTTCTAAAGAACATGCTTTACATTAAATAAAGGTACAAAAGGAGATTAAGAATCACAAGTGTTGTGGATCTGAAATTCCTTATGTAACAGATACACCTCATATATCTAGTAGATAACACCTTGAGCTTGATGGATAATGATATCATACAAACTCAAAGGTTTTGAATTGGTCATATGATGATGAGCCAATAATCTATCTGGATGATGTTGAGCAACCATATTTTGAGTTATTTCTTGAAGCCATAAGATCCAAAATGACTTCCATGTGAACCAAATAAGGTATGACCTTAATGGTAGCACTTATAGGGATAAAACCCTTAAGTGCAATTGGGTCATAAGAGTTCAGATTGACATGGATGATATTTCAAAAGATGATTGGTTGAGATAAATTCAAGTGAGTTCAAGGTGTTGAATCTGATGATTTTATTTAACCAATTGTAGTGGCTATAGGCAATAAAGGATCATGCTTGCTAATTGGAACTTGAAGACTATGAAATTTGGCATATGGATATTAAAATCACATTCCTAGTAGGAATAACATGAGGCTGTGTACATGACACAACCTGAAGGGTTTTATAATTCCATTAATACAAATGCAGTCTATAAGTTACAAGAGATTAATCAATATGATTGATTAAACACAAGGACCTCAGAATTAGAGTCTTTACTTTGATTATATAGTCAAAAGGTTTGTCTGATATATCAAAATAAATAAGGGATATGTGATTAAAAAGATTTAGTGGGAGCATATTAATATTCCACATGATGATGAGGAATAAAATGAAACTGGTGTGGAAATACCTTCTTTAAGGGATAAAGAGGATGTCCTATGTGATAGGAATATAGATCTATAAAGATAGTTCTCGAAAGTCTCTTGACTTGATAAAGAGAGAGCATACATTGGCAGTTTGTACTGAAGGGTTCAATATGTAAAGATTCAGTGGGAGAAAATGTGTCCATGTTACATGGAGTTAGTCTCTTAGATGCCTAGTATCCCAAGTTCTTATGAAGAATATGAACACAAAGATAGATTCCTTATGCATTTGCAATTGGATCTATCATGTATGTAATCATCCCATTATCTTGTATGTGTTGGACATAATAAGAAAATATATATGCATTCATCATCTTGTATGTATTGGACATGACAATATGATATGCTCATCCAGTTATCTCGTATGTATTGGACATGATGAGTGGATGTCTGTCTACTTCCAGTGAGAGTCACTAGAATACCATAAAGAACTTTTTAAAGTACTTATGAAGTATTAAAGGATTAGTTCTATGGTAATAGAAGGAAGAGTTGAGTGTAAAAGAGTTACACTGATGCAAGCTTCCAAAATGATAGAAAAATGATCGCAAAATAAAAAAGTGAATATGAGTTGTTAAATGAAAATGTTGTGAGTAAAATTAAAATCCAATTAAGTCTAAAAGGGAATGCCGAGTATCCTTGTGTTATGAACAACAGAGGATATTATATGGATCTAGAAGTTCATACCTATGAACTTATAGATATTCCAACCATTGATGACAAAGTAGAAATACTAAGTCAAATTTTGGAGCTGATTGTTAGGAAAGGAATAACAGATAGCATACTATGACAACTCCATTTCATATGAAATGTCATACAACGAGGAGATGTGAAACATGCAATATATCGAATAAAGATAAGTGTCGCTAACTCACTGGATCAGCACTAGCGCAGTAGAAACATGAGGGACATGTTTAGAGATCACTGAGAATATGATTCAAAGGTGATTAGCTCTAAGTGCAAGTGGGAGTCTGTTGGTATGTATGCCTAGAGAGCCAATCATATGATGATTGGATTGGCATATGTTCTGATTGATTTGATAAATATCAAAGGCAAGCTTCCAATTCATTCTAGCTCAATCGATTATGAGATAAATGATGGAGCAGAATGAATGTCTAAAGAATGACAATACTCAATGACGTATGTCTTCAGGTAAAGGACCTGAAAAATGGGATCATACAAATGCTTAGAGTATGTATATTCTTGTTATGTCCCTAGTCGGATGTCATTATGGAAGGTTGATAGACAACAATGACACATCAAGACTAGAGTGTGTGTTGGTTGATGACAGTGTCTCATTAGTCATGATATATGATATCAAACCAAGCACATAGATACATGTTGGAGAACAATGTATCATACAAACCCACCATGAGAGTGATACATGGAACCATGACATGGTAGTCAGAATCATCTCTCATAGTGATGGTGGTGATTGTGATTCTTAGACCTGAAATCACTACACTCATCAAATGTGATTGGGTACACTTTGACATCATCAAACACAATCCTGAAACATGGTTTGTTTGAAGGTTATCATATGTTTAGTGTATCCTAGAGTTGTCCCTGTACTCTGAGGTCTGGGTAGGAAAGTTTGTATACAATGTTTTAACCGAATCAAGCTTTTGTTAGCATGTAGATGGTTGTTTACATGGCATATATGGAAACATTACTATTGTGTATAAATGTTATGTCTAAGCCTCTAGAACAAATTGTATCAGATTCTTGGTATAATATGAATACACGCAAGATGTTGGGCATCAATGCAAATGTTTCTGAGCAATGTGATAATGTTGAAATCGGATTTCATTTACCCTATTTCTAGGCATGTGTTTAATTAGTAATCGATTGTGTTTTGTGTTTTGAGTAAACTCATTTAGTGTGAGTGGTTCTCACAAGGATGTTTAATTAGGGATTCTAGATCATACAAACCATATACATCAGAATTGAGGTATGATACCTTTGTTCATGTTCTAGACATGAGATAACCCTAAACTCTAGATCAAGATTTAAGTTAGGTTTAATTTGAATAATTTGACCGTGCCACATTAATGGTGATGATTGGGTGGCTTTGACACATGAGATAGAATGTGAGTGATAGATATGTGATTTGTCCCTCCTAAGGGAGTATGATGTCCATGCAACTTGATAAGTGAGACTGAGAAAGGCATGTACATGCATGCATGAATCAATATATGATATTGATGTCAGTAATATCTCAGATAGTCTGCTCTAGTTCAAGAAACATGAATGAACGTTGAAAGGATAACAACTCCATGCCTTGAGTTCATTCAGGATATCAGGGACAAAGGAATTATACATTCACTGGAACACCAATCACAGACTGTAGGATTGAAATTTGTTCTCCAACTTTCCTTTTCACTTGGGTAGCACTGATGTGCGACTAGGTACCTCTCTTTGCTTGTGATGTCATAAGCTAGTTATGGACATTCACTGCCAATGTGAAATGGGACCTATAGGGTCATACATAAAGGATTTACTTGGAATATGAGTTTATCCATGAATGATGTTTGAATTGATTACTTAAGTATTTAGGTACTCAATCAAACATTCAATCAATAGAATTGCCTTAGAATCATCAATTTCAAGTCTTGAACCAACTGATTAGAGTGTTAGATTGATTGAGAACTGAATTGACCGTGTTCTGCACAACCTGGACCACCAACCTCTCGGTTCACTGGGTGAACTGATCAGCTCATGGTTAGTGAGATGACCGATTCACTCTAATGAACTGATCGGTTCACATGTCCAAACGATCAGTGTTGGGTTGTCCCAATTTGTGAGAAAAAGTTTTCCGTTTCACTTATTCAATTTGATTGGAACAAGAATTAATATTTGTGTTAATTAGAAATGAATAAGGAAAGTCAATTGTGGGCAAGTATGGGAAGTGAAATGACCAGTTCACACTCCCAACCAACTGGTTCACAAGTGAACCGATCGACTCACCTTTCCAAATGACTGTTTCTATTGTGAAACAACCGGTTCGCTTGTCGAAGTGCAAATTGTTCATGGAAATTCTAGACCCTTCTACTCCCGTAGAGACGGGGAGCCCTGACCCTACCCTCTACTATAAATAGAGGGGTACAACGGGCTTCTCCAGACACATAACTCAAAACACCAGTTGCTCTGCAAAGTTGTTGTCCTCTTTGGTTGTGAAAACTGAGAGAGACTAAGCAAGTTCTACCCATCCAGGGAGGAACAATGACGGAAAGAGAACTGTAGAAAAGCAACTGGTTGTGGGAGAGGGTGTTAGTGACTAGTACATTGACAGAAGGGGACAACTCCTTCTACTTCATTCTTTAGGACGACTAGAGTTCCTGATAGTCTGTGTGGACTATCTATAGAGGCAGGAGACTTCCGCCACTCAGGAGGACGATAGTAAACCACAGTCTGGGTCAAAACCAGAAGCTGCACAGACACTGTCAAAGATAGGTGGTTGAAGACTGCACTAGCTGTGAGGTATTGTCACTGAGCAAGCCTCTGGACCAGGTATATCTCGCTAAAATCATCGTTCCCATTACATAGATGTTGATGCAATATGCTGGTTATGGGTTTATGGTCAAGTAAATTTTTTGTTTCTGCTGCCTACTCCGACCACGTAAAACCCAACAGTGACAACCTATGGTCATCCTGGAAGGACTTAGGATGATGGTTTTCTAGTTTTGATTCACTTCTACTGGTGCTTCACTTAAAAAGGATGGTCAAACGATGGTTAATCACCTAGTAAGCTAGGGTTTCAAGAACCGATGATTATTATGTGTTCAAAACCAATGGCCACCCTAGGAGGCCATCATCCGGTGGTCCATAAGACTCCCACAACCAATGGACACCTTCTGCATGACTATGGAAGCTCTTAGCCATGGACACATGGAGATCTACTAGGACACCTCAAGCTTTTTGTCTCCCTTAACCTTAAGCTTTATATACCTATCCTTAAGCTCACAAATGAAACTTTTGGTTCCTTATATCTTCTCTCCTCCCTAGAGCACACGTTTCCCCTACTTGGTGGTGGAGGAGGTGCCCAAGGTACAAGAAGACAACAAATCTTCTTGCTGGAGATTCTAGGGTTTGGATCTACCTTCATCAAGGATTTGTGGAGCCCTCTTATGGTGATCTTGACCTAAACTCATAAGTGTCTCCTTCATTTATTTTGTTGTTCTTCTTCCTCCTACCTTATTCCTGGATGGAACCATCATTTTCCATCGTAAAGCTTGCTCTAAATCTCAAAGAACCTACCTTTCTTTCTCCTACTACCTAGGGTTTGCTTCTTTTGTGGAGAAAGGTGCTAGTTGGCTGAGTTCAAATCTTATGCTAGGGTTTTCTACCCTCCTTGCTTGAGTTTTCCTGTTGTTTGAGATCTGATCTTTTACCTAGAGTCAATTTTTATAATCATATTCTCATTTATTTCTTACTACAAGCTTGATTACTCAAGTTCTTTCTCTAAAACGATGATCTAAGCCTAGAGAAGCTATGTTTGCTTGGGGTTTCGATGTTTATGTTGTTCCTTAAGTAGTTTCCAGCTGTAGATGAACCTGGAATCATGTGTATGATTTTCTTAAGTTAGTGGAATACTTAGATCAGGTTATTTGGCAAGCCTATGGTTCTTACCACCTACCAAACTATGGCCTATACTTAGAGTTTTTAGGCTATTTTCCATTTTATACATGAACCGATGGATGACCTCACCCTAGAACTGATGGAGTTGTCTTCATGACAACTGACGGTGATGACCAATGGTTTCAACCTACGGTCACACCTTAGGTCAAGTTTTTGAATCTTTTGGAACCTCAATGGTCAATGGTTTAGTACCCTAAAGATGGCATGAATCAATGGTGATATTAGCTCAAACATCCAAAGGTGACAAATGATGATAGTGTTGACCCCATCAACTGATGGTGACACAATAAGCCGCAACTGATGGTGGTCCAATAGACCACAACCAATGGTGAGGATAGATCTCCTATATTGCTTCTCTTAAACCTTGTACTAATGGTTTCTTTGATTAAATGATTCAAGGATCAGACCTACACATCAAATTATGGATTTAAATAAAGAATCTAATTCAATGGTTATGATTTGATACCTCAACAAACAAATGCTTGGGATCATCCCTATAATGTAATTGTGTTGGCTCTAATGATGTGAATTTTATGGTTTCCTCTATGTGATCAACCTAAGGAGCTTGTTTGTTGACAATTGATGGCTTTCTTAAAATGTACAACCGATGGTGGGTTTTATTTCCACGAGTGATGGTACCCTTTATGTTATTAAACAAGGGATGTTTAGGGTTAGGTGGTGATTCTTTCTAGGTAACAACATGGTGGTGGTTTGTTCTAGGTGTTTACTTATGTAAACAACCAATGGTTTTACCTTCTCAACAATCCAATGGTTTTGGGTTGATGCTTATTGTATGACGATATAGTTATATTGATGATGGAACCAATGGAGGTTTGCCCTTATTTATATAGTCCTACCTTTTCCATCGTGTGACTACAATTGATAATCACCATAATGAGTTGATGGGTAAACCAATGAAGTATAGCTTGTTACACCTAATCCTAATGTAACCAAGTGATGGTGATTGATAATGAACAATGCCCTTGAATGATTAATAGAATCATGGAGTGCTCTCTTATTATTGTTGAAACCCTAGTATGCCATAATATGATGGTTATAACTTGAGTTATGCATGTATTCATACTTGTGGAAGGTATGGAATGCGATGTTGATGCTTTACCCTATGTCTCCATGATCTAATAGGGATGTCATGAATTTAGGGTTTGTGTATGAGTGTTGAACTATAGTTTCAATGCAACTGATCTTGATAAAAATAACCCTAATGAAAATATATGAAGGTGGTTAGTCATGCTACCCTTCCTTGAATAATTATTATAATGATGGAATATCCTTCCTAATAATGGATTGTAACTCTAATGTGATAATCGATGGTCATCATAGCTTTATGATTATGACTTCTTATGCTAAACTTGTACATTTAAGTGTGATGATGGCCAATCATACCTAACTTCCTTATAAGTTGATGTAATAAAGGAATGCTCTTAAATTCTAAGATAACTCTGCTATGTTATCCAGTGAACATCTTTTAATTCTTTAATGTAATATCATGCTGAGCCTATGTATCACATGTATGGTGTTGATTGTTGATCCTGATACAAGGCATGGAAGGATAATGATGATCCTGCATGGAATGATGTGATGGTTTTAGTGTCCTTTGGGCATGGTTGAGCCTTGAATGAAGTGTAATCCTCTTACTAACGTGACAAGGGCTGGATACCTGGAACGATGCGAGGATTTATATCATGAGGTGATGATATGATAACAAGTATGGTTTCATGGATGGCAAAGAATAGTACCTTGTGATGATGAGATGAGGAATTATATCTCACACATATTATATCTTCTGGAATTGTTTTACAGTTATGTTTGCTAGAAATGGATTAGGGTTTGTATTTCCACTTGTATGATGCAACCTTAATATACCCAATTGGCATAACTAATCAAGCGAAACCCTAAACATGCAGTGCCCTGTGTCTTAGAACCATCTTCAGTGTCAGAACTTATTAGATGGTGAAACAAGTATTCTTAAGGGAAACTCAGAGCACATACCTTTGAGTATGCAGGGGTGGCAAGTTAAGTGTATATCCTTGTCATCCACAATTGCATGTTATGGAGGATGGTTGCGGTCATGCCTCAGATAATTGTACATGTGATGTGACTGAGTACGCTACAAATGTATCCTAGGTGGTAGGGTTTTTCTTCGCATACCCTGGTGACTAGTGTCATGACCTGTACCAAGGGCGGACTAGGTGTTAGCAACTTGACTATATGTCATTGTAGTGACAACATTGACTAATGCAACACTACTTTTTACTCGTACTGACCAAGAGGAAGAGATCTTAGGATGATGAGTCTCCTAGATCTTGTATGAAACAAATAGCACTTCGTAGTGGTCGGTTGGAGTTTGGGTGGTACGACTTAAACTCCCCAATGCTTAACAAAAGATGTAATGTAATCGTGTAGCATATCTATTTAGGGTTATATACAATAGTTCACATTGGATGATAACCCTCGGTGCCTCTCTTTACATAGAGATGATGTATAGTGCAATGAGAAATAATATATATGTTCATGTTATAGACATGCTTATGTTGTCAGATATAATGACACTATGAGTTAAGAGTATGTTGCTAACTATGCCTATGTGATTAGAGATACTTACATTGCTTATCATGCTGATGTAAATAATTGTGCGTATGTTGTTAGCTCTACTTATGAATTGGATCTTCTCAATCTATTAGACATGTTAAATAGCTATGCTTATGCTGCTAGACTTATTCATGATGTCAGAGATGTTTATGTGACTAGACTGCTTATATTGTTAGCAATGTATATGATGACAGTCTGTCTAATGATAACAATTTTCATCTGCTCCTTTGTGTATATTGTTAATAATATCCTTATTATGCCTACTTGTTTAACATGTTTACTCTTATTAAACTATTTAAATACCTAATCTATTGTAATCAATAAGCGGTGTTGAGAGTTATATCTCTCACCAGGACATGGGTCTCACATGTGGGTCACCACATCTTTTTAGGTGATCGGAAGTAGCGACAACAAACCCATGGCAGTGAGGAAAAGATGTGATGATGGACCTAAGATAAGGTTATTAGATGTCTAGTGTGTCCTAGAGTTGCCCCTTTACTCTCAAGTCTGGGTAGGAAAGTTTGTATACAATGTTTCAATCGAATCAGGATTTTGTTAGCATGTAGATGCTTGTTTATGTGACATATATGGAAAATGTACTCATGTATATATATGTTGTGGCTAAGGCCATGGAACAAATTGTATCAAAATCTTGGTGTAATATGAATACAAGCAAGATGTTGTGTGCCAATGTAGATGTTTTTGAGCAATGTGATAATTTTGAAATTGGTTTTAATTTACCCTATTTTTTGGGTATGCGTTTAATTAGTGATTGATCGTGTTTTGTGTAAACTTGTTTAGTGTGTCGGGTTCTCACCATTGGGTATTAGAGCTCTAGGTTTGTTGAGTCTACAGGGACACTAGGACTTAGGACTAAGATGATGTTTAATATAGGAACAAGACATAAAAACATGGTGCATACTGCCTGAATTCAGTATTTGGATGCCCTAGATAGGCATTCGAATATTGATGAATGGGTAAGTGTGAAACTCTTAGATTATTGTCTTTCCTGATTACTCTGATCAAGCCGTCATTTTGAAACAATCTAAAGAGCATAATGAATAAGAAATCATGGTGAAAATATCTCAAAAGAAGATGAGATTTACATTGTAACCCATCAAAACCTGTATATTTGGTAACTACAAAAGAAAGATATGACATCATGAAACCTGAATCTAAATACAAATAAGCTAATGAGAAGTTCTTGAAGCTGTAATTCAAGAAGAAAATGAAGTGAAAGAGAGATAAATCTATGCTAATAAAGTGATTTAAGGTATGAAATCCACATAAGATGGAGAGAACTCCTGTGATACGTATGATATGAGAAGATAGATAAGAATAATGAGAAGATGGATAAAGTAGAACTTGAGTTAATCTCAGACTAACCTATGTGTGTAAGAAAGTGTTAATATAAAGTCTTCATTATATGTGAAATAAACTAAAGGAAGATGATCTATGCCTAATGAAGAAAATGTGAAATATGATGATCTACCTCTTGGTAAGTGGTTGAAAAACATGATATCATGAGAGGACATACATAAGAATGATGTATAGTTAACAAGAAAAAGAGCAATGAGATACATTGATCTTGATAATTCCTATGCAGATGGTAAGGAACCAAAGTTGAAAAAGTAAAATGATACATAAGAAGTTGTAAACTACATAATAAACATAAAATCAGTAACTCCTTGCTAGAAACCCCTGGACAATGTTGATGTGTCATGGGAAGTGTGTTTCCCTTTGTTTTTTTTCTTTTTGGGGCACATCTTTCAAGTGGATCTTATGCTGCTTGGTACGTGTGAATTTGTTGTAATCATGGGGATGTATAGCCTGTGGTTTCTTGGACTATGGTTCCAATATTATTGTTTGTGATGAGTATTCTTTTTGAGTCTTCCAAGAGATGGAAAGACTCCTCTTATACGTTTTGAGTAGGTTATGTTGGTGGAGAAGTGGATGAGATAAGGATGTGAGTTCCTTATAGCACATGAAGTGGATACCAAGGTGATGAAACCTAGTATCTAAGGTGTACCTGTAGTAGAGTTTGAAGGCATGTATCAAATGAGCTTTCTAGTGTTCCTCTCCTTTAGAGAGATAGAGAGAGTTTATGTTGAGATTTTGTAAATTTTGTTAGAAAGAAGGAGGGTGATTCCTTAATGTTGTATATGGGCTTCTGACAGTTGGGCATGACCACTACCCAGAGATAGATAGTTTGATGATTATCCAACATGTGTTACATTGTTATTTCAGATAGAATTGAGGTTGGGATATCAGTGGATAAGACTCAAAGTGGATGACATTAGTTGTATAGTCATCATGAGATCATAATTGTACAATTTAAATTAATCAATATATCAACAATGTTTATGTACTCAGGGCATGTCCTTATGAGTGTGGAAATATTTAATTGGTAACATCTCAATGTAGTTCAAAGATGGTTAGTATCTTTTTTAAAAACTTTGAATTGTTTAAATAGCAAGGAAGTGGGTATAAAATTCAACAAGGTTGAATTTGAGGTTATCTAAGAGTGTCTTCTCGGGATTTAGCAATGTCTGTTGAAGTATGTTGTGTAAATCCAAATAAGGTAAGGAATGTACAATAGCAGTCAAATAAGGAACATGGTATGGCATGATCATATTTAAGTTTACATATGTCAGCAAATAAGTATGGAATTTGGGAGATGTGTTGATATAACTGATAGATTACAATAAGGGATATAATAACTCAACAACAATTGGAAACAATTTGGGATGATAGATAGAGTTCTAAGATGGAAGTACTACCAGAGTTGCATAGGTGGCACAACAATTTCTATGTTACATAGTTGAGGGGGTGTCTCCCCAGTTATGGACAAGTGATACAGACAATGAAGGTGGAGTTGCATGAGAATGTTTAATATGTGGTGGTTTTTGTGCTAAACAAATATGAAGACATGTAGGAATTGGGGGAGAAGACCATGAGTCTTATGAGAGTGTTGTGACATCACCATGATATGGGAAAAGTCATGTGATGATAATAGGATGAGTTACATAGGAGGTATCCGTCTTTGTTTTCCTTGGATTTTGGGGAGAAATCACTATTAGGGATTTATGGTTGTGAGACCCCTGATCTTGCTTAAAGTGTCAAACAAGACTAATTATCATAATTGAGTGCTTTAAACCTTAAATAACCTTTTGAGGTGTTTTTATATCTTATGACAAGATGAAGTTTCAAGTTTGGTCCAATTTGGACACTGTTTAAGTAAGTTATGCAATTTGATGCACATTTTGGACTTTTCTACAATTTACCCAAATGAGAGGTTTTTCTTGCAATATGTCACATGCATTATGTTCCTTAGATTATTTTTCATCATGCTTGATATTGTTGGGCCATTGGGTGCCTAGTTGTACCTTGTTTTGGAGGTGTTTCTCTTCAATGGTGACTTAGGGTTTACCCCTTCATGGATAAGCCACCTTGAGAGGCCATCAACCTATTGTCACCCTATTTGGTTGACAGATGATGGTCACCAAAAGGTGGTCACAACCGATAGTCATCCTAGAAGTCCTTAGGTTGATGGTTTTCTATTTTTGTTTTACTTGGACCGATGCTTCACTTAAAAAGGATGATCAAACCATGGTTCATCACCTAGTAAGCTAGGGTTTCAAGAACCAATGGGTGTTATGTGTCGGAAACTGATGCCCACCCTGGGAGGTCATCATATGGTGGTCCATCAAAATCCCACAACTGATGGGCCTACTGTTGCATGGCTGTGAAGCTCTTAGCCATGGACACATGGAGAGCTACTAGGACACCTCAAGCTTCTTCTCTCCCTTATCCTTAAGCTTTATATACCTATCCTTAAGCTTTATATACCTATCCTTAAGCTCACAAACGAAACTTTTGGTCCCTTATCTCTTATATCCTCCCTAAATCTCGTCTTACCCCTACTTGGTGGTGGAGGAGGTGCCCAAGGTGGAAGAAGACAACTGATCTTCTTGCTGGAGCTTCTAGGGTTCAGATCTACTCTCATCTAGGGTTTGTGGAGTCCTCTTTTGGTGATCTTTACCTAAACTAGTAAATATATCCTTCTCTCATTCATTTATTTTTATGTTCTTCTTCCTCCTACCTTCTTCTTGGAAAAGACCATGGTTTTCCATGGCAAAGCTTGCTCTAAATCTCAAAGAACCTACCTTTCTTGCTCCTTCTACCTAGGGTTTGCTTCTTCTGTGAAAAAAGGCGTTAGTTGGCTGAGTTTAGAGCTTATTATAGGGTTTTCTACCCACCTTGCTCGAGTTTTCCTACTCTTTGGGATCAGATCTTCTACCTAGAGGCGTGTTTTAAAACCCTCTTCTCATTATTGCTTACTACAAGCTTTCTTACTCAAGTTCTTACTCTAAAACGATGATCTAAGCTTAGAGAAGCTATTTTTGCTTAGGGTCTTGATGCTTATGTTGTTCCTTAAGTAGTTTCCAGCTCTAGGTGAACCCTAATCATGTGTATGATCTTCCTAAGGTAGAGGAAGACTTAGATCAGGATATATGGAAAAATTGATGGTTCTTACCACCTATCAAACGATGGCATATACTTCAAGTTTTTAGGTTGTTTTCCATTTTATACATGAACCGATGGATGCCATCACCCTAGAACCGATGGAGTTGTCTTCATGACAACTAATGGTGATGACCAATGGTGACAACCAATGGTGTCAACCTATGGTCACACCTTAGGTCAAGTTTTAGACTCTTTTGGAACCTCAATGGTCGATGGTTTAATACCCAAATGATGGCATGAATGAATGGTGATATTAGCTCAAACATCTGATGGTGAAAAATGATGATAGTATTGACCCCATCAAGCTATGTTGAAATAATAAGCTATGACTAATGGTATTCTAATAGACTATAGCCGATGGTGAGGCTATGTCTCCTATATTGCTTCTCTTAAACCTTGTACCAATGGTTTCTTTGATTAAATGATTCAAGGATCAGACCTACACATCGACTTATGTCTTTAAATAAAGAACCTAATTCAATGGTTATGATGCCTATAATGTAAATATGTTGGCTCTAATGATGTAAATTCAATGGTTTCCTCTATGTGATCAACCTAAGGAGCTTGTTTGTTGAAAATTGATGGCTTTCTTAAAATGTACAACTGATGGTGGGTTTTATTCCCACAACTGATGATACCCTTTAAGTTATTAAACAAGGGATGTTTGGGGATAGATGGTCATTCTTTATAGGTTACAACATTATGGTGGTTTGTTCTAGGTGTTTACTTATATGAACAACCAATGGTTTTACCTTCTCAACAATCCAATGGTTTTGGGTTGATGCTTATTGTATGATGGTATCGTTTGAATGATGTTGAAACCAATGAAGGTTTGCCCTTATTTATATAGTCTTACCTTTTCCATCATATGATTATAATTGATAATCACCCTAATGAGTTGATGCATAAACCTCATGAAGTATAGGTTGTTACACCTAATCATAGTGTAACCAAATGATGGTTATTGATTATGAACATCCCCCTTAAACGATTTATATAATAATGGAGTGCTCTCTTATTGTTGTTGAAACCCTAGTTTGCCATAATTTTATGGTTATACCTTGATCTATACATGGATTCATATTTGAGGAAGGTATGGAATGTGATGGTGTAGCTTTACCCTATGCCTCCATGATCCAATAGGGATGTCATGAACTAGGGTTTGTGTACGAGTGATGAAATATAGTTTCAATGCAACCTATCTTGCTAAACATAACCCTAATGCAAATAGATGAATGTGGTTAGTCATGCTACCCTTCCTCGAATGATTAATATAATGATGGAATATCCTTACTAATAATTGATTGTAATTCTAGTGTGATAATTGGTGGTCATCATAGCTTTATGATTATGCTTTCTTATGCTAAACTTGTACATTATAAGTGTGATAATGGCCAATCATACCTAGCTTCCTTATAAGTTGATATAATAAAGGAATGCTCTTAAATGCTAAGATAACCCTACTATGTTATCTTGTGAACATCTTTTAGTTATTTAATGCAATATCATGCTGAGCTTGTTGACGTGGAATATTATCGCACTAAAAAATTCACTCAGAATTGAAATCCCTGAGCTTTTACCAAAACCTTATGCAATAATACCACCCGCAAGTGGACGGGTCTTATCGCATTATAGTTAAGGATCGAATCCCAAGAGACAACCTTTTTAAGAATCATCATTAGTCGAATCTATCTCAAGTAAGACTAATGTTTCGAATGATTGGTTGATTTGAGGTTAATTAAACTAATTGCAAGAAAGTAAAGAGCTGAATTAAAGTTGGATCTAGATTAATGATATGGAATCGATGGTAAGGTCTCAGGTTTCACCACCACTACACATGCAAACACATCCTAACATCAAACATCCAGGCAAGATATAACCATCCAAATGGAACTACTATAAAACCCCCCATACGGGTGTTAGGCTTGTGTAAGCATCACCTTAGGTATCAGATGTCTCGTCACCATCTGGATCACTCACTTATGGCTTCGAAGATATAGAAATCCAACTAAGGATGTGGCCCCCCCTATATAGGCATAAGCACATAGAAGTGTCACCGTAGGCTAGATGGATCGTCCCCTCATGGATCACACACTTACGAGCTCAAGGAATCATATCAGAAGTTCTCGTCAAGGAGTCAATCGCGCAAACTGACAAGCAAGCATGTGATTAATCTACAAGCAAATATCATTGTTTAATAAAGGATATACAAAATCTAACTAAGGTTGTGGCCCTCCATGTGGGATGTTTAGGCCACAGAAGCATCACCGTAGGCTAGATGGCTCGTCCCCTCACGGATCATACACTTATGACCTCAAGGAATCCCTATCTATTTCTGGTTTGAGAGTCAACCTCATTAATCAAAATTCTACCCTATGTATAAAAGTTCTCACAACATAGGGAAAAACATGATGAAAGCAAGCAGGTAACCAATCTACACACATCAACGATTAACAACAAAATGAAAAGTTATATACATTGCCTTGGAATGTTAAATGAAAAGACATGAAAGCATGGGTAGCGGGGCTAGTCCTTGCACCCCAGTGAAAAGGAACTACTCGCTCATGACATGAGAAACAAGAAGAACAAGAGAGAGGAATGCCAAGACAGATCATACATTCTTTCTCACTCCTCCTTCCTTCTCTTCTTGATCTCCTCAATCGCAATAGGAGCAGCAGGTGAGTATGCGTGATATTCTGGATCGGACCTGTGTTCAGGCAGCCTATCGGTGTCCCAGATCCGATGTCCCAAATGAGGACCCCGATGGTCCTATTTATAGGCTCGGATGGGGTCTTGACGTTTGGGCCATGTTGCAAATTTCATAGTATGATTTAGAGACCGTTTAGATGACCAAACGGTCTTGTATTAGTTTTCCTCCAAACAGTTTGGTATGTTTGACCAAATGGTTTGGTGCTTTCATCCAAACTGTTTGGAATGCTGTGCTCCAAGCGGTCTTTAGTTTAACCGATTTTGGAGAATAATGCCTTGCGCAACCGGTCTTGGAGACCAATTGTAACGACCCCGCCTTCCCGTAACCCCCAATTAAGGGAGACCGAGAGGCCAGAGCCATTATCCCAATTTTTAGATCAAAGGTTCGACAAATAATCAATAACAATGATTAAATTCTACCAGACTATACTAAAAAGTTGTAATAAAATAAACTTTTTACATACATTTTTAAAACTGGGATTTCTAAACTCCTATCCACACAGATACTAATCTAACTAATCCACCTTTTCACTTTAATTCTCATTTAATTCCACATATACCACTTTACGGTTTATTCTTTTTCATTTGTACCTAAAACACCGATAAACAAAATGTCAGTCAGTATAAAGCTGGTATGTGGGGGAGACAATAATTGTGCAACTATGATAACAACATATTGCAGCCAATTATGATTTTAAACAAACAACTTTACATTTTCTGCATAACTGCTCAATCCTTACATACCCTAGCCTCTGCGCTGTCCCTGCAGTGGACCCGGATGCTACCTTCCTTATGGTAGATCCCCATTAAACCCCTCATGATCCCACCTAACAAGTGAATAGTTTCTAGGGTTGAGTCACATGGCACTACCCATAGGTAGCCCACTCCTTAACTCATGGCGTGCTATAGAGTCTCATGGCACTACATGTGGGTAGCCTAGTTTCTAACTCATGATAGCCTAGACCTTACTCTAGGTTAGCCTTTTTAGATTTTGCAAAGCCACAGAGGAGGATCCAGATCTAAGCCAGTTATATATATTTATAGTGATAATCATAGTCACTTTATAGTTGCATCAAATAAAACTCATCCAAGCAGTTTGTTTCAAACAATTGATAAAATCCATGAGAATTATCGTGAAACTAAGGTGGTTAATCAAAAACGTAACCACATACCTGTAACAGTAGTTTTGGTGATAGAATCAATTAAGCAGGGAAACCCAACCAAGCAAGAAAAGATGAACAAAAATCCTGAATTTAACATATATACATCCTTTTATCATTATTTATCCAAACTCATCTTATTCTTAGGGTTTCTATTCCAATTTTTAGGGTTTCCTTTGAAATTAGGGTTTTGTCTCCACTTTTAACATTATGAATCCTAATTTAGCAAATCTACATAAAACCCCTAAATTTCCCATCTTACTACTCTTAACAGACTTAGGATCATCATTTAGCAACCTTTTTCCATAATTCGAAATAAACAAGGTTTTTCCTCTTCTTTTACCCTAAATTAGGGTTTCTATACATATTATCCTTCATTTAATGATTAAAGCCCTAAAGTAGCCAATCTTACATTAAAAATAGATGAAAACTCTATATTAATAATCAACAGGTCAATACTTTTCAAATTAACCTATTAATCCACAAAGATTCACCCTATAAATACAATTAGGATTTCTAATTACCTTTTAATACATTTTTCTACCAAATTAAGGTACTTTTGTAAAATGGGATAGAAGTAAGTCTCCAAACTATTTTTACCATGTTCCTCTTATTTTTCTATGCAACTTTCATGTATAAAATTTTCTCATTGGAGTTTTTTACCATTAGTTATGATTTTTCTAAGAAAATGCATTTTATTGGAATTTTGACTAGAGAGAGCTGTTTACCGAATTTTTGTGGTCGTTTGATCGGTGCGCCACTAGTCGATTGATCAGATCTGATGCCCCACATCAATCAGCTCCACCACATGAGTAAGCTTAGGTGTTCCAGCCCTGGTTCATTGGATCAATAGTCCGCTTGGACTATCTAGGATCAGACGATCCTCGTGACACATCCTCCACTCACGCAATTAAGAAGGCGCACTGGTCCAGGTATCGTTGGATCTCGCGCGGGTTCACTATGGACCTTGATCCCACGGCTCCTGCTCATTGTCCTCCTCCCTTCTCTTGTCTTGACAACGCGGCGGTGCCGCAGTGGTCCTTCTCCGGAGCAAGAGCAATAGAGTGAGGGAGATAGTTCTACGACTTGGGAAGAAGCCGTCTAGGGTCGTGATGGTGAGAGGAACTAGGGGGGCCCTTTATATATGACGTAGGGGGCTCTTTTAGGGTTATCTCAATGCTGCCGTCAACTACTTCATAGCCCAATTGGGAATTTTGCTTAGAAGCTTCCAATGACCACTAAACCAAGTTTGCGATGGTTCGGGGTCCCCTCCTGAACTAAATGGAAGTGTTTCCAAGATTGCACATCCATTATATTGTGAGAAAAATGATGGGGAAAATCCCCCTGTAACCATGCTATAGTCTGCGATCAACTGGGACTTGAAGATAAGCAGTGTCGGTTGGATCAAGATCCAACGACCATCATCTTTCGCGCTCAACCAAATAGGAAAATGATTTCCTAAATTCCAAGATAAATCCATATTTGAAGATAACTTGAAAAAGCAATAACTCCCAAATCCTATCTCCTTTTTAATTCAAATTTTAAGGGAATCTCGTTTATGCTTTTATCTCTCATCATGGAAAAATTGGGATCATTATCTAAAGAAAACAATTCTTTTTCTTCAATTGCAAGATAACACCTATTTATTCATATTTTCCACATATTTCCTATTTCCTTTGCCATTATATTATTATCCTGAGTTCCTTGAACCTCAATGAACCTTAATGGCTCGAAATACCATCTTGGGAATATTCCTTAGCCTTTTACTTACATTTTATCCCTTATTTCTCATTATCTTATTTATTTCTTATCGAAATATCTCTTTTTGAGGATTTCTCTTTATATCTCTTTTTATTTTCCTTATTGGAATTCCTTTTAACATTAGAAACCTTATGGATACGAAAATCCACCAAAGATAATTCAATTATACCTCTTTCCACTTATTTTCCACATTTTATCATTGTTTTCAATTTCTTTCTTAATAAAGAAATATTTAATTGATCTTTTCTTTTCTAGTTGCATTATCTTTGCAACTTTGGACTCCTTGGGACCCAAGGAACCCAAGAGGTACGAAATCCACCTTTGTATTATGTACTTTTTCCTTCTAGAGGTTTCTACAATTTTCTTTTCTCCATTTCTTATTAATAATGGAGTTTTCTTTATCTTTCCTTATTATTGGGCCCAATAGACAATAAAGCCCACAAAACAACCAATAAGGCTATTGTAAACGAAATCCATTTATTCAAAACAAATTATACCATTATTTGTGCCCATATCTTTAATATGAGAAATTACATTTCTCACCAAATGAACCCAAAAGTTGGGGTTGTAACATCCTTCCCCTCTTATATGAATTTTGTCCTCAAAATTCCATCAAGCAAACAAACAATTCAGGATAAGACTTTTACATGTCCATCATTGGCCCCTATGTGGCTTTACCTTATCCATGGCGCTTCTAAAGAACCTTTATCATCACATATTCTTTTCTCTGAGTTCTTTCACCTTGGCATCTATAAACCTTACAGGCGACTCAGGTCATTTCAGCCTCCCTTGGGGCTCACTAGGTTCATTGCTCCACACATGATCTGGATACTTCACATAGTGCTCTAAATTGGACACCAGGAACTCATCACCCATTACTTTATCCTGAGGGGTAAGGTCAATCATAACCCTCTCCACCAATCCATCTCAAAAGAACCCATGCATCAGGGACTCAACTCTCTTAGCTATTACTTAGAGGGGTAGGATTTTCATGTCACATATCCCCCCAACGTGAACTGCATGTCAGTCTACTTTGCATCAGTGCACAACTCATGTCGTCTCTGGGCTCCTTTTTTCCATTGCACGATCAAATCGACTTTATCTGCACGCACTGTGGTCCTTTCTTGACCTTCGCGAGGTCCTTTCACCAACATCATCTTAGTGAAGTGGCGACCGATACAACCTCCCTTGCAGAGCTTCTTTACATCCCAATACTGGCTATGGTGGTTATCATCACATCTTACAAAGGACAAAAAGTGTCTCTATGTATCATGTGTAGTTAAACCCGATCTATCCCTTGACAGTACTCTTTCTTTCTCATGTCATTTAGGTAAGGCGATCTGCCATAACCCATATTGCATCTCGGCCTTCCTTGGTCTATGGGAGACTTACCACAACATCCATAGTGCTGAACTCCCATTCCCTCTTGGAAACTCTTTATTCTTTATATCAATGCACAAAGTTACTGGGGTTCATCCTTCACCTCCTAGCTTGCATGGCGACAAGCCACGTGCAAATTCATCTTAGGTATCCAAAGTACTACTGTCACTTACTATCTCGATAGTTCCACGGTATATGGTGATCATGATCTAGTGTATGTCATGATTCCTCAAGATCAATTCCTCAGAAACCCTAAAACACTCTAGTCGTGGTTTCATCACCTTCTTTTCTAAAGAAGTGTATATGAGGATCTACAACTATCCTTTTATCGCATCAAGGTCCAGGCTGGCTAACCAAACAACCACTAATTTGTTCAACAGATCTCGTTATATCTGAGTGTTAGCCAACTTACCTCTTCTAGCCTCTAGCCAAACTAGGCAGCTGCATCCCATCTAGAGCATCCATTACCACTTCACATCCTTAGGTGTTAGGTAATGTTGAAGACATACACCTCCATGTATTTCACTTATCATCTCATCTCAAACTCTAAGTCTATCTTTATCAAGAAAACTCTGAGCTCCGTATCTTGGTTTTAAAACTCAACCTCATAGCTTATGATAAAAACATCCTCATAAGATGACCACCTTATAATTCTTAGTGTTTGTAAACCATCCATGTATCATTCACTCCATAAGGGCATGCTATAATCTCTATCTTCATACCTCATAGAAATATTCCAACTCACATCATTTTTATCCTTGGTGTATGGCATGCGTATTGTACTATCTCTCACTCCCATAATAAGAGGAAATAAGCATTTGGCTGTAGTCCAAATACAGAGTTATTCCTATTCCAAAAGTAGAGATGGTACATCCCACCTTGCCAGTACACCTTTAAATCTAAGTTGAAATGTGCATCTTATGTCTCAACATCCCCATCATTCTTGATATCAAATCTACTTCCATGGAAAACTGGTTTCGAACCTACTTGGGTCCACACACAATCCCTGGTCATCTCCTCTAGGTCTCTAGGGTGTCAGCTCTCTTGGGGTCATCCCTCTTCCCTTATGCATCCAGAGAGTGCCCTACTCATATGTCCTTTGGGTCCCATGAGTTCATGAAGGTGATCAATCTCCTAACCCATGGCCCTCAGACAATGATAGCGGT
This sequence comes from Alisma plantago-aquatica, assembly GCA_963693085.1. Taxonomy (NCBI): domain Eukaryota; kingdom Viridiplantae; phylum Streptophyta; class Magnoliopsida; order Alismatales; family Alismataceae; genus Alisma; species Alisma plantago-aquatica. Next base: position 560,205,347 of record OY856415.1, on the reverse strand, counting down.
TACCTCCCGACCCTATGGTCATGTGCAACTAGGGAATTAGGAAACTCCCATTTTCATTGGTCTTATCCCTACCTGACCCTAGGATAGACTTAGGATTCTATTATAGTACATGTCCAACCTAGAACCTCACCCAAGCCTTCATCATCTCTCCCTGCATTCATGGGCTGACTTTCATCCATTCATAGGGGTCATGGCGACCTTCCTACCTTGGTCAGGCCCCATACCGATTACCTCCATGGTAACACATCAACATGCACTTAGAGATGGTTATCTATGGGTCTATAGGTTCATTATCATATCATGTACTTTTCACTTAGCTTCTCAAGATCCTATGAGATCTCTTTAGGTTTTCTCAAAACCCACCAGACTGGTATACACCCTACCAAAGGGTCCCTCTCCCAGAATGGGAGGAACTACAACCCTTGACAACAAGGTCACAAACATCCTTAGGGTTTATATTCACATGAGCATGCTTAACCCTAGCAAGCTACTAAGGCACAAGCAGACCACCTATTAAACCATGCTAGGTCACACTTGTTCTCATCCTCAACATTGGATCAAGATCAAACCTTCCCATGTCATCAACTTAGCTGTGAGGGGTTCATCAAACATACCTTTAAACTTAAGGGGTTCCCTCTCCTCTAACCATGAGGGGTACCATGCTTGAATCTATAGAAACTCAAATCTCATCATGAGCATCATGTACACTACTTCCCCTCTTAGGCCTAAGAACCCTAGGTTCACTTTTCTGATGTCCAACTGCTTGCTCAACTTTTAACCACGAGCCAAGCCTGTATAGGGTATGACATGCACTTCCTGTCATCCTTCTACTTGAGAAACACCTTAGAGTTGAGTCCTCCTCAAGGACAAACAACAAGGTATAAGGCCTCACAAACTGTTACTAAACCTCTACAGGTCTAAGGAACTCTTCTTTCTATCACAGAAGGTAAACACCTATACCACATGCACATAGGTACCAAAAGCATCATCCTCTCTCTAGGATTTGGTTCCTCTAATGGTAACCCAGATATCATCAACCTCCAGGGATCAAGCATGAGGCAACCACTGTCATCCACTGAGGTGGCATCATCCTCAACTCCCCACTTTTCCTCATATCTTAGAGTCTAGGCTTCCAACCTTCTTGGTTGGGTCCTGCTCTCTCTCTGGAGCTAATCCTACAACCAACCTCACTATTAGGGGTCCTCTCTCCATGAAGATGGATCAATCTCACAAGCATATCCCTACCTGGATGAAGCCTATGTTCAACTTATTTTTTGATCAAGATTATTGCTTATCTCATAAGCTATCCATCATACTCTCCTGGACAGGGTTTTAGCCTACTGCTCGCACCACGGATGTGCTCTGGGTGCATACTATGCCCTACTTACATAAGCCCATAGGGTTTCTATAGGTACTTTTCTAACCTCATCAATGAAGGAACTATCCTTCTCTCTAACATGTACAACCCTTTCCAGGGTTGGGTTGCCAAAGGTGCTAGGTCATCCAACCTCTCATGGCTCATACAGGCATCTAAAAGCATGTTCACCCATCTGGTCTATCATGACATCATGTCATCATGCCATCTCTCTCTCTAACCTTCACTTAGGGTTAGGGTTAACATCATCCTCAGAGGATGTTCCAGGTCTCTACTTGAAATGGAGATCTCTACCTCCAAGACTAACTCTCTTTACTTATCCTCCTGACAAGAAGGTCTAGCCTCGTGTCTCTCTTAAGGGAATGAAAACTTATGTCATACGACCTAAGCATGTATCTATTCTTTTACGCTTAATCTATTAAGATTATGTCCATGACATATTATTTACATGCTTTTCATTAATTTGGTGGAGGATTCCTTAATCCTTATCAACCTTACCCATACCTCAAGAGGGTGAGGAAAAAGAGAGAGAAAACCCTAATCCTTATAATCCTTAACATCATTTGAGTTGACAAGGGATGAACAAGATGAGAGAGTCCTAAAGGTATCTTATTTCGAGTCAGATCCTAAGACATCGGTCAGGCAGTCACACTAATCCAGGAGTCCTCATACTCTGACTAGCGGTGCGGAGGAAAATCTTGCCAGCCCCCAGACGTGATCCTTTTCTAGACACCTCAGTCTTTCGGAAAATACTCTAATAACTCCCTTGGGTTCTACGAAGTTTGTAAAATTTAATAATTATTAAAGATTAAATGAGGAACCTACGCTATGATACCAAATGTAATGAACCTGCCTTCTGGTAACCCCCAAATAAGGGAGACCGAGAGGCCATAGTCGTTATCCCAATTTCCAGATCAAAGGTTCGACAAATAATAAATAATAATGATTAAATTCTACTAGACTATACTGAAAAGTTGTAATAAAATAAACTTTTTACATACCTTTTTAAAACTGGGATTTATAAACTCCTATCCACACATATACTAATCTAACTAATCCTCCTTTGTACTTTAATTCTCATTTAATTCCACATATGCCACTTTACTGTTTGTTCTTTTCATTTGTACCTAAAACACCGATAAACAAAAGGTCGGTCAACATAAATCTGGTATGTGGGGGAGACAATAATTGTGCAACTATGATAACAACATATTGCAGCCAATTATGATTTTAAACAAACAACTTTATGTTTTCCACATAACTACTCAATCCTTACATATGCTAGCCTCTGCGTTGTCCCTGTAGTGGACCTGGATGCTACCTACCTTATGGTAGATCCCCAATAAACCCCTCATGATCCCACCTAACAGGTGAATCAATTTCTAGGGTTGAGTAACATGGCACTACCCGTAGGTAGCCCACTACTTAACTCATGGCATGCTATAGAGTCTCATGGCACTACATGTGCGTAGCCCAGTTTCTAACTCATGATAGCCTAGACCTTACTCTAGGTTACCCTTTTTAGCATTTGCAAAGACATAGAGGAGGATCCAGATCTAATCCATATATATATATACATATATTTATAGTGATAATTACAGTCACTTTATAGTTGCATGAAATAAAAGTCATCCAAGCAGTTTATTTCAAGCAACCGATAAAATCTCTGAGAATTATTGTGAAACTAAGGCAGTTAATCATAAACGTAACCACATACCTGTAACGGTAGTTTTGTTGATAGAATCAATTAACCAGGGAAACCCAACCAAGCAAGAAAATATGAACAAAAATCCTAAAATAAACATATAAACTTCCTTTTATCATTATTCATCCAAACTCATCTTATTTCTTAGGATTTCTATTCAAATTTTTAGGATTTCCTTTGAAATTAGGGTTTTGTCTCCACTTTTAACATTATGAATCCTAATTTAGCAAATCTACATAAAACCCCTAAATTTCCCATCTTACTACTCTTGGCAGACTTAGGATCATCATTTATCAACCTTTTTCCATAATTCGAAATAAACAAGGTTTTTCCTCTTCTTTTACCCTAAATTAGGGTTTCTATACATATTATCATTCATTTAATGATTAAAAACCTGAATTAGCCAATCTTACATTAAAAAAGGATGAAAACTCTATCTTAATAATCAATAGGTTAATACTTTTCAAATTAACCTATTAATCCACAAAGATTCACCCTTTATATACAATTAGGGTTTCTAATTACCTTTTAATACATTTTTCTACCAAATTAAGGTACTTTTGTATAATGGAATAAAAATAAGTCTCCAAACTATTTTTATCATGTTCCTGATATTTTTCTATGCAGCTTTCATGTATAAAGTTTTCTCATTGGAGTTTTCTACCATGAGTTATGATTTTTCTAAGAAAATGCATTTTATTGGAATTTTGACTAGAGAGAGCTATTTACCGAATTTTTGTGGTCATTTGATCGGTGCACCGCTGGTCTAGTGATCAGATCTGACACCCCACATCGATCGGCTCCACCACGTGAGTAAGCTTAGGCGTGCCGACCCTAGTTCTTCAGATTAATAGTCTGCTTGGACTATACAGGATCAGACGATCCTCATGACATGCCCCCACTCACGCGATTAAGAAGGCGCGCTGGTCCAGAGATCGTTGGATCTTGTGCGGGTTCACAATGGACCTTGATCCCACAGCTCCTACTCATTGTACTCCTCCCTTCTCTTGTCTTAACAACGCGGTGGCGCCATGGTGGTCCTTCACCGGAGCAAGAGTAATAGAGTGAGGGAGAGAGTTCTGCGACTTGGGAAGCAGCCGTCCAGGGTCGTGATGGTGAGAGGAACCACGGGGCTCTTTATATAGGACGTAGGGGGCTCTTTTAGGGCTATCTCAACCCTACCGCAAACTTCTTCATAGCCCAATTGGGCATTTTTCTTAGAAGCTTCCAGCGACCACTAAACTAGGGTTGCGATGGTTCGGGATCTCAATGGAAGTGTTTCCAAGATTGCACATCCATTAGATTGCAAGAAAAATGATGGAGAAAATCCCCCCTGTAACTGTGCTATAGTCCACGATCAACTGGGACTTGAAGATAAGAAGTGCCAGTTGGATCAAGATCCAACGACCATCATCTTTTGCGCTCAACCAAATAGGAAAATGATTTCCTAAATTCCAAGATAAATCCATATTTGAAGATAACTTGAAAAAGCAATAACTCCCAAATCATATCTCCATTTTAATGCAAATTTTAAGGGAATCTCGTTTATGCTTTTATCTCTCATCATGCAAAAATTGGGATCATTATCTAAAGAAAATGATTCTTTTTCTTCAATTGCAAGATAACACCTATTTATTCATATTTTCCACATATTTCCTATTTCCTTTGCCATTATATTATTATCTTGAGTTCCTTAAACCTCAAGGAACCTTAATGGCTCGAAATCCCATATTGGGAATATCCCTTAGCCTTTTACTTACATTTTATCCATTATTTCTCATTATCTTATTTATTTCTTATCGAAATATCTCTTTTCGAGGATTTCTCTTTATCTCTCTTTTTATTTTCCTTATTGGAATTCCTTTTAACATTAGAAACCTTATGGATACGAAAATACACCAAAGATAACTCAATTATACCTCTTTCCACTTATTTTCCACATTTTATCATTATTTTCAATTTCTTTCTTAATAAAGAAATATTTAATTGATCTTTTCTTTTCTAGTTGCATTATCTTTGCAACTTTAGACTCCTTGGGACCCAAGGAACCCAAGAGGCACGAAATCCACCTTTGTATTATGTACTTTTGCCTTCTAGAGGTTTCTACAATTTTCTTTTCTCCATTTCTTATTAATAATGGAGTTTTCTTTATCTTTTCCTTATTATTGGGCCCAATAGACAATAAAGCCCACAAAACAACCAACAAGTCTATTGTAAACGATTTCCATTTATTCAAAACAAACTATACCATTATTTGTTCCAATATCTTTAATATGAGAAATTACATTTCTCACCAAATGAACCCAAAAGTTGGGTTTATAAAACAAATACTCATCAAACGGTCTCTGCTTCAACATTCGCTACCCTAGAGATCACGAATCTTTCTCCAAACGGTTTTGCAAGAACGTTCTTGCTATTTACACGATATGGGACTCCAAATGGTCCTACGGCTCCTTGATTGGTCTTGTGATCAGGTTCTCTAGTCCACACAGTTTCGCAGATGTAGCTTCCAAACAGTTTGCGCCTATCGGTCTTGAGCGACCAATGGCATCCGATCGACCCTAGAGACCGATCATTGTGCAACCGATCTTCAGCAATTGTTCAACCAATCTTGGTCTCGCGGATCGGTGTATCTCCAAACGGTCTTGTGGATGTCATTCTATCAGTCTTGAGACCGTGCAGGTGGCGCGATGGAGAGGTCGGCAGTGAGGGGCGCGGGCGACGACGGCGACTAAGTTGGATGGCGGAGGTGCCAAAGCTGCAGGTGTGAGGATGGAAGCACCGTTAGAGTTATAACAGATGGTGAAGGATCAAGTGGATGAGGTGACGGCATTTAGCGTGGTCTCAAGTGGTGTTTTAGGTAGGAGGTTGGTGGAAGAAGAAAGGAAATGACGTCGCTGCTGTTGTGGGCTAGGGTTTGTAGGCAGATGGATGACGGTGATGATGGCAGAGGCACACTTCATTGCGGTTTTTGGACGACCGCTTCCAAAAAGTCTTGGTGCAAGGCTGGCCAAACAGTCTTGAGGGGTGCTGCTGATGCGATCTTGAGACCGTGTGAAGGGGAAGCACTCAAAACCATAAGGGCAAACCGTTTAGATGAAACTAGTTGGCCAAACCCATTAGAGTAAAGACTGTTGGGGTCATGACCGTTAGCAATGGTGATGATGGTGGTAGGGTATGGAGAGGATAAAAGGATGATGTTGGTGAAGATGGAGGTGTAATGAGCTCATGGTTCTGAGACCATTGGATCAAGACCGGTTGGACAAATTGAATGGGCAAACCGTTTGGTGCAAGACAGATTGATCAAACCGTTAGGTCAAAATCAATTGATCAGGACAGAGGCTGAGAAGCTTGAGTGAAGGTGAGTTCCAGATGATTGTTGAACCTCATCATGACCTGCATAAAATCAACATAAACTCAGTTAACAACCTTGATAATTGAACTGATTACACAATTTTGCATATTGTGATATTTAGGAGATGAAATCAGATGTATTGAGTCAAATTTGGCTCAAGATGGAAACTGAATATTATGATGAATATACATTCATCAAAACACCCTGAACTTAAACGTTGCTCATCCTTGAGTAACACAAAATCTGAAACAGTCACCAATTGAATACTTTCAACTTGTGTGGTTGCCTCTTCTTCACATTACGATTGTTTTCTTTTTTCTCTGTATAACTACGCATCTCAACTTCCTAAGACCACTAAACACATCTTACCATATCTTCGTTTCTGAGTTTGTTTCCCAACATCACTCCCTCCTCACCTTTTCCAACAACAAGCACGTCAAAGAGTTTTGTAAGAGTCCAGAGATACCCGCAGAACAACAAGTGTGCTTCTGATCTGACACTGGTGTTTTTTAGGGTAGTGGAGGCATTCATTGTGCCTTTAGGTAGAAAAGAGAGTGAACAATGGTATGGAAGTAAGAAATAAATCTCTCCTCTATTTGACTTGAGATTTTTATTTTATGATTGCAATTTCATTGATTGCATTTTTTGTGCAAATCTCTCCTCTATTCGACTTGAGATTGCACTTTCTTTTTGTGTGCACATTGGCATCTTTTCTTGGTGGTACACCCCTATTAATTTGCGAGGGTTATGGAAGAAGAAGATATAGAGGGAAGTGGCATGTCACCCCAAACTTAGGATTTTGCACTATTTTGGCTATTTTTGTTTCTTTTTGATGGATGTAGGGGTACAAAGATGATAGAAGAAGTGTAGAATAGAGTTTGAATCAGAATGCAACTTGATTTACAATTCAGTGCACCAAGTCGTTCTCTTTATCGTACTCTGCTCAAATAATGAGTTGATGAGGATCTAGTGGAGATTCCATGTTATTGTTCCACTAGTGAGTTAGGAAGCACGACATGTTTTATCCCTATCAGTTAGACAGACACTTGTCATTTTTGCATAAGTATCATGATGTTAGGAATCATAAGCTTCACAAGATGATTTCAATCAAAGGGCTTGTTTCAAAAAGTGGTCCATTTGAGGATTTGCTTCGAATAAGGAGGGTGCAATGATTCAAAATGCATATAAAGAGAAACGAAAAGCATTGCAACTTCATCCAGTATCTGTTAAATTTCTTTGAAAACTTTTAAAATTCTTGAAAATTTTGATAAAAATGCAACAAGCTAAAAAATGCAACGATGAAATCTTTAATGTCCGAAGATGGGTGAAAGTGGAAAGTGAAGTACGTACCACCCACCCTCCACCCCAAACTTAGAAATTTGCTCGTCCTAAGAAAACTCTAAACCTGAGATGGAGGGGGAAATTCATGCTGGTTAAACCACCAAATGTGGTTGCGTTCCAATCAGCGTGTGTCCTTCATTTGAAAATAACAGAAATGAAGATTAATAAGAACTTGAGATAGCATCTTGCGATGTAATATTTATTTAGTGCAAAATTATTTAAAATTTAATAAAAAATTAAGGAAAATTTCTAATTCAAAATTAAAAGTAGAATGAATTTATTGATCGGGTTGCCTCCCGACAAGCACCTTTGTTTTATGTCGATGGCTCGATTGAATCCTTTAATTTTACAGTGGAAATGTTGGATTGGTGAGTTCCAGCTTTGCTTCGGTGCTTATGTCGGCTGAGGTGAAGTATCTCTTCAAGCGTTGACCATTAACTACAAATGCACCTGATTTTTCACTCCATAAAGAGAAAGCACCATGTGGGGAGATGCTCTTGACAATGTAAGGTCCAGACCAGTGAGAACAGTGTTTTCCTAGGAATAATTTCAATCTTGATTTGAACAATAGAACTTGGTCTGCTAATTGTATGTCTTTTCTTTTCAGATGACCATCATGCCAAAGTTTCGTGCATTCTTTATAGATTCATGCATTCTCATAAGCTATCATCCAAAGTTCATCCAACTCCTAGAGTTGCATAATTCTGGCTTGTCCAGCCTTCTTCATGTCAAAATTTAGCTTTTTTATTGCCCACCATGCTTTGTGTTCAAGTTCAACAGGCAAGTGGCAAGATTTTCCATATAATTACTAAAATGGTGTAGTTCTAAGAGGAGTCTTAAAAGCAGTTTGGTAGGCCAATAATGCATCATTGATTTTCACTGACCAGTCTTTTCGATTTCGGCCTACTGTCTTTTCCAAAATAGCCTTGAGTTGACGGTTAGAAACCTCTACCTGTCCAATTGTTTGTGGATGGTAGGGAGAAGCTACCTTGTGTGTAACACCATATTTCCTCAGCAATGCTTCAAAGCTTCTTTCAAGAAAATGAGAACCGCCGTCAGATATCATAGTGCGTGGGACACCGAATTGGGGAAAGATAACATCTTTGAACATCTTGATGATATGTTTGGGGTCGCTAGTGACAGTCGGTATGGCCTTTACCCATTTCGAGACATAATCAACTGTGACTAGGATGTAGGAAAATCCATAAGAAGATGGGAATGGACCCATGTAGTCCACACCCCAAACATCAAATATCTCGATTTCTTGCCACGACTTATGTGGCATCTCATCTCTCTTCGTAATGTTACCTATTCTTTGACATTTGTCACATGATGGAACAAAGTTGTAGGAGTCTTTGGATATGGTTGGCTCAAAGAATCCACATTGTAGAACCTTTATAGAAGTTTTCTTAGAAATCATATGGCCTCTAACTGGGCCTGAGTGACATTACTCTAGAATGAGTTTGGCTTCTTCCTCAGTGATACAACGTCTGTAAAGACCATCATCACAGATCTTGAAGAGGTATGGCTCATCCCAATGATATTGCTTCACATCATGCATGAATTTCTTCAGTGAATTTCCAGTGCATTCAGGGTGGATGACACCAGCAACGAGATAGTTCACATAATCTGAGTACCAAGGGGTAGCTTCTGAAACTTTCATTAGTTGGTCATCCAGAAGAGAATCATTAATCGAGATCTTCTCAGTTTCCAGAGTGTGGATGCGACTTAGGTGGTCTGCTACAACGTTCTCTATACCCTTTTTTATCTCTTATCTCTAGATCAAATTCTTGCGATAGGAGAATCCATCTAATTAACCTGGGTTTAGCGTCTTTCTTCACTAGGAGGTAACATATAACTACATAATCTGTGTAGACAATGACTTTTGAGCCAATGAGGTAGGATCTGAACTTGTCAAAGGCATACACGACTGTAAGAAGTTCTTTCTTGGTAGTTGCATAATTCCTCTGAGCTTCATCGAGGGTCTTCGATGTATATTAGATCACATAATGTTTCTTTTCTATATATTGTCCTAAAACAACACCCACAACATAATCACTTGCATCACACATAATTTCAAATGGGTGATCCCAATTAGGAGCTCTGATGATGGGTGTTGTTGTAAGAGCATGCTTTAGGTTGTTGGAACTTTTAACACATTCTTTGTCAAAGTGGAACTCAACATCCTTTAGTAATAAATTTGTCATCGACTTGGTTATCATAGAGAAATCTTTTATGAACCGTCTGTAAAAGCCTACATGACCTAGGAATGCACGAACTTCTCTTACATTTGTCGAAACAATGAGTTTGGAAATTACTTCGATTTTTTCTCTATCCACTTCGATTCCTCGATTGCTGACTCTATGACCAAGGACAATGCCTTCCTTCACCATAAAGTGACACTTCTCCCAATTCAATACAAGATGTGCTTCTTCACACCATTTAAGGACAAGGGAGAGCTACTTTAGGCATGAGTCGTATGAATCTCCATATACAGAAAAATCATCCATAAAAATTTACATGATAGTTTCAGTGAAACCAGGGAATATAGCTGCCATGCAATGTTGGAAAGTTGCAGGCGCATTGTAGAGTCCGAACGACATCCTTCTAAAGGCATATGTTCCAAACGGGCAAGTAAAAGTTGTTTTCTCTTGGTCATATGGATGTATAGGAATTTGATAGAATCCAAAGTAACCATCGAGATAACATAAATATTCTTGGTGAGCCAATCTTTCTAAGACTTGATCAAGAAAAAGCATCAGAAAATGATCCTTTCATGTCACTTTGTTCAACTTCCTATAATCAATACACATCCTCCACCCGGTGTCTGTTCGAGTGGGGATGAGTTCATTGTCTTCATTCCATATTACAGTAGTTCCACCCTTTTTCGGGACAACATGCACGTGACTTACCCATGGCGAGTCAGAAATAGGATAAATGATTTCAGCAGTGAGAAATTTAATGAATTCATGGCGGACTACTTCCTTCATGTTAGGATTAAGTTTTCTTTGATGTTCGATGGTAGGCTTGTGGTCTTCCATCATGGGGATTCTGTGCATACAAAGTGCTTGACTGACCCTAGTGAGATCACTCATCTTGTAGCTGATAGCTTTTCTTCTTTCCTTCAATTCTGTCAAGAGTTTATCTTCTTATTCTGCCATTAGGTATGAATTTATGATAACTAGGCATACCTCTAGATCATCTAGAAACACATATTTCAATCCCTCGGGTAAGGGTTTCATTTCAGAATCTTGTGGTTTCTCACATGTTTCTTCAGTAACAACCACAGCTTTAAGTTCCTCAAATTTGGCTTTAGGATCTTCTCCAATAGTATCAAGGTCGAGAACACAACTTTTCACTTGTTCATCAGCTGAACTAGCTACATTTGGATTAGTTAGAGCCACTCCTAAAGGGTCTTCTTGTTCATAATCCTCTTGTGTGAGGAGTAACATATTCTCTATGCATTCAATCAAGTAAACTTCTTCTTGCATATTTTGTCTTCTCATACTTTCAAAAACTTTAAACTCGAGGGTTTCTTTTCCTAATCTGAGCAGCAAGGTTCTTGCTTCAACATCAATTAGAGCTCTTGCATTAGTGAGGAATGGACGTCCAAATATGAGAGGGTATCTAGTATCTTCCTTTATATCCATGATGACAAAGTCACAAGGGACATAAGAATCTTTGCCAACCTTGACAGGGACATCCTTAATGATTCCTAAGGGTAGGGTCACAGTGTTATATGCAAGTTGTATTGTCATACCAGTCGGGAGTAGTTTAGCAAACCCTAGCCTTTTATAGAGGCTAAGTGGCATGATGGAAAGGCTAACACCAAGATCTGCCAATCCCTTCTTACATGAAGAATCACCAATATGGCAAGAGATTCCAAAAGATCCCAGATCTTTCTGTTTCTTTGGCATCTTACTCCAAATGATGTCTGAAGTGGTTGTCGCTAACTTTACTATCTCATATTCCTCAGTTATATATTTTCTTGTTAGAAGTGACTTCAAGTACTTTGTCCAGGCTGGTATCTCAGCCAGAGCATCTAAAAAGGGAATATCAACATGAAGCTTTTTCATAGCTTCTTTGAACTTGTTGAAATGGGTATCAAGCTTCGTCTGCCTTAGATGAGATGGAAAAGGTATACGAGGCTTGTATATAGGGATATAAGTTTCTGGTGTTGCTTCTTCCTCTTCTGTAGCTGGGTTTTTAGAACTTTCCTCATCTGTCTTATCAGCAGTCACTAGTTCTTTTGGTTGAGACTCAGGTGTTGTTGAGTCTTAGACAATCACAGGTTCATCCTCGTATATAATAACCATAGCTGTCTTGATAGGAGGATCAGAATAGTCTTTTCCAGACCTGGTGGTGACAACTTTTAGTTGCTCAGGGTGTTTAGGATTGTTCTCGGGTTGGCCAACAAAGGTTCCAACAGGTGGCTTCATGCTAGCTACAAGTTGAGCTAGTTGAGATTCAATAGCTTTCTGATGGGCTTGCTGGTTAGCTATCATAGTCTGTTGCGACTGGAACATCTTTTCAATGGTTGTTAGCTTGTTATCCTGAGAGACGGGGTTGGCTCGTTTCCCTTGTTGTTGGTTCTGGTAAGGGATTTTGATGGGATTCTGGAACTAAGAATTATTCTGATAGTTGTTGAAGTTCCTATTCTGCAAATTACCCCTAAAGTTTCCTTGGTTCCAAAATTTTTGTTGTTGGTTGTACTGGAATCCTGGTGGGCCTCGTTGTTGATTATTTGAACCAAGTCGTCACAAGTTTTCCACTCCTGAAGGATTTCCATATTGAAAACCAGGATGGTTCCTATTCTGATTTGGATTGTAATATCCTTGACCAGGGATGGTGTTGACCACATTAAGATTTTCCATTTGATGATTATCTCCTTGTCCATAAGCATTGCTTAGAACCACATCATATAGAACATTGCATGCTAAAGTGGAATGATCGATACCTTTACATGCTTTGTAGAATAGTGAATCTGACTTGATCTGTTCTTGTTGTTGAGGGGGGTGAATGTCCTCTTCCAAATGTAGTAAGGGATGATTTGATATGGTCTTCCTTGGCAACTAAGAGTTTTAGGGTCTCAATGATAGACTTGTATTCAGGAATAACTTCAGCCATAGCCACCTTCAACACTCCTTTGCCTACAGACCTACCCCAATTAGCTTGATTTTCATCTCTAAGGGTGACAACCCTCCATGCGTTGTCATAACTCTGACGCATGAAGTTTCTTCCAGATGAGGAGTCTAAAAACCTCTTGATATCATCATCCACACCTCTGTAGAAGATTTCAATAAGTTGATTCTTAGGGATTCCTTTGTGTGGACACTTGCGTAGAAGATCTTTATATCTTTCCCATGCTTCAGTAAGGGTTTCTCTAGGGACTTGAGTAAACATTGTTATTCGACCCCTAATTTCATAGGTGAGAGGAGGGTAAAATGTTTCTAGAAAAACATTTTGGAATTGTTCCCATGTAGTGATGGGATCACATTGCAAGGAGTTGTACCAACTCATAGCTCAATCAACAAGTGAATACTTGAAAAGATGAAGTCTAATGGCATTGTCAGACACTCCATTTTGCTTTGTCATGGCACATAGATCAATAAATCTCAGAAGATGTTCTTGACTATCTTTTCCTTGTTTACCATAGAATGGGCTGTTTTGAAGCAAGGTGATCCAATGTGCCCAGATCTAGAAATTTGTAGCATTGATGGGAGGAGGTTGCACTGGGTGATGAACATCAACAACTTTAGGGATTGAGAACTCCCTAAGATCCTTTTGCAGTTTTGCTACTTGCACTGTTTCTTTTGCTACTAGGATTTCTTTTTGAACTACGACTTTGGCTTCTTGCATGAGCCTTTCTCTCTATGCATTGATGGCTTAAGCTACTCTTTGGGATATTTCCTCCTCTTGATCCATTCTTGCTTGATTCTCTTTATTTTGACGATGAAAGGTTCTATCAATCTCGGATCAAAACTACCTGAGAGTCTGGGACTGTTCAAATGGTGCACGCACTAGTCTTTGGTGGTTCCTGAAATGAAAGGATCTGGAGTAAGATTGATGGAGTAGAGTGAAATTAAAGTAGATGATCGATTGTATCAAAAGAAAAAGCAAAGACCTAAATTAGCCTCAAAAGAATTAGATTTGACTAAACTGATTCCGTTGTCCCTGACAATGGTGCCAGAATTTGACGTGGAATATTATCACACTAACAAATTCACTTAGGGTTGAAATCCCTGACCTTTTACCAAAACCTTGTGCAATAATACCACCCACAAATGGATGGGTCTTATCGCAATATAGTTAAGGATCGAATCCCAATAGACAACACTTTTAAGAATCGTCATTAGTCAAATCTAGCTCAAGTAAGACTAATGTTTAGAACGATTGGTTGATTTGAGGTTAATTAAACTAACTGCAAGAAAGTAAAGAGCTGAATTAAAGTTGGATCAAGATTAATGATATGAAATCACTGGGATGGTCTCGGGTTTTACCACTACTACACATGTAAACACATCCTAACTTCAAACATCCAGGCAAGATATAACCATCCAAATGGAGTTGCTGCAAAACCCCCCATACAGGCGTTAGGCTTGCGTAAGAGTCACCTTAGGTATCAGATGTCTTGTCACCATCCGGATCACTCACTTACGGCTCTGAAGATATAGAAATCCAACTAAGGCTTTGGGCCCCCATTACATGCATTAGGTACACATATGCGTCACCGTAGGCTAGATGGATCGTCCCCTCACGGACCACACACTTACGACCTCAAGGAATCCTATCAGAAGTTCTCATCAAGGAGTCAACCACGCTAATCAACAAGCAAGCAGGTGATTAATCTACATGCAAACATCAATGATTAACAAAGAAGATAGAAAATCCAACTAAGGCTGTGGCTCTCCCTGAGGGATGTTTAGGCCACAGAAGCGTCACCGTAGGCTAGATGGCTCGTCCCCTCATGGATCATAAACTTATGACCTCAAGGAATCCCAATCTATTTCTAGTTTGGGAGTCAACCTCATTAATCGACATTCTACCCTACGTATAGAAGTTCTCACAATATAGGGAAAAACATGATGAAAGCAAGCAAGTAACCAATCTACAAACATCAGCGATTAATAATGAAATGAAAAGTTATATACATTGCCTTGGAATGTTAAATGAAAAGACATGAAAGCATGGGAAGCGGGGCTAGTCCCCACACCCCAGCGAAAAAGAACTACTCACTCATGACATGAGAAATAAGATGAACAAGAGAGAGGGATGATTCCTCAATGAGCATGATGCAGAAGGTTGTCACAATTCGGTGAAGATGATGCAGTCTTCTACGTCGTGTCGAAGAAAATCTAGACAAGGAACGAGGGATGCCAAAACAGACCAGACAGTCTTTCTCACTCCTCCTTCCTTCTCTTCTCAGTCTCCTCGATCGTAGCAGGAGCAACATGTGAGTATGCGTGATGATCTGGTTCAGACCTATGTTCAGGCAGCCTGTCGGCGTCCCAGATCTGATGCCCCAAATGAGGACCCCGCTTGTCCTATTTATAGGATCGGATGGGGTCTTGATGTTTGGGTCATGTTGCAAATTTCATAGCCTGATTTGGAGACCGTTTAGATGACCAAACAGTCTTGTATTAGTTTTCCTCCAAACAGTTTGGTATGTTTGACCAAATGGTTTGGTGCTTTCATCTAAACGGTTTGGAATGTTGTGCTCCAAATGATCTTCAATTTAACTGGTTTTGGAGAATAATGCCTTGTGCAACCGGTCTTGGAGACGGATACTCATCAAACGGTCTTTACTTCAACATTTGCTACCCTATAAGTTGTGGATCGTTCTCTAAATGGTCTTGCAAGACCGTTCTTGCTGCTTATATGATCTAGGACTCCAAACGATCCTGGGACTCCTTGATCGGTCTCGTGATCAAGTTCTCTAGTCCACACAATATCACAGATGTGGCTTCCAAACGATTTACGCATATCGGTCTTGAGAGACTGATGGCATCCGATCGAACCTGGAGACTGATCGCTGTGCGACCGGTCTTCAGTGATCGTTCAACCGCTCTTGGTCTCATGGATCGACATAGCTCCAAACGGTCTCATGGATGCCGTTCTATTGGTCTTGAGACCGTGCAGGTGGCGTGATGGAGGGGTGGGAAGCGAGGGGCGCGGGCGATGATGGCGGCTAAGGTGGATGGCGAAGGTGCCAAAGCTGCAGGTGTGAGGACAGAAGTGCTGTCGGAGTTATAGTAGATGGTGAAGGAGAAAGTGGATGAGGTGGCGGTGTGTAGCGTGGTTGCAGGTGGTGTTTTAGGCAGGAGGTCAGTGGAAGAAGAAAGGGAACGACGTCTATGATATTGTGGGCTAGGGTTTGCAGGCAGATGGATGAAGGTGATGATGGCAGAGGCACACTTCTTCACGGTTTCTGGATGGCCGCTTCCAAATGGTCTTGGTGCAAGGCTGAACAAATGGTCTTGAGGGGTGCTTCTCATGCGGTCTTGAGACCGTGTGAAGGGGAAGCACTCAAAACCCTTAGGGCAAACCGTTTAGATGAAACCGGTTGGCCAAAACCGTTAGAGTCAAAAATGTTGGGGTCATAACCGTTAGCAATGGTGATGATGGTGGTAGAGTATGGAGAGGATAAAAGGATGATGTTGGTGAAGATGGAGGTGTAATGAGCTCATGGTTCCAAGACCAATGGATCAAGACCGGTTGGACAAACAGAATGGGAAAACTGTTTGGTGCAAGATAGATTGATCAAACTGTTAGGTCAAAATCAATTGACCAGGATAGAGGCTGAGAGGCTTGAGTGAAGGTGAGTTCCAGATGATTGTTGAACCTCATCATGACTTACATAAAATCAACATAAACTCATAACCTTAAAAATTGAACTGATTAAGCAATTTTGCATATTGTGATATTTAGGAGATGAAATCAGATGTATTGAGTCAAATTTGGCTCAAGATGGTGACTGAATATTATGATGAATATGCATTCATCACCTGTGTATCACACATATGGTGTTGATTGTTGAGCCTTAATATAAGGCATGGAAGGATAATGATGATCTTATAGGGAATTATGTGATGGTCTTAATGAACTTTGGGCATGGTTGAGCCCTGAATGAGGTGTAATACTCTTCATGATGTGATAAGGGTTGGAACCTTAGAATGACGTGTTAAGGATTCATATCATGTGGTGATGATGTGATAACAAGTATGGTTTCATGAATGGAAAAAGATCAGTACCTTGTGATTATGAGATGAGGAATTATATCTCACACATTTCATATCTTCTGGAATTGTTTTACAATTATGTTTGCTAGAAATGAATTAGGGTTTGTATGTCCAATTGTATGATGCATGCTTAATTCACCCAATTGGCATAACTAATCAAGTGAAACCCTAATCATGTAGTACCCTATGTTGTTGAACCATCTTCAGTGTCAAAACTTGCTGGATGGTGAAATGAGTATTCCTAAGGGAAACTTGGAGCGAGTACTATTGAGTATGCTGGGGTGGCAAGTTGAGTGTATATCCTTGTCATCCACAATTGCATGTTATGGAGGATGACTGTGGTCGTGCCCCCGATAATTGTATATGTTATGTGAGTGAGTATGCTACGACTGTATCTCATGTGGTAGGCTTTTTCTTTGCATACCCTGGTGACTAGTGTTGTGACCTTTACCAAAGGTGGACTCGGTATAAACAACTTGACTATATGTCATTGTAGTGGCAGAATTGACTGATATATCACTACCTTTTTACTCATACTGACTGAGGGGAAGAGATCTTAGGATTATGTCTCTCCTAGATCTTGTATGGAGCCAAATAGCACTTCAGAATGGTCATTTGTACTTTGGATGGTACAACTCAAACTCCCCATGGCTTAATAGATGATGTAATACATCTGTGTAGCATATCTATTTTGGGCTATATACAATGCTTCACATTGATGATAACCCTTAGTTGCTTTCTTTACATAGAGATGATGTATAGTGCAATGAGAAATAGTATATATGGTTTTGCTATAGATATGTTCATGTTATAGACATTCTTATGTGGTTAGATATAATGACACTATGAGTTAAGATTATGTTTCTAACCATGCCTCTGTGATTAGAGATGTTTAAACTGCTAATCATGCTTATGCAAATAATTGTGCTTATGTTGTTAGCTCTACTTATGAATTAGATATGCTCAATCTGTTAGACATGCTAAAGGTTGTTAGCTATGCTTATTCTGGTAGACTTATTCATGATGTCAGAGATGTTTATGCTACTAGACTGCTTATACTATTAGCAAGGTATGTGATGATAATCATTCTATTGATGATAGTTGTCATCTACTCCTTTGTGTATCTTGTTAATCATATCCTTACTATGCCTACTTGTTTAACATGTTTACTCTGCTTAATCTGTTTAAATACCTAATCTACTGTAATCAATAAGCGGTCTTGAGAGTTATATCTCTTTCTGGGACATGGGTCTCACCCGTGGGTCACCACATCTTTTTAGGTGATCGGCTGTAGTGACATCAGACCCGCAACAATGAGGAAAATATATGATGATGGACCTTATGTATATTTCAGAAAATGTTGATTTTCTTTAATATGTAATAGATGACTGGATTGCATGACTATATGGTGACTACAATGTGGTACATGGTTATCTTTTGAATAATCACATTATCAAATTTTGATGTTTGTAGAGAATTTGTCGAACTTTGATGAAATAAATTGTTGGATGTTTATTTACTTCAGTTCAACTATAATGCCAATATGAGTATCACATACATTAAACTATGGATATTATGAACCCTGGATTACATGTATTAAGGGGTAATACACATAAATTGAAGGATGGATAGTGATTATACCCGAGATAGTATACCAAGAATGAGTTAGAATATTATAACACCCCAATTTCCTAAAACATATACATTACTGAGTGGAAGCTTAATTCACATTGGAATGTCACAAAGATTATAATAATTGTATAAAAATATAAATTCATTTAAAAAACTTTAGAAAATAATTGCAAATATCAATCTCATATTCCATAAAATAAAGCTTAAACTTTGAAGTAATCTAAACTAGTACATAATCTTCATACTAATTGAAAAACCAAACTATATGCCATAAGATAGTTGGCACCACACCAAAACTAATTCTTAATATGTCCTTGATATGTATGCTCCTTGGTTAAGCTACCTTATTCTTTCCTTCTACAAACATCACATCCCCAACCATGCATTCAAAATGGATTACATGTTAGAGTAAGAGAAATTAAGTATTGGTATTACAAAATGATGACTTGGCAATAAGAAAAGAAATGTAACTAATTGAACAATAAATATTGGATTCGCTTAATATGTTCTCAATAGTTGATTATAATGTCAACTTCTCTTATGCACCAATTGTACTCAGAAGGCCTGTAGGGTCAACTATTGTTCCACTTGAACTCATGATTTGCACATGAGTGCCATTAGTTATGCTCCAATTAAGCTCATGATTTCCACCTAAGTGTCATTAGTAATGATCCAATTGAGCTCGTGATTTGCACATAAGTGCCACTATGTTCCATTTGAACTCATAAGGCCTAAGGGCTCAACATTAACATGATGAGGACAAAATAATACAACCAATTACACGATTCATCATTAATTTAGAATAATTAATCTTTACCTGGATTTCACATAAACATGACATGTATTATTGAAATAGAACTTGAAAGCATAAGAATCATATATTAACTTTTGGGAACATCAATTCACGAAGTTTTGAAAATTGAATACATATGTTTGCATATAATTCAACTTGATCATCATGTTGCAATAATCTTAAAATGATTGAAAACCATTACTTAATACTTAGAGTGCATGGACCCTCTTACCTTGGAGCAAAGGAGATCCTAAGTTAATGTCTTTGATCTTGATTCAACTCCTATGTTCCTGAAATTACATGATTTATATGAATATTGATCTTATTTAACTTCAAAACCCTAAAATCTCTATTTTTTTTATAAAATCAAAGCCAAAATAGGTCTTGAAACGTATACCGTAAGCTCGATCTAAAAAAATAAAAAACCCATGTAAGGATCATCCACATCTAATCTATACATTATTTTCTTCAATTTATTAAAGGTAAAACAATCATAATATGAGAAAAATCCACATAGGCAACTTATCTAAAAAGGGTCAATGTGCCTTGCTCTGAGATGGCCCAATGGTCATCACCCATGTGGTTGGGGTCCTTCCAATCAAAACACGTGGATAAACATATCTGCGGTGACTAAATCACTGATATGCCCATGTTGGCGTGACAAGCATATCAAAGACCTAGGGGTGAACCTGGGAATCCATGCCACTACAACTTCTTCTTCGATCTACAAACTCGAACAACACATTGATGAAAAAAATCATGTTATCTAATTCACTGAGATGAAATTAGGGTGAGAAACAAGGGTCATACATGAGTCTGCCTTGCCCTGCCGAAGTTGGAAAACCCAGACTTGGGCTGGGTGGTGGTCAGGAACCAAAAACCTACTCTTTCCATGGTTGAAGCAAGTCGATATCATAGTAGGAAAACTAAGAAAACGATGAGGAAAATCAACAACATGGGTGGTTTCTTAGTACTTCATGAAAGTGCTGAAGACCGGAACTTGGGAAACAAGTTCATGATGATAACATAGCAAATAATAAAAGCCAAAAGAGGGTACTGTGAAATAACTTTAGTTGAGATGAATTGAAGATGGGCAAATCTCTGTGAGGTTTCAATGAATCATGACAATACATCAGCGGGTTCGATATGCCTTATTCTTTCATCTCAAACCGCTTCCAAGGTAGATGGAGAACTAGAGGTCAGAGATGGAGTTGTAGGGAAATTGAGGACAAACTAGGAATAAGGTTTATTTGCATGATGACCAAGGAATGTTTTTGGGGTGTCCGATATATAGGGGAGGGTCCTGAGAGGGATGGAGACCAAAGGAGTTCGATTCATGGTAGAATAAGGAGATATCTTGTCAACTGAGAGATTGAGGAAGGGAGTCCTAGTCAAAATAGGCATAAATGGAATCACTATCATGTGAGTATTGTGAAAAGTGGATCGGTTCAAATCACGGAGAGATAGAGAGAGAGATGGAATCAGATGAGGACTGCCACCACAAAAGGAGTCCTAGAAGGATTGGACTTTGGGTGAAGTAGGTGAAACCCTCAGATCCGGGAGTCCAACCTAGAGCGGCTCAACCCACCAAAGGGGGTGTATGACACATGAAACCAACAACTATATTAAATCTATGCATTCAAAAAATAATGAGTATATTTAGGGATCAAACTATATGAAATTTATCCAAAATCAAACGAGGTCCACTTGACTTCAAATTTTGATCACAAGTTAGAGAGTCTAGAATCTTCCCATATGATTAGATTTAAGTTTTATTTACCATATGCTCATCAAACTCACATATCATAATGTATATGAAATAAAATATGAATTATCATTTAAATTATTTTAATCATAAAGAAAAGGAAATAGGGTATATTTTGTTTCTCTCTCTCTATTTCCTAATTCAAATAATGCTATCAATATTTGTAACTTGCATCAATTTTTAGGTTTTAAAATTAAAAGTTGAAAATCTACATTAAAGACCCTAAACTTGTTTTATTTATAATTTGGAATGTTATAACTCTACCCACTTTAAATAAATGTCCTCCTCAAAATTTCTTGGACTACTACCCACCTTAGTTCTATTCTGATACCTACTTTGCCAAAACTCAACATGTTTAATATAGTTGTTGGCTTCATGTGTCACACACCCCCTTTAGTGGGTTGAGACGCTCCAATTCAGACTCCTAGATCTATGGGTTTCACCTTCTTCACCCAAATTCCTATCCTTCTAGGATTCCATGGGTTTACCTCCTTCACACGAAGTCCAGTCCTTGTAGGACTCTTTTGTGGTGGCAATCCTCATCTAATTCCATGTCTCTCCTTATCTCTCCTCGATTTGAACTGATTCACTTTTCATGATCCTCACATTATTATGATTCCATCGATTCTCATTTTGACTGGGGCTCCCTTCCTCAATCTCCCAATCGAAAAGAGCTCTCCTTGTTCCACCATGAATCAAACTCCTCTGGTCCAAAACCCTCTCTGAACCCTCCCCTATAAACCATACGCCCCAAAAACATATCTCAGGTCATCATGCTACTAATCCTTTGTCCTATTTTGTCCTTATTTTCCCTACAACCCCATCTCTAACATATGGTTCTCCATCTACCCTGGAGACAGTTTGAGACAAAAGCAAAAGACATCGCGAACCCACTGATGCATCATCATGATTGTAGTGAAACCTCATAGAGCTTTCCCCATCTTCAATTCATCCCCGCTAGAGGTATTTCCTAGATCCCTCTTTTGGTTTTTATTATTACTGTGTCATTGTTGTGAATTCATTTCCCACATTTTGACCTTCCTCCAACGTTGTTCTGACCATCAACACTTTTGTGAAGGTACTGTGGATCACATTGTTGGTTTTCCTCATGGTTTGCTTAATTTTCCTACTCTGATCTCCAATTTCTTCGACCATGGTAAGAGTAGGTGGTTCCCTGACCACCACCCAGCCCAAGTCTGGGTTTTCCAGCTTTGGTAGGAAAATACGGACCCATGTCTGACCCTTGTTTGTCAGCCATTTCCATCTCAATGAATTGCATAGCATGATTTTTGCATTGCTATGTTGTTTGGGTTTGCAGATCGAAGAACAAATTGTAGTGGCATGGATTTCTAGTTTCACCCCTGAGTCTTTGATATGCTTGTTACACCCATATTGGCATATTAGTGATTTAGTCTCCGTAGATATGTTCATCCATGCGTTTTGGTTGGAAGGGACCCCAGCCACATGAGCACTTACGATTGGGCCATCTCATAGCAAGGCCCACCACCCCTTTTTTGATAAGTTACCGAAGTGATATTTTCTCATATTATGATCGATTTACCTTTAATAAATTGTAGAAAATAATTTATAGATCGGACGGGGTTAATCTTTATATGGTTTAGTTAAATTTTTCTTGATCTTGCTAATGGTCTAGGTTTCAAGACCTGTTTTGGGTTTTATTTTACAAAAATTTAGAGATTTTAGGTTTTAGAAGTTAAATAAGATTAATATTCATATAAATCATGTAATTTTGGGAACATAGGAGTTGAATTAATATCAGAGACATTAACTTACGATCTCATTTGATCGAAGGTAAGAAGGTTCATGCACTTTGTGCATTAAATAATGGTTTTCAATAGCTTTAAGATTACTGTATCATGATGACCAAATTAAATTATTTGCATAGCTATGTAATCAAATTTCAGAATTTCTTTAGTTAATGTTCCCCAAAATTTATTATATGATGCTTATGATTTCAAATTTTATTTCAAGAATCCATGTCATGTTCATGTGAAATCCAAGTAAAGATTTATTATTCCAAATTAAGGATGAATCATGTAATTGGTTGTATTATTTTGTCCTCATCATGTTATTGTTGAGCTTTCGGGCCTTATGAGTTCAAATGGAACACAGGGGCACTTATGTTTCTTGAGTTGGTTGAATGAAATTATATTTAGTTAGTTCTTAATCTATTGATTCAAGTTACATGGTAAGTCTTATGGACAAAGAACTATATCGTTTTACACCAATTTTGCTTAAAAGTCAGCCATGGGTAATATGCTTGGAAAGTTAGTTGACATGTATGTAATCATATTCGAACTCAATAAGCATGAGTTTCTCATCTGAAATTTCGAATCCTTACTTTAATTGAATATGTTATGTACATGAAGATTAGTATGCGAGGGTTTGATATGGAGGAAATCTATATCTAGGGTAAATATTGAGGGATGTACTAATGAGGCAATTAATCATTGTATGCTTATAAATGATCACTTGGTTGTGTGGAATGGAATCTACGATTTCCATGTCTTAAATATACTTGATGAACCTCTATACACCCTTATTAGATTACTAAATAATATGATTTTTATGATGTGCTAAACTAAGATGACTTATTAAAACCCTAGAAATCTAGTATTATGACGAGTATGAGAGATAAAGCCAAACTAACATATAGTCTTGTGAACGTGAAAAGATTATAATTTGTAGGTGGTATTACTTCAATTGAAGGTCATAAGTCTAATTAATATGATCTAATACTTATGCATGTATTCTAGTACAATATATGGAATATGAGTAAATTCCACATGAATGAAAGAATTTTATACAAGTCACATAATGGTGAATCAAGAGATGAATAATGGTTAAGGAGTAAGAAGAAGTAACAACAACCCATTATAATTACTAAATTGGTATTTTTGTAAGAAATATGGAGTAAATGTTTATAATTATCAAAACACATTTAATAATCACATATATCTAAGTGTAATATAAGTAATTGACAAAAGTGAACAGAATTGTAATGATAAGTGATGGATAAAATATTAATAAAATAAGTAAAAGGAAGTCCTTTATCTTTTTATTTTAGATATATTTGGGTTGACCTAAAATGAAAGGAATAAACAAAAATCTAATTATAAAGGTTTCCAATGAGAGAGAAATTTTATGCATAAGTGAATATAAAATGATTTATTCCACGATTAGTAGGAAACATGAAGCAGAGGAAGTCAAGACTAGTGAACATAAATTGAAAGGTAAATAATGAGGACTAGTAGATGTATCTAAGAACCAAACTCTAAACCTAAAATCATGACCTATGCAGTAATGAAAAATAATGACCTCAAATGAGGGGTTAAGGAATGTATATGAGTATAGTTAATTCAATTATAAGATGAGGATCAAGGATATGAATTGGTTTATAAGAATGTGCTCTTGGATTATAATTGTATGTTAGGATACTTATATTCTGAGAATGTCCTTGTCTAATGGATTACAAATGAGATTCCTTATGCATTGAATAGTAGCTGAAGAGTGGTAAATAGTAATAGATGAGTAACAAGTGTGGTATGCTTGTTTATGCTTTGCGATTTATTCATATGTATAGAAAATGAATGAAACAAGTATATGTTGTACGAAAAGAATGTTCTAAGCATGATAGATGACATAAGATGTATGTATACTTATATTATGACTAGTTCTTATCTCTTTGTCAATACTTGATGAGAACTGTGATATGCAATGAACTGATAAGAAATATGTTGAGATTGTATTAACATGCATTGATCACATTTGAGAAACCCTACTTCGGGTGAATATTTTGATAATGAGATGATGTACGGAGCTGATATCCCAATGACGATGCATTCTATGAGATGATGCGGAAATGGAAAGAATCATACATATTACAAATGAGAGATTGATGCGCTTCTTATTTTAGTCATTGTCTTTCTTATTAACCCAAATATGCTTCATGCCATTATATTTGCGTGAGAATATCACACATGATAAATGATGATTGGATTTTCTTTAGGATGAGTGAAAAGCAATAATAAGAAGTAAAATGATGACACATCTAGTTAGGTTCCTTGAACAACATAAGTTTCCCTTGAATGCCATATCGGGGCAATGAAACATATCTCCTTGTAGTAATTAGAGTATCATGACAAGGATCTCCAAAGTTTTGATCGTGAATTTGAAGGTTAGACCACCATGATTTAGGGATGAGTCATCTACTGTGATTCTAAACATATATCCTTTGTTATGAAAGTATATGTTCATGAGGAATATACT
The DNA here is from genome assembly GCA_963693085.1 of Alisma plantago-aquatica. Taxonomy (NCBI): domain Eukaryota; kingdom Viridiplantae; phylum Streptophyta; class Magnoliopsida; order Alismatales; family Alismataceae; genus Alisma; species Alisma plantago-aquatica. The sequence goes on along the minus strand of OY856415.1, from coordinate 560,179,852 downwards.
ACGATGAAATAAAAAATTGTGAAATGTGAGATATATGCTTATATGTAATATATACATATATATAAATATATATATATATATACATATATATATATATATATATATATTGTTGGTCCCTATATCTTGTACTTGAGATGAGAATGCAAGCCTCTTTAGGCATGGTGAACCATGGTATGTTGTTGATGTCTTAGGGTGGATGGCTAAATCCTAAGATAGTGACAATGAGTCCTTGACATGAGAATCAGGCGTGGTGACTTCTAGTTGGTGAGGTACAAGCCAAGTAGTTTTAGGGTAAATGAATAAAAGATGGCAAGCCATGTAGAATACGAGTTGCATGTTTGTTACATGCCTGTTACTATTAGCTAATAGACCTACTATTGTTGATTATATTTCTTATTTTGCAAATTAATGATTATTTTATAAAGATAATTAATTTCCTTATTCTTATTTGTCTGATTTTGAATCTGGAAATAGATGTTTACAAGTGGTTCATGTTGGAATTTTATATCCACCCTGAACATGATTTGTATATACTTGTCATTGAAAAATCTTATTTGGTAGACATGTCTTATGTCGACTTTAGCTTTAGGACTAAAGGATGTGTTCCTGGCCTGGCTGGTGGGGTGTCACACGGATGATATTATTGTTGTATATTGATTTTAATTGTTTAGATCTTGAATCATGACTCATACTAAAGGAATTTTATTTTGAAGTAAGTGGTATATGATGAATTGCTCATATACATGCTCATAAGGATGGTGTAAGGTTGAATTTGGCCTAAGTAGATAACTTATCTCATTGATTGGATTATTTTCATAAAATGGATGTGCTAAGTTCTAGAACTATTTGTTAGACTTAGCAATATCTACAAGTTTCCGAGAAATTAAATATACTTAATTTGATTTTGATGCATGTACATGGCTTGAGCTGGAGGTATCTACTCACCAAGGCTCTATATGAGTCTCATGAGGTTGTTTCAAATGGTTTTAGGTATAATATTAACCAATAGAGAGGTCATGACAAAGAAAATGTAAATAGAATAATCTAGATAGATTAAAATGTCCTTGTATTATTTATTTCTTGGGATGGGTAGTAGACTGAGTTTATTGTTATATGTACATGTAATTGATATAAACTGAACTACATATGAATAACAAGATTTTGATTATGGTTTTAATGGATTGAATATGATTTGTGATGATCGAATATGTTGTCATTAGTGTGTGTTATAATGTTTTATATAGAAAAGAAAGGAAAATTTTACCTACATTTTTATATATTTTTTAATCATATTTTCTGAGATTTAGTTGTTTTGTTTCATAATCTGGGTTTAGTTTAGGATTTTCTCTAATAGCTTGCATTAATACTAATCAAAAGAGAGGTTCTGACAACATAGTATCAGAGCCTAGTTTAGATGAATCTGTAGGGACAATAGGATCTACGACTACATGATAATATGGATGTTGAACATAACCTAAATGATATGCATACTAAGTGAACTCAATATCCAGCTACCTTGATCGAGTATCTGAGTATTGGGATAAGCTCGTATGGAACTATTGACTTTACTTTTTCTGGATGCCCTGACTAAGCATCTAGATGGAGACAATCTTGGAGTATAACAAGATGATTAATGAAAAAAGGATAAAATGGAGAAAGAGAAAGTATTATATAATTGTATATGGAACACAAGACAAGTTGAAAATTTAACATGACAAAGATGAATGATTGTATATCACTAAGATAATTACAAAAAAAATTGAATCTGAGTATGAAATTGAAATTTGTAAGAAGAAGAAAAAAACTAAGAACTGAAATTGAATTCCACTAAATAATCTTTTTATAAAGAGAATTGATGGATGTCGATAGTAATACAGAATGAGACATAAATCTTGTTCAATGGGATACATAAGTGAAATTTAAAAGAATAAGAAAGGTGATGTTAATCATACCTTGGTGATGAAGTATTACTAATATTTGTGAAATAAGTGTTTGTAATATTCAAAAAGTGATATTATGATGACAAGGGATAAAATGTCCATCTAATGTTGGTAGATTCAGACCTGCCAATGTAAATGATCCAATAAGTAATAAAATGATGTAATATGAAAGAGGCATACAATAAAAATCATTCAAACAAGATGCCAAGAGAGATGCATGATTATATGCTATGAATCTACATATTTTCTAGGATTTTAAGACAAAATCATAAACGGAGGGAAGAATTTGTAACAACCAATTTTAAATTTAGCGATCTAATTAGGATTTTTACTTCGATGATTATATGCTTAACTAGAGTGATAATTGTATAAGTTTGATTCATGGTGATAGTTTTATCATGTTGTATAAACCTAATGAAAAACTCAAAGAATGCCTTGTTTGAAATAATTAGGGTTTGAGAATTTGGATAACCATAACTTGTCGAATTGATATTTTTGACTAAAAATGTGATGAGTATAGTGGTGTACTAAATTATCTTCATTATTTTATGTATAACTCTAATCTACTTGAAATTTGGATATAGTTTGTAAGACTAAGTTATATGTGTTCTTGCAAAATATTAGAATTCTTGAATATTTTTTGATCTATTGATCAATCGAGTTTCCCCAGGATGAACTCAGTCGACCATGCATTTTGGATAAAATATAATAGTATAGTATTTGATTTTGATCTTTTTATTAGCATCTTGAATGATCGGAAATTTTAGCTATAACTTTCAAAGTACATTTTAGATATTAAGTTAAATTTTCAGAATTTTGGATGATGTTATACTAATCTGTAGAGTGTTTTGGTTGAGTTTCTTATCAATAACGACTCAGTCAACTAACCAGTCAGAATAAATAAAAAATATAATGAAGGGTTTGTTTGTAATTATTACAAGAACCTAAATTGATCTATTGTTGGTATGTATTCCTAGAGAGACAATCATATTATGATTGTAATGGCATATCTTGTAAAATATTTGATTAATAATAATAAAGGAAATCTTCTAACTTATTCTATTCTAATTAGTTATGAGATAATGATGAAACATAATAAATGTCTAAAGAATCATATTACTCAATGATGTATGTCTTCGGGTTGAGGACCTGAACGATGAGATCATACATATATGGATTCTTGTTATGTCCCTAGTCGAATGGTATCACAAATGCTAATAGATAGAAATAACACTTAAGACTAGAGTTTGTGTTAGTTGATAACAAAATCTCATTATCATTGATATGTGATATCAAACCAAGCACATAGATACTTGTTAGATAATAATGTATCAGACAAACCCACCTTGAGAGTGACACATGGAAACCATGATAGGTAGCGTGAGTCATCTCTCTTAGTTATAGTGGTGATTATGGTTCTTAGATCTGAAATCACTTCACTCATCACATGTCATTTGGTGTACTTCGACATCATCCACCATGATCCTGAATAAGGGTTTCCATAAAGGTGATGCTCACATCACAACCCCGCTTCCTGGTAACCCCCAATTAAGGAAGACCAAGAAGTCATTGGTGTTATCCCAAAAATAGGATCAATGGTTTTGCAAATAATAAAAAATAATTAATAAATTCTACAAAAGACTAAACTGAAAACTAGAATAAAATTTTACTTTCTCATACGTTCAAAAATAGGTAACTATGAATTCTACCCGTAGTAGAATTCTATCTACTTAATCCTCCTTTATTATTTTAGTGTTAATCTTCACATATGCCGCTTTACAGTTTGTCCAATTTCAGATATTACCTAAAACGCCAACTAGCAAAACATCGGTCAGTATAAATGAATATACTGGTATGTGGGGACAAAAAAATATTGCACATAAGTTCTAACAACCTAATCATATCAAGTAGTTGTTAACAATGCACAATTACATTTTCAATGTGACTTCCCAACCACTTTTACTCTACTATGGGATACCCTCTCTTAGGGATTAGTCCTTGTAAGGGACATTAAGGCTACCTTCTCCATCTTGAGCTTTGTACCCGGGGTCACCTCTCTGGGTTCCTAGCGGTCATCCCTCCAAGGCTTGATCACTTTAGACCTTTCCTCTGGGGATTGGTCTTGCATCATAATTGGGGAAACTTCCTTCCCCAATTACCACTTTGACTGTATATTGGGGAAACTTCCTTCCCACATGAAAACACTGAAATCTGGGGATCATCAAGTCTGATTTCCTCCCCCAAATCCAAAGGAGAAAGAATCAGGGCAAAAGATCGAGTTTGGAGAGAGATCGAGGCATTAGAATTTCACATCTACTGTTCTTGTTTCCTGGTCTTAAACAGAGTTTATCTACCATTGGATAAAGGATCCAACGACTATCAAGCCTCATATTAGAACAAAGTTAGAATTGAATTGTGACATTTAATGTTATCCTTTACACTTTAGGAAACTTACAAAATTCATATCTCCCAATCCGTTTATCCTTTTAATCCCAAGTTTTATAGGAAAGTCAATAATGACTTAAAATACTTGTGTGCCAAGTTTGGAACTCAAATTAGATAGTGTGATATACTTTTCTTCATATGCAAGTTATCACTTATTTAAGGTATATGTTATGCATATTTTCTCTCTCCTATTATTTTATTTCATTTATTTGGATTCTGTTTTACCATTAAAAACCATGTGGACTCGAAATCTCATACACAATGATTCCATTATCCATATTTCCACATATTTCTTATCTTTTCCTCATTATCTCAATTTTCCTTCTTAATAATGCATTATTTAATTTCTTCTTTTTCTTTTAATCATATTGGACTCATTAACATATTATGATCCACGAAATCACATGCACAAGGGAAACATTGCAAAGAAAATCCATTCCATACACATAAATCATACAATTCCCATAATCATACATTTATTGGGGAAATTGCATTTCCAACCATATGAATCCAAAAATTGGGGTTGTAACATCCTTCCCCTCTTATAGGAAATTTTCCCTCAAAATTCCACCAAACATATCAACAAATAGGATAAGACTTTATCATGTCCATCATCAACTCCCATGTGGCTTCATCCTCTCCATGGTGCTTCCAAAGAATCTTTATCATCTTATATTCTTACATTTGAGTTCTCTCTCACATTGGTATCTCGTACCCTCATAGGTGACTTAGGATATGTCAGCCTCCCTTGAAGATCAATAGGTTCAATGCTCAGTACATGGCTCGGGTGCATCACATAGTGCTCTAGATCAGACTCATGGAACACATCATACATCATGTTATGCTAAGGGGTAAGGTTAAACATAAGCAACTCCACCAATCCATATCAAATGGACCCATGTATCAGGCACTCATCTTTCTTAGCTATAGCTTGGAGGGGTCAAGTTTTCATAACACATGTTCTGCATGTTAGTCTACTTCACGTCAGCTCATGACTCCTGTCACCCCCGAGCTTTCTCAGCCATTGCCCGATCAAAGTGACTTCATTTGCACACACTGTGGTTTCTCTGACCTTCACAAGGTCCTCTCACTGACATCATCCTAATGAAGCGGTGACCGACATGACGTCCTTTACAGAGCCTCTTACATCCCGATACTGGCTATGGTGGCTATCATCATGAGCAAACTATTCTAGGGGAAGGAACTGCTCCCATGTATCACTCTTAATGAGCACACATGCTCTCATCAGACCCTCTAAAGTCAGGATCATACTCTCTTGACTATCCATCAGTCAGGGGTGATAAGCTGTACTAAACTTCAATCTAGCATCAAGTTCCTCATGTACCTACTTCCACCACATGGAAGTGAACTTGAGGTCATGCTCAAGAACCTTTAAACTTGGATCATGGTGTAGTTGAACTATCTCTCTCTCATGTATATATGTAGTTCAACCGGATCTGTCACATTGACAGTGCTCTCTCTCTTTAGCAAGGGATTTGGTCAACTTGGTAAGGCAATCAACCATAACCCATATTTCATCATGACCTCTCTTGGTCCTGGGGAAACCCACCACAACGTCTACGATAATCTACTCCCATTCCCTCTTGGGGACTCCTATCTATAGCAACTCTTTGAGTTACTGGTATATGACCTTCACCTCCTAGAATGCATGGTGACAAGCCACATGCAACTCTATATACTTCTTCATCTCAGGTATTCAAAGTACTAATGCAAACTTTTACTATCTTAGTAGTACCACGGTGTATGGTGAATTAAAATCATGATCTCCTGCATGTCAAGATTCCTCAAGGTTGACTCCTCAGGAACTCTAAAATATTCTAGTAGTGGGGTTCACTTCCTTCCTTTTCCTGAGAGGTGTATCAGAGGTTCTTACAACCATCCTTCTATCTCATCAAGCTCTAGGTTGGCTAACTGAGAAACCAGCTCGACCAACGGGTCTGGTTGTATCTGGATGTTAGCCACATAGGTCTCATCTTCTAACAAACTTAGGGTTCGCATAACAACCTCTTCCAACCTCTTTATTGGCTAAACAAGATAGTTGTACACCTGAGCTATGCCTCAACTAAGGGTATTTGTTATTTCCTTATGTGCTAGGTGTTGGTGAAAACATAAACCTTCCTAAACTCCACTCATCACTCTCATCTCGAGTTTAGGTCTAATTGAGTCAAGAAAACTTCGAACTCATCATCTTGGTTATCAAACCCACACTTATAACTCATAGATTCCAAACTACTCTTGATAAGAACATCCTCATATGATGACTACCTTAGTTCTCTTCATGTTTTTAACCATCCATTCAACGTACTCTCCAAACGGTATGATACTTTCTCTATCCTCAAACATCATAGCAATGTTTCAACTCACATCATCTTTATCCTTAGTGTATGGTATGTGTTTTGCCCTATGTCTCACACCCATAACAAAAGGAAATACACATTTGGCTGCAATCCAAATATAGAGTTCATCCCGTTCTAAGAGTATAGATGGTGTATCACACATCGCCAGCACATTTTCCAATATAAGTTGAAATGTACATCACATGTTACTACATCATGAATATCTTCAATCTATGTTTACATCCATGGAAAGGTTGTTCCCAGACACTCTTGGATCTTCACATTACTCATATAATCCTTAGTCAACCCTCAAGGTCCCTGAGGTTATGGACTTTTGGGGTCATCCCTCTTCCTTTATGCATCTAGGGAGTGCTTCCCTCATTTGCCCTTTGGGTCCCATGAACTCATGAAGGTGATCAATCTCCTAACCCATGGTCTTTGGACAAAGATAGTTGTTACCTCCCGACCCTATGGTCTTGTGCATTTAGGGAACAAAAACTCCTACTCCCATCGGTCTTACCCCTACCTGACCTTAGTATTGACTTAGGATTCTATCATGGTACATCTCAAACTTGAATACTTACCCAAAACTCCATTATCTCTCTGGGCACTCATGGTTAAACTTACATCCTTTCATAGGGATCATGGCAACCCACCAAACTTGGTCTGGCCCCATACAAGTTACCTCCATGGCAACACATCCTCATGCCCCTTAAAGATGGTCACACATGGGTCTATATATTCGTGCTCATACTGTGTGCTCTCTACTTATCTCATTAGGCTCCTATGAGAGACCGCTTTAGGTTACCTCAAACCTAACCAAAAGATGGCACTCACCCTACAGAAGGGTCCCTTCCTAGGATGGGACAAAACTATCTCTTGATAGTATCAAAGGTCACAAATGTCCCTACTTCTAGGGTTTACATCATCATGTGCATATTTAGCCCTTCCATGTTACTTATGCACGTAGCTAGGAACAAGACAACCTACTAAGCCACATGAAGTCCCTTGGTATGTCATACTTGTTCCTTATCCTCAACATTGGACCCATATTATAGTGCAAGTGGGGTTTCCTTTTCCTCTGAAACATGGGGGGGTGCCATACTTGAATCTTTAGGAACTCAAAAAGCCTTGTGAGCATCAGGTGCATCAGGTACTACTATGTCCCCTCTTTGGTCCAGGAACCCCAGGTTCACTTCGTATGCATCAACTGTTCAACCACGAACCAACCATGTACAAGGTATGACATACACTTCCTACCATTCATCAACGTGAACAACACCTTAGAGTCCAACACAAGGACAACCAACTAGGTGTAAGACCCCACAACATGTTACCGTACCTCTTCAAGGTCTAAGGAACTCTCCTCCCTACACCTAAAAGGTAGGCACTTATAACCTTTGTGCATCGGTTCAAGAAGCCTCTTTATCTTTCTAGGGTTTGGTTCCTTTAAAGGCATCCAAGGTACAACCAGTCTCCAAGCATCATGCATGAGGCAATTACATCTATCCACTTAGGGTCATCTAAACCAGGTCATATCATACCCAACTTCTCATGATTCCTCATGTCTTGGGGCCAAGGTCTCCAACCTTCCCCAATAGGTCTTGATCTCTATCTCTAGAGATAACCCTACAACTGGTCCTACATCTGGAGGTTCTCTCTTAGAATATGGGTCAAGCTCTTAAGGATACATGTCTATCCCTACTTGGGTGGAACATACTATAAAGTCCTATATCCGACCAATATCATCTGAAGCTTTGCGTGCTCATCTCATCAACATCAGGCATAACCCTTCTTTCCTCGGTCTAAAACTTGTTGTCAACCTTACTGCCGTTCTATTCTACATAGGTGCATGCCTCCTTTCTACTCATATATATATATATATATATAGATATATCTATTAGGGTTCCTATAATATCACCACTAACCTCCTCAATGAGGGAGCTATCCCTCACCCTAACATGCACGACCACCCAAGGTCGGGTCACCAAAAGGAACTAGGTCAAACAACTACACCTAGCTCATGGTTCTCATGCGTACACAAAACCTCTGTGCATGTCAAACCATGTACATACATGCATGGTCCACTATAATATTCAACTCTCCTTGTCATCTTTTTATCTAACTACCACTTAGGGTTAGGGTTAGCATCATCCTCAGAGGATGCGTCATGTCTCTTCCTCTTCTTGGGGGCTTCCTTCTCCAAGGCTAACTCTTTCCTCATCCTCGTACAAGAAGTTCTAGCCTCAGAGCTCTCCTGAAGGCATGACAACACATGACATGCAACCTTAAGTATGTAACTAATATTTAGTTTACACAAACTATTAAAAAAAATAATCTTTAGTTTACACTTAAGATATTAAAAAAAATTATGTCCATGACATCTTGTTTACATGCTTTTCATTATTTGGTGGAGGATTCCTTAATCCTTATTACTCTTATCCCAAATACAGAAGGGGAGTGGAGAGAGATAAACCCTAAGCACTTAGAATCCTATATGAATTACGGTTTAGAAGGGAAGAAGATAGATGAGAGAGTCCTAAAGTTATCTTCTTTCAAGTCAAAACCTCCAATTTCGGCCAGGCAGTCACACAAAATATGGGAGTCCTCATAGACCGACAAGTGGGGTGGAGGTAAATATTTCCATCCCCCAAATTGTGATCCTTTTCTAGACACCTCCATCATTGGAAAATCCTCTAATAACTCCCTTGGATTCTAAAGAGTTTGTAAATTTTAATAATTATTAGAAATTAAATGGAAAACCATTGCTCTGATACCAATTATAATGACCCCGCTTCCCGGTAACCTCCAATTAAGGAAGACCAAGAAGTCAGAGGCGTTATTCCAAAAATAGGATCAATGGTTTTGCAAATAAAAAAAAATTAATAAATTCTAGGAAAGACTAAACTGAAAATTGGAATAAAATTTTACTTTCTAATACCTTCAAAAATAGGTAGCCGAGACTTCTATCCATAGTAGAATACTATCTATCTAATATTCCTTTATTAATTTAGCTTTGATCTTCACATATTCCACTTTACTATTTGTATAATTTCAAATGTTACCTAAAACGCCGACAAACAAAATGTCATTCAGAATAAATGAATGTACTAGTATGTGGGGACAAACAAAATATTGCACATAAGTTCTAACAACCTAATCATATCAAATAGTTGTTAACAATTGACAATTACATTTTTAATGTGACTTCCCAACTGCTTTTATTCATACTCTAGGATACATTCACATAGGGCTTAGTCCTTGCAAGGGACATTAAGGCTACCTTCCCCATCCTGAGCTTGGTACCTAGGGTCACCTCTCTGGGTGCCCAGTGGTCTTCCTTCTAGGGCTTGATCACTTTAGACCTTCCCTCCTGGGCTTGGTCTTGCATCATACATCCAGAGATGGTATGTAGGTTCGAGACCGTCAAATATGTACTTCAATTGTGATATCCATAGTCACTTTAAAGATTGCAGCAATGAAACATCCAAACAGTTTAATTTCATTACAACTGATAAATCATCGGGAAACGCCAAGAAACATAAAGCGTGTACTCATAATTAAACACATACCTGATCAGGAGATTTCATAAGAAATAAGCCAGTCCAATCAATCGGGAAATCCAATCCAAGCAATCAATCAAGCCAATCACACGAAAGAACAGAATCCTGAAAAGCATGTACAACCTATTTACTACATACTCATCAAGAATCTACTTTATTGAATTGGAATCACTTTCTAGGTTTCTAATCCAAATTAGGATTTCATTAGGGTTCCTTTAGATCTATTTACAACTTTCTCTTTTATGTCCACAAAACCCGAAAACAACATTTCTAGGTACAAAAACCCTAATTTTCCATTTTATACATATTAAAGACTTCTTATCATCTATTAGGATTAGGATTAACCTAGTATCACTTTTATACAAATAATCTCGAAATATAATTCATTAAAACCCATTAACACTTAGATTAGGGTTTCTAAGCCCATTAATGCATATTCATGTACATGGAACCCTAAATTAATCCAGTTATGCATAAAGATCATCTTTTTAGATCTAATTCTTGATTTTATTAACAACAGGTTAATATTTGCTCAAAACATTCAAAGAACATCATTAGATCCAACTATCATCAAATCTAAGGGTTTGCATCAATTAAACCATTAAAGATGATATCTTTATATCCTTTTTGAATTGAATAATCAGGCCCATTATATTTTTAATGAATTCCTTACATTTTTTTGATAAACTTTCATATATAACATGTCATCATCCAAGCATCCTAGTGATTACTATGATTTTTCAAAATAAACATTTCTAGCCAATAACATGCTGACACGTCAACAACTTACTTGTTTTTAGTGACTCACTGAATAATAGGCGAAACAACTTTCTCTCCCTGGAGTTGTAAAAGAACATGGAGGGGCATTACAATCATATCTACCTCTATCTTCTTCAACCTCCATTCACCCGAGTTCCTCACGAGCTAGCACAGGGTAGCAGTCAACACCATTGTTGGTTTCACGCTCTAGCACGTCGAAAGGCCAGGCAAGAGCGCGAGCATCCCCACTGGGTCTGGATGGACTTGTTGGTGGACTCACACAAGGAGAAGAGGCATGAACCAAGGTGCATGGTGGAGTCCCTATAAATAGTGAACAGGGGAGCGCGAGCGTCTCAACCTGCCTTGATTAGCTGGGACCTTCCCCCTACTGCGTGGAAACTTCCCCCAACTCCCGAACCCAAATCCTCAGATCTTATATAGGGATTAGGCTGGGAGTTCTGGGTATCTATGTTCATTAATGGAGTTCCCACTTCGAATGTATATTGGGGAAACTTCATTCCCACACCAAAACACTAAAATTTGGGTATCATCGAGTCCTCTTTCCTCCCCCAAAGCCAAAGGAGAAAGAATTGGGGCAAAAGATCGAGTTTGGAGAGAGATTGAGGCATTATAATTTTACATCTACTATTCTTATTTCCTGGTCTTAAATGGAGTGCAGCTTACATTGGATCAAGGATCCAACGGCTATCAAGCCTCGTATTAGAACAAAGTTATAATTGAATTGTGACATTTAATGTTATCCTTTAGACTTTAGTAAACTTACAAATTTCATATCTCTCAATCCGTTTATCCTTTTAATCCCAAATTTTATAGGAAAGTCCATAATGATGTAAACGACTTGTGTGACAAGTTTTGGACTCAAATTCGAAAGTATGAGAGACTTTTATTCATATGCAAGTTATCACTTATTTAAGGTATATTTTATGCATATTTCCTCTCTCCTATTCTTTTATATCATTTATTTGGATTTCCTTTTACCATTAGAAACCATGTGGACTTGAAATCTCATCCCTGATGATTCCATTATCCAAATTTCTACATATTTCTTATCTTTGCCTCATTATCTCAAATTTCCCTAAATAATGCATTATTTGGTTTCTTCTTTTTATTTTAATCATATTGGACTCATTAACATATTATGATCCACGAAATCACATGTACAAAGGAAATATTGCAAAGGAAATCCATTCAATACACATAAATCATACAATTCCCATAATCATACATTTATTGGGGAAATTGCATTTCCAACCATATGAACCCAAAAATTGGGGTTGTAACAGCTCAGGTGCACTGCGACACATGGGGATGACTTTGAGTGATGTAGATGGGATTTTTCCCTCCTATATGAGTTCGATATCCTGGCCACTTGATAAGTGAGATTGAGAAATACATTCCCATGATGATGTGAGTCAATATGTGATATTGAGCTTACATGTATCTCAGACAGTCTGCTCTAGTTCAAGGAATATGGATTGAATGTTGAATTGGATGACGATTCCATGCCTTGAGTTCAATTTGGGTATCATAGAAAAATGAACTATATAGTTTTTGTTACTCCAATCACTTATTATAGGTTGAAGTTGTTCTCCAACATGTCCAATGACTTTGGTAGAAATAAAGTCTTGCTAGATTCGAATCATTGCTGGTGAAATCATAATTTGAATATGAATATCACTACCAACATAATTTGAGGCCTATCGGGTCACATGCATAGGATGTGATCAGAAGATAATTATATTTGTTGATGTGATTGGAAATGTTACAAATCAAATTGATTACTAAAATATTTAGGTAATGTACTCGAATAATATTTGAATATAATTTGAGTTAATTTGTTAAAATAGTTAAGCCAATTAATTAGATTTAATTGCTAAGTTGGCTAGCTAATCCTGAATTATTGACTAGAGATGCATGCTGAGAATTAGCTCATCAATTTATATTGTTAATTGTTTAATTAATTAACTAGAATATTGTTTTAGTAGTCCATTAGTGGCTCGTTCAAATGAACCCACAACCTTTTGTTTCTCTAGTGTTATGTGAAACCATGTTCCTCTACTATGTATAGGGGCATGACGATTGACTTTTTGGATATGCTTAGACATGCTCTTATACATGAACCCTAGCCGTCATCATACCCAAGAGAGATAAGGAGAGCGACATGATGCTAGCACATCATCAAGAAAAAGGTTACTCCTTCCCACCGATGTGAGAAGCACGATGTGGAGTTCCAGTCCATCTGTGTGGAAAAAGTATAGATGCAGACGCTGAGTTTCCTATGTTCAGAGGACATTGATGAAAACCATCTGTGCACGCGAGGGTCTACGCATGTCATCACATGAAGAGACATCATTGGACTTGCTCCGAGATGAGTTATATCCCTACACCCTCTTTCTGGATATGTTGTTATCGACTAGGGTATGTGGTGAGAAATTTTGTTACTTCTGCTACGCCAGTCGTCTCCACAAAACCAAAGATCTATATCATGAAAATACCACTCCAATATACCTCATAATATGTGGTTCTTGTCCAAAAATGAATTTCGATAGTGAGTAGAGATCTAGGGTTTTGAGAGGAGGAAGTGGTGAAATTGATGATCTAAGGTTTCATCATCTTAACAATGGAGTCAAGTAAGTTGGTCCTCTTTAGATATCTTTCTTGATTATTCTTCTCTCACATATAAAGATTTATTCCCTCCTCTATTTTGAATCCAAGATATAGTAAATCACCATATTTTCTCTTTCTTTATCTCCTATTCTCCTTTTCTATGATTTTTGAGTTGAGAGGAGGAAGAAATGTATTTAATTGCTAGCTAGAACCTTCATGGATTTGTAGAAATTCAGATTGTATGGAACATTTTCAAGGTGCGTGGCACATCATGTGAGTGCTTTTATCCCTCTCAAGTTCTATAATTATGCAGAAACCCTAATTCTATGTGGATAAATTAATCAAAATTCTTGCTTGTATTTGTATGCAATTGAGTAACCAGTTGGGGAGAAGTTTAGGGAATCAAATGCTATTCATTTGGATTCTTTATCATTTATTTGTATTTAGTTAGTTCATAATCTATTGATTCAAGTTACATGGAAAGTTTTATGGGTAGAGGACTATATTATTTTGCACCAATGTTTCTTAAAAATCAGCCCAATGGACGATATGCGAGGAAATTTTAGTTGACATGTATGTAATCATATTTGAACTCAATAAGCACGAGTTGCTCAACAAAAATTTCAAAACCTTACTTGAAATGAATATTCTATGTACATGAGGATCATTATATGAGGGTTTTATAGGGAGGAGATCCATATCTAGGGTAGATGTTGAGAGATGAACTCAAATGAGTCAACGACTCATTGTATGTGTAACATCCCAAGATTTGAGGCCTTAGATAAAATGATCTTAAAAGGAATGATTGTACTACCCATATCACCAAGGTGCACCTCCTTTTCAGGGATCCAATCACTAAAGAACTCTATAGTTAAGTGTGCTCAACTTGGAGTAATACTAGGATGGGTGACAAGTCAGGAAGTTTATCCTGGATTGTGCGTGAGGACAAAGCACGCAGTTAAGGGTAGTGGTGGTCTATGGGGCCAGTCATCATTCCTGAAACCCCCAGTAGGTGGAAAGGGATATCCTAGTTGATGGAGCCACCCTTGCACTAGTAGCTGTGGTCGGGAGCTGGGTGTACATGGGACATTTAGGTCTGCACTAAAATGGGGATAGATTATGAGGCCATATAGTTGAGCCTTGATAAAGACGCCAATAGTCTAAGTGGGGGAGATTGTAACATCCCATGTTTTGAGGCCTCAGATAAATGATCTTCAAAGAAATGATTGGACTACCCATATCACCAAGGCGCACTTCCTTTTCAGGGAGCCCATCACTAAAGCATCTATAGTTTAGCGTGCTCAACTTGGAGTAATACTAGGATGGGTGACCATTCAGGAAGTTTATATTGGCTTGCACATGAGTAAGGACAAAGCACACAATTAAGGTTAGTGGTGGTCTATGGGGCCAGTCATCATTCCTGAAACCCTGCTAGAACCTTGGGTAGTGGGCTCGAGTGTTACAATATGCTTGTAAATGATTCTGTGGAATGGAAATTAGGGTTTACATTTGTCTTGAATAGACTCAATGAACCTCTATACACCCTGGTGAGATTACTGTATAATATGATTCTTATGATGTATTGAACTAAGATGATTTTTAAAACCCTATAAATATAGTGTTAATACGCATATGTGAAATAAAGCCAAACACACATATAATCATGTGAATGTGAAAAGATGCTGAATTGTAGGTGTTACTACTTCATTTGAAGGAGAAGTCTAATTAAGATGATATAAGCCTGATGCATTTATTCTATATATTATATGGAATGTAATTAAATTCTACATGAATGCTAGACTTTTATACAAGTCACATAATGGTGAATTGAGAGATGAATAAAAAATTAAGGAGTAAAAAGAAGTAATTGTTATCCGTTCTAGTTACTAAGTTGGTACTTGTAAGAAACGTATGAATAGTTTATAATTACCAAAATGCATTTGAAAGTCAAATGAATTGTATATGTATCTAGATGCAATATAAGTAATGGACAAGGGTGAACTGAATTGTGATGACAAGTGATAGATGAAAAAATATTATTAAAATTAGTATGAGGAAGTGTTTTATATTGTTACTCTAAATATATCTGGGTTGGCCTAAAATAACATAATACACTAAAATCAGACCATAAAGGATTTCAATGAGAAAGATTAATGAGTATGAATTGAAAGAGAAATGATGACGGCTAGTAGATGGATCTATGTACCTAAATCTAAATATAAAATGGTGACCTATGTAATTCGAATGAATAATGATCTCAAATGAGGGATTGATGAATGCACATGAGTATAGTTTAATTCAATTACAAGATGGGGATCAAGGATATGAATTGGTTTATAATAATGTGATCTTGGATTGTACTTGTATGTCAAGATACTTGTATTCTGAGAATGGCCTTCTTTGATTAATTTCAAATGAGTTCTTATGAGTTGAATAATATGCCTAACCGAAGAGTGGTAAATAATAAGAGAGGATTAGCACGTGTGGTAAGTACGTTTATGATTTGAGATTTAGTCATATGTAGGAATTGAATAAAATAAGTATGTGATGCATCAAAATCATTTGAGCATGATGAATGACACAAGATGTCTATGTGCTTATATTATTACTGGTTCAATGTATTTGTTAACACTTGATGAGAATTGTGATATGTAATGAAATAATAAGAAATATGTTGAGATTGAATTAACATGTATTAATTAGATTCGAGAAACCCTACTTAGGGTACATGTTGGATATTGAATGATGCATTAGGTTGATAGCCCAAATATGATGAATTCAATGAGATGACGCAGAAATGGAAATAATAATATGTGTTACAACTTATAGATTGTTGTGTTTCTTATTTCAGTCATTGTTTTCCTTGTTCACCCTAATTTTATTTATGTCATTCTAGTTGCTTGAGAACATTCACATATGATAAATGATGATTTAAATTTTCTTTAAGATGAGTGCAAATGATTAAAAATAAGTGAAGTGATAATATATCTAGTTAGGTGTCTTGAACACTATGAGTTTTGTCTGAGTCCCACACTGGGGAAATGAAATAGATCTCCTTGTAGTAATCAGAGTATTATGAGAAGAATTTCCGAAGTTTGGTGGAGACCTTGAAGGTTAGACCACCATGATATAGGAATGAGTCATATGATGTTTCTGACCCTAAATCCTTTGGTGCAAAATTCTATGTCCATGAGGAATAGACTCTAATGAAATTAAAATTGTGAAACAAGTGATACATGATGATATGTGGTTTTTTGGTTGTTCCTATCTCGTGTACTATAGATGAGGACGTGAGCCTCTTTAGGCAACCCCACAATGAACCAAGGTCTATTGTTGATGTCTTTGGGTGGTTGGATAAACCCTAAGATAGTGACGGTGAGTTGTTGACATGAGACTCAGGCATGGTGATTTCTACTTGGTCAAGTACAAGCCAAGCAGTTTCAGGGTAAATGAATATATGATGACAAGCTGTTTAGAATTTGAGTTGATTGTTTATTACATGCCTTTTACTGCTAGCCAACAAACCTATTTTTGTTGATTATATTTCTTGTTGTGGAAATTAATCATTATTTTATAATCCATGTTCTTATTTGTCTAATTTTGGATCTGATCTTAGATGTTGACAAGTGGTTGATGCTAAAATTAAGTATCTACTCTAAATGTGATTTGTATGTACTCATTAATTGAATTTGTTTGGTAGACATGTATGATGTGGACTTCAGGTTCAGGTCTAAATGATGTGTTCTTGGTCCGGTTAGTTGGGTGTCACAAGGATGTTGGTATCCACTGATTTGTTTATGTACATGCTCTTATAGAGGTTTTAAAGTTGAATTTGGCCTAAGTGTATAACTTATCTCATTGATTGGATTATTGTCATAAAATTGATGTGCTAAATGCTAGACTTACCTGTAAGACTAAGCGATAGTTGCAAGTTTTCTATGAGTAAAATATTCTTCATCTGATGTTGATGCATGTACCTAGATTGAGCGGGAGGTATCCATTCACTGGGGCTCTATGTCGGGACCCACTCTTTTGATCAGCATAAATACCAATCATTTGAGATAATCCCAAAACCTAAACCCAGATTATGAAATAAAACAATGAATTCTCAACAAAGGCAAATAAACAATATATGAAAAACACAGATAAATTTTTTCCTTTTTCTTTGTTCACAAACTCATAAATCAATGTCACATCAAGGACATCACATTCAGATATCACAAATCATATTCAACTCCATTAAATCCAGAATCGAATCTTGTTCTCGTATGCGGTTCATTTTACATAAGATACATGTACATTGATGAACAAACTTAATCTACAACCCATCCCGGAAAGGAGAGAGTACAAGGCCATTTTAATCTATCTAGATTATGCTATTTATATCTTATTTGTCACAACCTCTCCGCTGGATAGTATTATACCTAAAAACATTTAAAACGACCTCATGAGACTCATATAGAGCCCCAGTGAGTGGATACCTCCCACTCAAGCTAGGTACATGCATCAACATCAGATCAAGTATAATAAACTTAAAAAAACATGTAGATATTGAAAAGTCTAGCAGATAGTTCTATCATAAGTCATTTCTAACTTACAATGGTAATCTAATCCAACATATAAGGTAATCACTTAAACCAATTATAACTTTGAAACATCTTTTTAAAGCATGTCTATGAGAAAATCAACAGATACTTCTTAGTTCAGATTAAGAATCCTACTACATGAGTAATAAGTCAAGTTCTAAGCATTTTGAATCAATACATAACAATAACATTATATTTGTGACACACCACCAGCCAGACCAGGAACACATATTGCAGTCCTGAAGCTAAAGTACACATATCTACCAAACAATACTATCAAATACCAAGCAATCCAACTCATATTTAGAATGGATACAAATCCCAACATTTATAACTTGTCAGCGTGATAGATCATTATATGAAATAGAAAATGTCCATAGCAACATGATTACTTTCCACAACAAGAAGTATAATCAACGATAAAAAATCATCAAGTATCAGTACAAGGAATGTAACAACCATTCCAATCATGTTCTACATGGCTTATCATCTTTTATTCATGAGCCCTGAAACTACTTGGCTTGTACCTCACCATGTAGAAGTTGCCACGCCTGATTCTCATGTCAACGACTCATCATCACTATCTTAGGGTTTAGCCGGCCACCCTAAGATATCAACAACAGACCATGGCCACCTCAGAGTTTCCTAATGAGGCTCACGTCCTCATCTCGGGTACACAAGATAGGAACCAACAAAACAATATATCACATATCACAATATTTCACATATTTTTCATATTTCACATATTTCATTTCAACAGAGTCTATTCCATCTAGACATAGACTTTCACAGCAAGGACCAGAGCCACTCCAGATGACTCACTCCTAAATCTGGGTGGTCTAACCTTTAAGGTCTCGATCCACACCTCGGAAATCCTTCTCATAATTCATCGATTACTACAAGGAGATCTGTTTTGTTTCCCCAGTGTGGTCCTCGGGGGAAACTCACGGTGTTTAGGGCACCTAACTAGATGTTCCATCATTTCACTTGTTATTAATCTCTTTTACTCATCTTAAAAGAATTCAAAACATCATATATCATATCTGTGTGTTCTCGCATAACTAGAATAACATGAAACAGATGAAGTTTATCAATAAGGACAATGATCAAAGCAAGAAGCACAATAAATCTATATAGTGCAACACATATGACTATTTCTATATTTTACTTTTTTTTTGAAGGTGTCGTGCCAAACTTTATTACGGTGGCCAATCGGCCCTAGCAAGGTTCAAGTACAAACTGGGAAAAGAAGAAACTAAATCAAAAGACTCTACTAGCCCACGACGGGTGTCATTAGCTATAGCATTAGCTAAAACATTACTACTACGACTTCTAAATGATAAAGAGAAAGAACTAAAGCTGCCTATGAGCAGCCTAATATCTTCCAGGATGCCTCCCAAATAGTCACTCCTCGTACCAGCTTTGTGGTAGGCATAGGCCACCACCTGCGAGTCGGTCTCAGCCTCCACATTGCACCATGCATGCTTCTTCAACCATAGGCAGGTTTCACGTAAACTTAAAGCCTCCGCAGTGTCCGTATCCTTCCATCCTAGCCACCGTTTGCTGCCAATGCCCAGGACGTTGCCATTGCTGTCCCTGAGCACCCATCCCGCCGCCGTGGTACCATCATCACCTACCGACGCGTCAACGTTCAATTTAACTTTGTCTGCCACTGGAGCTATCCATCGTTCCTTCTGGGCTGGAGAGATGTCCCTTGCACCATGCCTGTTCGGCGCCTCATGCATCTTGCTATGGTCACGCAGCAGTGCCAACAGACTGATCTTGAGAGCTGCTCCGTTTTGGTTTTGCTTCTTGTAAATACGGGCGTTTCGCAGGGTCCATGCCGCCCAAGCAGTGGAAACCATCTCCTCTCTTTTGTCTTTGTCCTCTATGCTCATGATGGTGGTAATGGCCTCCGTGACCGTGAGGTCTTTCACCCTGTCCACATTGTCCCTTGTAAAGGGCGACTCTTATTCCCAGAGTTCGACGGCGCTTGGACATCTGAAAAGCATATGTGGGATGGACTCCCTTTCCGAGTAGCACAGCAAACACGTGCCATGTGTAGTGCAGTGTCTGTCATATAATCTGCCCATTGTTGCTAATCCACCTGTTGCTGCGCGCCACATGAAATGTGCCGCCTTTGGGGCCAACCCGCTCCTCCATATCAGTCGCCAAGTGCTCTCCCCCAGCTCGGAAATATGTGCTGCTGTATTCTGTCTCCCCATAGCTCCTAGCCAGTAAGCCGATCTGAGCGAAAACTCACCGTTCTTTGATGGCCACCAGTATCTGACGTCAGTAGCTCGCTCTATCCTGAGAGGTATAGCCATAATATCCTTTGCTATGCTGTCCGGGAATATGGTGTGGATAACGTCACTATTCCACTCCATCCTCTCGTCATGAATGAGCTCTCTCACATATGCGGGCTGCTCCCCCACCACTGGTCTATATACTTTCAACGTGTCTCCCCTCCTTGGCACCCACCTGTCCTCCCAGATATTTATATTCGCACCACTCCCAATCCTCCATTCCACCCCTTCCACAGCAAGAGCCATCGCCGCCCATATACTACGCCAAGTATAGCTCGGGTTGTGACCTATACTCGCCTCCCAAATGTCAGATGAAGGAAAATATCTTGCTTTGAGAACTTTGGCCATCATCGTGTTGGGCATAGAATGTACTCTCCATACTTGCTTAGCCAACAACGCTTGGTTGAAAACATGCAAGTCCCTGAACCCCATCCCGCCCTACTTTTTTGGCTTACACATCCTATCCCAACTCATCCATGCTATCTTCCTCTCATTACCCTTGGCCCCCCACCACCATCATGCCACCATACTATGCATTTCATCCACCATCCCTGTCGGTAACTGGAAAATACTCATGACGTACATCGGAATAGCTTGTGCCACCTCCTTTATCAGCACTTCTTTGCCCGGTTTGGAAAGCAGCTTCTCCGCCCATCCTTGCAATTTCCGCCACACCCTCTCTTTAATATAGCTGAAAATCTGTTTCTTGGACCACCCTATAGCCGTAGGTAAACCCAGGTATCGGGCATGCCTGTCCACCTCTTTGACCTGCAACATCTCTTTGATCTCTTCTCTCTTGGATAGACACATTCCTTTGCTGAAAACAACCTCCGTCTTCGAATAGTTAAGTTTTTGCCCGGATGCCTGTTCATACTGGCTGATAATTTCAGCTATTCTCAAGCATTCCGTGGTGGTTGCCCTTGCAAAGAGAATACTATCATCTGTGAAAAAAAGATGTGAGATACTCGGTGCAGATCTACTAACTTTAATCCCATGGATGAAATTATTGTTAGCAGCTCTGCGAAGTAAAGTGGAAAAAGCATCCGCACATAGAATAAAAAGGTAGGGTGAGAGGGGGTATCCCTATCTAAGTCCTCGGGTAGGATTGATCTTTCCAGTCCGGTTTCCATTAAACGTGAAGGCATGATTAACCGTAGATATGCAATCATAGATCCGGTCCCTCAGCTTGTCACCAAAACCCAAACACCCCATGACGCGCATTAAGAAGTCCCATTCGACTCTATCATAGGCTTTGGACATGTCGAGCTCAAGACATAATATTATTGTCCATCATTTACCCCATCAGTATTTTATCATCATCAGCGGGCTTTCAACCCTAGACATAATCTCATTATGCAACATTTACCTTATCAAGGTTTCTCAATGTAACGAGTGCATATTAAATTCAATTTCAACATAAATTTATCAGTTCATTGTATATCAAAGTTTTGAACAATTATTAGCAGAGGCATTAGAACTAGCAATAGTAAAAGCATATAGATATCATGTATCATTCCTCATACTCATAATAGATTTATCATATGACATATGCTTGTTCGATCCAATCTGAATAGATGCTAATAAATTTCATGCATATACATGCATACCAAACTTAGTTCTCTTCTTCTTTTATTTCACATTCTTCATATGGGGTTACTAATCAACACATGTTGATTATCATTTGAATTCCCTCAAAACAATTCATTCTCATAGTACAAGTATTCTTTCAAACAATCACAATACAAGAACACATTCTTGTAAATCAATTCAAATGCTTGGACCTCATATTTTAATTGAATTAAACTACAATTATGTACATTCCTTAATCCCTTATTTGAGATTGTCATTCACTAGCACCATCTAGCTTAACATTTTAGGGTTAGAGTTTTTTTCTTAAATTTGTCTACTAATTCTCATCTTTTTCCTTCAATTCATATTCATTAATCTCAACTTCTCTCATGTCATGTTCATTAAATTACCAGAACCAATCATTTTTAACTGACTTGATATACAATACTTATCTATTCATTGATATCCATCAAAGTCTAGTTTTAGTATGTTCCATTCAATTTGGCTCAAGCCACATGTAATTAAAACAATGGATTAAAGACTTCATCATAATAACTTCATTAGTTTGATCTTTAACTTACCATCACCATCAATACATTTTTTTCTTCATATCATTTCTTATATTTAGATAAGTGTACCACGTCATTGACTTCTAATGTCATTCCCATAATAAACAATGATCATTCTTTATTATACTAAAACAAATGCATTAGACTTAAATGATATTAATAAGACTCATCTTATTCAATTGAAGTATTAATACTTTCAACTTCAGCATTTGATCACATTTACCACATCATATACAAGTTCTAGCTTTATCATTCATAATATATAAAATTTTAGGGTTTTCAAGAAGTCATTCCTTAGTTCAACATATAATAATAAACATATCGTTCAATAATCCAATCATGACCCAAGGGTTCATTAGGGTTATTCACAAACATGGAAACCCTAGTTTCTATTTTCACACATTTCATTCATCAATCATAAGTATACATTGATCAATTGACTCATTTGATTGACTTCCTCAAAACAAATCCTAATCAGGATATGTGGTCATTCAAATCCATTAACATTCAACAATACACTTGTATAATATGATCTAATACAATTCAAATATGAATCTATCCATGTTAATTCAATTCCAAGCATATCAGCCATTAAGCTGACATTTAGGCAAAATTTGCATGATGTAGAATTTTCATCTATCCGTAGGATTCTACATGGATCCTCAATCAATATATCAGGAACTAAACAAGTTTTAATCAATGAGAAATAATCAAAATTAGTAGAAGTTGATCCCCTAATATCTTTCCCAAATCAAATCCAGTCACATACATATATAAGTAGGGTTTCTGATTATTTTATCCGGATGGAATTAGGATTTCAACATGAATACAAAGCTTAGGAGGGATAAAAACACTCACCTCATGTTCCAAGAATCTTAAAAACGTAGGTCAGCCTCTAAATTTTTGGAAACCCAATCAAACTCTCGTAAAAGAATCCAATTCTTTCTCCTCTCAACTCAGAAACCCTAGAAATGGAGACTAGAAGAGAAAGAGTGAGAAAAGGGGGAGATTTGATGTGATTTCAAATCAAATCAGGGGAGGGATGGAATCATGACATGTGAGAGAAGATTCACCTTGAAATGCTATGCAAAGAAGCTAAACTTACTTTATTTCATCATATCTTGGATAGAGAAACCCTAGGTCAACATCTCCACCACTTTCTCTTCTCAAAACCCTAGCTCTCCTCTCTCTCAATAATTTTGTTTCTTTGACAAGAAGGACTAGTTATGAGAGCTCCTTCTGTGTTATATTAGTGATATAGATGAATTGAGGTGCATAGAACATTTGCAAACAAGCCCCTCAATGTATTTTTATTTTGCTCAGACTAGTTGGTCGGCTGAGTTATAAACTTGACTGAAACCACACATTTTAGAACTCAAACATCATAAAAAAATTATGAAACTTTAACCTAATATATGAAATTGAGTTTTTAAGATACAGTAAAAACATTTATATCATTTGGAGTTATCAATAAATAATTAAAAATCAAATACTACACTACTATATTGCAGTCAGCCGCATGGTCGGTCGAGTTTGTCCTTCATAGAATTCGACCGAAACCCCTCTCGGTAGGGATTAAAAATCATAAAAAATTACACAAATTTAATAGGATATCTATAATGTAGTTTAAAAACTATATTTAAAATTTAACATTAATTGGATATACCAATAAAAAGATAAAATTCAATTACCAAACTACTATGTCAATCTAAAAATATGGTCAGTCGAGTTTGAAACTTGACCAACAAATAGGTCAGATCATTCGTAAAAAATTCTTATATTTTTCAAGAGTGTTCACATTTTATATATAAAAATCATATACAAATTTGAATTAAATAAGAGTTATATATAAAATACTAAAAATCATTTAGCAAGACACTATACTTATCAAATTCTATTTTCATATGTCATCAAAACCCTAATTTGGGCCGATTAAGGTTTCCAAATCTTAATTACCCTAATTATGTGAATCAAAGTATGATTAAACCTTCTCATTATATTTAAAACATCAAAAATTAAGTACCATCACTAATCAAGATTTAAACAATGATCAACTTAGTTAAGCATACACTCATCCAAGTAAATCCTAATTAGATGACTAATTTGAAAACAGGTCATTACACTCTATATGAGTCTTATGACATGTTTCAAATGTTTTAGGTATAATTCTATCCAGTGGAGGGGCAATGACAAAGAAGATGTAAATAGAATATTCTAGACAGATTAAATTTACTATGCATTCTCTCCGTCTGGGGATGGGTAGTATACTGAGCTTATTGTTTCATGTATATGTAACTGATGTAAACTAAACTACATATGATTTTGATTTTGATTTTAATGGATTGAATATGATTTGTGATAACCAAATATGTTTTCATTGATGTGTTACAAGGTTTTATGAATAAAAGAAAGGAAAAATTTACCTAGCTTTGTCATATACTATGTTAATCATCTTTTCTGAGAATTTGTTGTTTTGTTCTGTAATTCGGGTTTAGTTTAGAACTTCTCTCTAATAGTTAGCATAAATGTTGGTCAAAAGAGAGGTCCCGATAATAATAAACCTACCCAAACAAATCCTAAGTAGGGGTAAAAGAAAGAGGAAAGAAAACTGGGTTAGGTAATCTGGTCTTGGTACCACAAAGTAGATACCCTAGTTCCTCATGCATTTATGTACGTAGAGTAGTGCATGCATGATATGTGAAAAGAGTTTTGAATTTATATATGAAACATAGGAAATCAATGAGTACATAGAAATGAACATAGAGGACCCTCTATTCACATTTAGGAGTGGTGTCCTGACCTTCTGCGGGTCAGCCCATGAATGGGAAAAGACATAATGGGGAGGCTTAACACTAAACCCTTGGGGTCAGGTTGTGGCCAACAAGACTAACTTTTTCTTGAAATTCAATATGGAACCCTAAGGTAGGACCTTCCTTAGAAGGGTGAGTTAACCAACCTTAATATGAGAATTAGGGAAACCATGGATGTGGTAAAGGGACCTAAGCCTAGGTGAATAAGTTATGGTGGATCATATGGGAACAAGACATGGGATCCCTTACCCCTACAAAATCATAATAAGTTGTCCTTAATAAATTGGAAATATAATTCCAACATATATTTAATGTGAAAACCTTAGTGAGAGACGTCCTAGGGCAAATATAATGGCAAGTGAAGTACATTGAAGAAATGTAACAATTGTGTATCTAAGGCATATAATCCTACTACCACCAAGTCTGGAAAAGAAGGGTGTGCATCTGGATTAATGACTTGGATGTATAAAATAAAATTGTGGTTATAGAAATCTCAACTAAAATGTGTAATGTAAAATAACACATTGAAAGGAACTATATGAAGGATATATAAGTTATAAACTCTCCCTGACCAAGATGAGTCATGAGATATAGAAATATAATAGTAATAGAAACTGTTGTCTTAGAACTAGATGTAATTAGTAAGAGGAATAAAATAACCACTTTCTACTTGGGGAGATACTTATGGTATTGCCAAGTTAATATCCAACATGTTGAACTCTTTTACTTAGAATTTTATAGGCCACGATAGAAATAAGTTCAATGTGGACAATAAAAGACAAATCCTAACATTAGGTAGTGTCTCTGTAAGGTTACAAATGATCACTTTAAATCACATGTCAACATCTTGTGCTCATCACACGTGGCTCCATATGATGTTGATACCATTGAGGCTTCAAAAGCTAAAAACCCATACATGCCACCTCCTTCCATACCTAGTTTGTTGTTTTCCAAAGCCCCCTTTATAGCAGATGTTGACACTATTCTCCGTAGTGTCAAATCATTTTTAAGGGTCTTCTATGGCCACATATCTCCTACATGCCATCACTCTGGTGGTTAATTTTTGGCTAGGAGGGAGATGTCCTTTGTGTTTGACAGAGTTATTACCTTCAACACCTCTCACACCATTGTTGAAGCTCGAAAATGGAAATCTAAAATGGGAACTATATAGAGGTGTATGTTATCCAAAGTTGCCATGATGGGTGTGGTAAAATATATGGCCAAATATCTAATGATTTTAAGTTTTGAGTTGGCATATTTGGCAGCGCAAAAGCAATTTTGCACATCATTAACATGGTATTAAGTGAGCTACATTAAGATGGGACTCTTTCTATGCTTAAAATTGATTTCTTGAATTCTTTTAATCTTGTATAAAGGTCAACATTACTTTGTGAGGTGACAACGAGATGCCCGTCTATTTCATTGTGCTTGGAGTTTTTGTACGGTCAATCAGTAAGATTATACATTGGGGATGGACATATCTGGTCAGCTACTGTAGTGCAAAAGGGAGACCCTCTAGGGATGCATCTTTTTTCTCTTGTATTACATCCACTTATTCATGATGTTATCGACAATTGCAAGCTTATCCTCCATTCTTGGTCTCTTGACGACGTGACTATTATTGGAGACACAGAAGAGATGGCCAAGGTGCTTGATATCATTCAAAAGAGTGGTTCATATTTGAGTCTTCTTTATAATATTTGTAAAACTGATTTTTTTTCCTACATGTGATGAAAGGAATCTTTACAAGAGGTGGTTCCCCATTGACATTGGGATACCTTTGTTGGGATTGAAGCTACATGAGGAGCGAGGATTAGGGACAAAGGCTTTATCGAGGGGTTAACTATGAGGAAGGATACAAAGGTTGTTGAGATGACAAATCTCTTCCGCAATTGGGTGATCAACATAGTGAAATCCTTTTATCCATTCTTGTATGGGTATTTCTAATATGATGTTTGGCTTATGCATATGTCAACCTGCATACATGGAGGAGGCTATAAAATTGCTTGACAAGGGTATGTGATTGTTTGTGGAGGTCCTTTTTGTAGGGTCCTTCAATGGTGGAGTGCTTCCCTTCCCATTCATATCGAAGGTTTGGGTCTTTACTTGGAAATAGAAGCTTCCTCATATGCTTTTGTGGCATCATGTTCCAAGCTTGAGTGCTTCATAATCATACTTTTGTGAGGTAGTGAGATTTGTGGTATGAAATCTAATATTAATAGTGCTTTAGATTGTCTTCGGTTCATTATCCCAACTTTCAACCTTAGGAGTTTTTCTAACAAGGACATCATCCCCCCTAGAGCCTATCATACTTTGGCGAGTGAACTTTTTAGCAAATTTATTGAGGACATGAAGTTAAGTTTGAGATGACACTAGACAAAAGGAAGTTTTTGGGTGTCTACAAGCTGATCATGCTCAAGATTTTCTCCTTGTTATTCCTATTGATAGATTAGGCTTGAATATGTAACTAGAGGAGTATTGTACCATCCTCAGGTACCGTCTCATGATTCCTTTTTTTCCTATTGATGATATGTCCAATTTTTCATAAAGTATGTTTGGAAACTTTTGGGGAGCATGCAATTCATTGTAGAGATCTACCTAGTTTCAAGTCTAGACATGATCTTGTTTAGGATGTTTTTTATGACGTACTTATACAAGTAGGAATTGGTTGTAAGAAAGAGGCACATGTTAAATTTTTTTATTGATCCACAGGAGGGATGATCAACACTTAGACTGACTGATATCTTAAATTTTGGATGGGTTAGAGAAAGCATGCATGTGTGGATCAGACATGGGTTTCCCCACTTGTAGGCATGAGAGGTGGGAAATTTATAGTAGGACACGCTTCTCTCATGGCTGCTTCTGCTGAAGTACCCAAGCATGAGAAAGCATGCATTAACAATTAACACATGTAACACCTGGACCCACTGCCCAAAGATCTAGTAAAGTTTTAGGAATGATGACTGGCCCCACAGACCACTACTAGCCTTAACAACATGCTTTGTCCTCACTCACACACAAGCTAGGATCAACATCTAGACTGGTCACCCGTCCTAGTACTAATCCTAGCTGAGCACGCATAACTATGGAGTTATTTAGTAATGAGCTCTTGGGAAAGGAGGTGTACCTTGGTGATATGGGTAGTCCAATCATTCCTTTTAAGATCATGTTATCCAAGACCTCAAATCGTGGGACATTACAATCTTCCCCACTTAGACTCTTGACATCCCCATCAAGGCTCCACTATACGACCTCACAATCTCTTCCCCATTTCAGTGAAGACCATGAATGGACCATGGACACCCAGATCCCATCCATGGCTACCAGCATAAGAATTGGCTCTGATACCATTTGTAACACCTGGCCCCACTGCCCAAAGTTCTAGTAGAGTTTCAGGAATGACGACTGGCCTCATAGACCACCACTAGCCTTAATTGCGTGCTTTATCCCCACTCACGCGCAAGCCAGGATCAACTTCTCGATTGGTCACCCATCTTAGTAGTACTCCAAGATGAGCATGCTTAACTATGGAGTTCTTTAGTGATGGGCTCCCAGAAAAGGAGGTGCACCTTGGTGATATGGGTAGTCCAATCATTCCTTTTAAGATCATGTTATCCAAGGCCTCAAATCCTGGGATGTTACAACACATTTTTATACCTTTGGGGTTTGACACTTTTGGTTTCTTAGCATCGGAGGTTGTGGAGATTCTCAACAGGGTTCATAACGTTATGCATAGTAATTTCATGACACCCAAGTCTATGAGTGTAGTGTTTCATAGGATTGATCTTGCTATTCAGAAAGGATTGGTAGTGCAACTCGGTGCCCATATTGCTTCCACTTTAGTGTCATTCTTTTTCTAATTTCAATAAAATTGTAACAACTCAATACCCTATACAAGGTAGAAATGTAAGTCAACCCTAGGGTCAAGTAGGGATGCTTAAAGGTTCATAGGACCCAAGGGGTCAAGAGGTGATCATGCCCTAAGTACATAAGGCCCATGGCGGTTAGGAGAAAGCCATCCATGTGTATACAAGGACGATGCGATGAGGAGAATGGACACATCCATAAGTACATAAGGCACGATAGATCAATTGGAAAAGTACTCCATAAGTACATCAAACACTTGGGATCAAGATGAGATCACTCCACATGCACATATACCTCTACAGACCTTAAGGGAATGGTTAAAGCTAATGATACATGAGATGTAGACATAAGGAATACAACAACTTGTGTGATTATGTTTGAGATAGAATCTAAAAGGGAGTTGTGCATAAACTCAAGTATTATGATAAAAACACTTTTCCATTAGGTTTATAATATTTAAGAAAATTTGTGGAATTAATATATGTTCATGGTTTGGAGTCATTGTTAAGGATGATTCAACCCAAGTTTCAAATCAAAAGATAGTGTGTGGGCAAACTATCTGCACATAAAGTAGGATGAACTTTGTATTTGAGCTACAACCAAATGTCTATTTCATATTATTATGAGTGCAAGAGACTAGGTAGCCCCATGTGATGCATAAAATTGACATGTGAAGATGAATACCCTAAGTTGAAATTAATGACATAATTTAGGGTATGGAGGTATTAATTCATCAACTCATGAATGCAATTTAATTATGAATAGTAGGTTTGAGACCTAGGTAAAATTACAATCAATAAGTGAAAATGTAATCAATGAGTGATAAATTGTGCAATGAATGAGGATGTGGAAATACCCTTGGATTCAGTTTGAGTTTCCAATATTAGTTATATGAGAAATTTTAGTATAAATAGAAGTTATTAAAGATAACCTACCTAAAACATATCCAAGGAAGGCTGCTAGACCTAAAGCTTGAGGGTAATATGAGTTACCATTCACCTTAATTGAGTTAGGCTTGAATTTTGTGTGGTGCCAAAACTCTTTTCTAGGGAAGGATGAATGTGTGATACACAGATTTGGTACATATAGAGTATATTCAATAATAATGTATTGATATTCCATTTAAGACAATCAAAATAATATTAGAATGCTGAGATCAATAATATGACTTTGATTGAATTGGGATGATGAATCTAAGACATAGACTTAGAATAAGGACTTAGAATGAGTGTGCAATTTCATTAAATAATGTATTGTTGATCACATACATGAATATGGGGTTGAAAAGCAATGCCTCAATTTTGTAAGTGGAAAGATAATTAGGTGTGTGGATCCATGAGTGGCCTAAGTATGAACCTATGGGCCTTGGGATCTAGTTAATGCTCAATTGAAATAATTTGGGTGACAAATGGGTCCATTGGGATACATGCTAAATTGGAATTTCGTGCATAATTATGAATATAATAATATTGTGAGTTGATTGATAAAGTCATGATGAGATAATGAGCAAGTTTCAAGAATATTCCAAACTGATATATACCTTAGATAATTAAAGTAGCATTTATGCAATACTTAATTGGATTCCAAGTATTCAGATTTCAAATTAAGCATATATGACCCAGTACATAGTTCCACACAAGATAATTACTAAATTAATATAAATCCAAGTTTTGCGATAATTACATCATTATATGTGATCTAGGTGATTAAAATAAGAAAATACTTGAATAGAAAGAAAGAGGTATTTATCTTTACTATTTTGATCCTGAACTTGGTCTAGTCTGAGATAATCTTACTAGGGATATATCCCTATTTTTTATTATTATGATGTTTGCGACGTCTGTCTCGGAAAACGAGATCAACGAATGCAGAAGTGATTAATTAGCAACGAAATTACTGAAAATCACTAAAAATTAAAACTTTTTGTAAAGAGATCCATAAATTGTAAAACTCTTCCATAAAGAAACAAGGTAAGTTATTTACAAGCTAATCCATCATTACATCTCTGTAATATCTCATCTCGAGAGTCGCAACATTGACTGGTCTTGTTAAACTATACAAAGCAGTATACAAAAATCTCGAGGAATTAAGCCAAAATCTTATATCTATATTAAACCATCTACTGACTCTTAGGACCTGAGAGTATAGAGACGACACATAGGACTTTCTATATACAAGACTTGACAAACAGTGTGTCCACCTGAAGATCATTGTTGTCCCTGATGTTGCTGTTGCTGCTCACCCACTGAAGGGTTTCTCCTTCCTCGGCATCTACCTAAAAAGTTGAATCCCACGGGGGTGAGACAATTGAAAATTGTCCCAATGAGAGTTATAACTCCCCGCCAGAAGCATTGCTATTGCAAATAATTGAATAACACTGAGCAGTAATTTTATAATTATTCAACAGCAGGCAATTCATTGAATAAGCTAAGTAGAGCAGTATTTTTTATGCAATCATTTCAATTATAACTTGATTGAATAGAAAGTCATTTAATCAATCAGGAATATGAAGAACATGTATACTAATTGTCCAACTATGACATTATAAATAGTGTATTATCAATCATTATTTCTCATAGTTCAACCTAAGAAAATATGCTACATGGCTGATTACATCTTACAAACATACTTATGCCCTGAGAAGATGAGGTATACCTCCCATACTCCAACCGACCATTATGAAATTGTAATCGGTACCATACATAGGTCATCAGAAGAGCCAGATTCCTATGACCTCATCCTCCTCAGTCAGTGTGAGGAACAACATGCATGACATCTTGTGTCTCTGCCATAATAGCTGTCTAGGGTATTCTGGCACTTCACTATTAGAGTTACAGTGGCATGTTGTACTCTCTTCACAATCGAGGGATTTCTTGTTTATCTCACATTGATTCGACATTAACATCATCATCAGGAGATTAGTGATACATCTTCCTAGCATATGCATATAATGAAGGATTGAAAGATTAAATGTTTGTCTCACATCAATTCCTTCATTAGGACGTAAGGATATTTGTGTCCATAACCCCCACATACTCAAAAGTATGCTCTCTAGGAGTTCCCTTAGGAAAACCTATTTCACCATCATCTAGCTTCTGATGATGATGGATCTATGGTCAGGGCTCTACATGATATCATTATACTTGATTATTTAAGTACATTATGGCATTCTTTTAGCATCAGGCATGTTTTCAACATAAACCATTAAAACAATTGCTAAAAAGAAAGAGTACTAATTGTATCAAGTTCATTTCACAACTTTATTAACATTGGGATCTCAATCCCTTATCAACTCATCATCATGATTCATGGGAATGTGGGTGTTCAACCCTTAGATCATCAAAACACATGTTACCACGTTAACTAGTAATTCAATACCATCAAGTCATTTGACAGTGTAAACATAATAGTAGCAATACATGTATTTCACATGGCTCATATAGCCTATTAGTCTCATTTGTTACCTCTCACTAGGAAACATAGCATATCATTGCTTTCAAAGCTTATAAAGTTCTTTCAATGGATATGGCTTCATAGCCCTTACCTGGCTATGCTCACTATTTCATAAAAACCTGCATGATTAATACAAATGCTAACATGCACATTATCTCTATATCAGCACAATGCAAAACAAAGATAACTTTACTATTCAAGGGTTGCACCACTATGCCCTTACTAGGGTTAGGGTTTCCCTTTTCAATTCATTTAGGGTTAACCAACCCCTTGGCTTAAATAGGAATAGTGATTCCTCATTTCATTATCTAATCATAGAGTTTCATGCTTAAAAGCATAACCCATAATTAGGGTTTCACACTGTTATTCACCTTAATTGGAATTAGGGTTTACTATTCATATCACATCATTCTAGATTAGGATTCACTATTCATATCACATCACTCTAGATTAGGGTTCTTATTTAACGTACTCTAAATTAGGATTTACTATTCACATCACATCACCCTGGGTTAGGGTTTACTATTCATATTGAATCACCCTTGATTAGGGTTATCATTAATATCCCTCCATTAGGGTTTACTATTCACCCCAAGTAGGAGTGATCCACAAAGTACCTTTAATTAAGGTTTACTATTTCATCATTATGAATTAGGATTACATCATCATCATGCATTAGGGATACTTCCATTATTACCCTCAATTAGGGTTAAGATTAATTAACCATCATAATTAGGGTTTTCATGATCTCACTATGAAGGATCATACCCTAATTAGATATTCATTACTATTGGAAGTCCATTACTTGATTTACATTCATAAAAGGAGTCATCTCTCTCTCATCCTCTATAGGATGATGTTTACTTCAACCTTGATTAGGTTAAGTAAATCAATCAAGAAAGAGAATTGACTTTATGGTTTATATCATTACCATTGTAATCATTAGAGATTAATTATTTCACGGGTTTCAATCATATTATCCCATTAAGGTATAAGTATTCTGATTACCTTTGATTACAACATGTATTAATTAACTAATCACTTTGTCCTTTAACCACTTTAAGTACCCATGGGGTTAGGTTAATCAACCACCAAACGATCTTGGCTCTTAAGGCCCCAAACGATCTTGACTATCTTAGACCTCAAACGGTCTTACATACTAAACCTCCAAACGGTCTAAGACCATTTGGATCCTCATGCGGTCTTGGTCTCCCTTGAGACCGTTTAGTAAAGTAGACCTCCAAGACCGTTTTCTAAAGTAGACCTCCAAGACCGTTTGCTAAAGTAGACCTCCAAGACCATTTGCTAAAGTGGGAGGTGAAGATCGTTTGTTCATGGTTGACTTTTGAAACCGCATGACTTCAATCGGTTTTGAAACTGCATGCACTCAACCGATTTGGAAACCGCATGTACCTAAACGGTTTGGGATCGTTTGGTCCCAAACGGTCTTGAGACCGTTTGGTCCAAACCACCTCAAAACCGCAAGGACCACTTATGGTTCCAACTCCTCAAATTGAATTAGGGTTTCCAATGTTGATCCCCTCAACGATTCAATACATGTAATCAATCATCAACTGGACCTTTCACCATCATTCAATTGAGTTAATTAGATCAACCCTCAACTAATTTGACACTCAATTAACCCTCAATTGATCATCAGTTAGGGCTTGAATCAATTGGATTATGGTTTGGAATCGATGACCCTTCAACATAATTCAATGTGAGTCTAATTGATTTGAACCCATTGAACCATCATCCAATTTGGTCATGACCTGACTCCAAACGGTCTTGGGATCATTTGGATGACCTCCAAATGGTCTTGAGACCGTTTTCTCAAGTCAACACCAAAAACTAAGTCAACTAATTATGGTTTGGACCATTGAGTTGATCACCAAATCAGCAATTAATTACACTTCAACTAAGAACCTTTGGATCTTCAATTGGTCAATCATTCTTAACCCTAGACCTCCAAACGGTCTTGGGTGATCACCAAACGATCTTGAGACCGTTTGGGTGATCCCCAAATGGTTTTGAAACCGTTTGGGTCACTCAACCCAAGTCTCAACTTTATTCAATTATCAAATCAGAAATTAACCCGATTACAGTTTAGATGGTTGATGAAACTTTAATTAGTGAACCACTTGGAGTTAATTGATAATTATTGATAGGTGATTAGTCTACATTATTCTCAATAGACCTCCAAATGGTCAATGCCTGGTCAACACCACCAAACGGTCTTGGATCGTTTGCTTCTATGCTGTTTGGATGAAACTGTTTGCAATCAAACGGTTTGAAATCGTTTGCTAAAGTTATTTTCTTTGGATAATCATCAAAGTTAACGTCATCATCTTCTTCCAAAGAACAACCAAGAACTGTTGCTTTTCTTCACAGAGGTTATAGCAATTAACCAAAGAATTATCAAAGAAGGAAAAAGCCAATGATTATTAAGGGAATGGATGCATTAACAATGCTTAAGGGTTAGAGTTATAAAACCCGCCTCTAGAACTGATCTAGAGCTCCAAACTCCACAACTTTAATGGTGGATTGAGCTCCAGAAGTTGTCCAAGGTTCATTCTTCAATCTTTGGATGAACAAGGTGGCAAGAAAAGGAAATCGTGTGAAAAACACCATGAATCTAACCTTGTTTTATGGTTTCTACCATGAATTTGAGGTTGGAGATGATCCAAACTTACCAACAAGTTTGGTCATCCTTCCTCTGCTCCAGAGCTCTTCCTTGGTCGGTCAAAGCAAGGTGATGAAGAAAAGAACTAAGGGAAACGATCCTTTGCGTTGTTGGAAAAGATACATATATATATTTATGGATTTTCAAGGAAAATGGAGAAAGAGGTTTATCTCCTTTTATTTCCCAATTAATTTCCACCAAACTTCATCCACTCTTTGTCCATGTATCCACCTTCTAATACCTTGCAAAACCCCTTCATTATCCAAGGTTTAAAGGAAAATTAAATAAACATCTTAAAAAGATGTATATGAATATCCACCCTTTTATTGTATATTGCTTTATATATTATTAATGTGAATAACTTCCACCTCAACCAAGATCTTTTTGGTGCCCAAGAATGGCACAAGCTTGTCCAAACTATTGCAAACACATCCTCCAACTTTCGGTTGAAGGGCTCCATAATTAATATATTTCTTTTTGCATTAAGTTATATTAAAGAGCCATATTATGTTTAAATCTTGATTATTCCATATCAAGATTCTCTCTCTCCTCCATGATCATTCAAATGAGGCACCCTTCTCATTTTATTTGCTCTTCTTGATCTCAAGAAACATGAGAGACTGTCTAGATGTGACATTTTGCCTATTTAACCCTAGGTTTTAGGTAAATTACATATTACACCAAAACTAGGTTTTAATGTATAAGGATTACGCTACAAGCTATATCTTGATGTCCAAGCTTTTCGAATCCATACCACCACACCATATACATTCTTATTATGTCTCAACATTAGAGAAACATATTAACATGTGCAATTTGCAAGTTAACCCCTCTACTTGGGTAATTTGCACTTTAGTCCCAAGTTAACAAAACAATGTTTCAACATTATTCAAGAAGGACTGAAATTGAAATATAGGTTCCTCAAAAGCCTTAATTACATTTCAAAGGATAAACACAAGCATCTAATCACTTAATTAAGCAAAACACCTAGGGTTAGTACATTACCCAGGTCAGTGATGTTAAAAATTATCCAACCCTTATAAGGATTTCATCCCTGAAATCATTAGAAAAACATATTAAGAGAAAAGAGTAGGGTATTTCCTTCTCATCTCTTCCTCTAGTTCCCACATGGCTTCTTCAACACCACGATGATTCTAGAGGACTTTCACAAGACTTATGTCTTTCTTTTTCAGCTTTTTAATTCTTCTGTCAAGGATTGTCATAAGTCCTTCAACATAAGATATATCATCATTTAATTCTACTTCCATAGGTTGCAAAACTGATTCTGTGTCAGGATGACATTTCCTTAGCATAGAAATGTGGAACACTGGGTGTAACTTTTGCAACCCAGGTGGTAACTCTAGCTTATAAGCTACCTTTCCAATTAGTTCAATGATTGGATAAGGCCCCATAAACCTAGGAGCTAACTTTCCTTTCCTTCCAAATCTAAGAACTCCCTTCCAAGGTGAGACCTTGAGGTATACTATGTCTCCAACTTGGAATTCTAAAGGTCTATGACGCTTATCAACATAAGATTTCTGCCTATCCTCTACAGTCTTCAACTGTTGTTGTATTATTTTATTCTTCTCGGTGGTCTGCTGCACAAGATCAGGACCTAAAAGTTGATATTCACCAGTTTCATACCAACATAGGGGAGATCTACAACGTCTACCATACAAAGCTTCATAAGGTTCCATGTCAATGCTATGTTGATAGCTATTGTTGTAGGCAAACTCTACCAAACTTAGGTGCAGATCCCAACTTCTTGTAAACTGAAGAACACATGCTCTGAGCAAGTCCTCCAAAGTTTGTATGGTCCTTTCTGATTATCCATTAGTCTGAGGATGAAAGGCTGTACTAAAACTTAACTGTGCGCCCAAAGCCTTATGAAGTCACTCCCAAAAATGACTCGTAAACTGGGGACCTCTGTCAGAAACAATGGTAACTGGGACCCCATGCAGCCGTACTATCTCATCTACATATAATTGTGCTAGCTTCTCGGCGGAATAGGTTGTTTTGACAGGTAAGAAATGTGATGTCTTTGTCAACCTATCAACTATTACCCAAATGGAATCATGACCTTTGGCTGTTCTGGGTAAACCAACCACAAAGTCCATAGTTACATGATCCCACTTCCATTGTGGTATGGGTAAAGGTTGCATTATTCCTGCAGGCTTCTGGTGTTTAGCTTTAACTTGCTGACACACAAGACACCTCATAACGAACTCAGCAACGTCCTTCTTCAAACCAGGCCACCAATACATATTTTTCAAGTTACGATACATCTTGGTGCTCCCTAGATGCATAGCATACATTGAAGAATGACCTTCTTCCAGGACTATCTTCCTCAAGTTATCTGCATCCGGCACTATCATCCTATCATGATAACAAGCTACCTGATCATCAGAGTCATGGAAACCTTCTCATTTCTCACTACCATACTCTGATATAATCTGTTGAACTACAACATCAACTTGTTGTGCCTCCTTAATCTGTTGTTTCAGAGTAGGTTTTATGTGCATCTCAACTAACAATCCTGATAACAATGATACTTTCAATTGTACATTATCCTACCTTAAAGAGATAAGCATATCCCTCCTAGAGAACACCAAAGAATTCAGTTGTGCTTCGTCTAAGGCTGGTGTTGCTGATCTTCTACTTAAAGCATAAGCAACCACATTGGCCTTCCCTGGATGATAACCAATCGTACAATCACAGTCCTTGATTAATTCCATCCAGCGGCGTTGTCTCATGTTATGCTCATGTTGAGAAAAGATATACTTTAGGTTATTATGGTCTGTGAAAATCTGGAATGTTTCTCCATAAAGATAATGTCTCCAGATCTTCAAGGCATGGACTACAACAACTAGTTCTAGATCGTGTGTCGGATAATTCTCCTCATGTTTCTTAAGCTGTCGAGAAGCAAAAGAAATCACTTGTTTATCCTGCATCAACACACACCCTAGTCCATTCTTAGAGGCATCATAGAAAACTATATACCCTTTCCCCTGCTCAGGTAACACAAGCACAACTGCACTTGTCAACCTTTCCTTTAACAACTAGAATGATTGTTGACACTTGTCACTCCAGGTAAAAGGAACATCCTTCCTGGTCAACTTGGTCAAGGGTAAAGCTATAGAACTGAAGTTCTTAATGAACCTCCTATAATAGCCTACCAACCCTAAAAAACTTCGAATCTCCGTCGGTGTCTTCAGTTGCTCCCATTGTAGGATAGATTCTACCTTTTTAGGGTCAACAAGAATACCCAAAGCAGATATTACGTGTCCAAGAAAAGAAACTTCTGGTAACCAGAACTCGCACTTGTTAAACTTAGCATATAACTTATGCTCTCTTAGCAAAGTTAGAGCCTGACGAAGATGCCGTTCATGCTGCTGAGCATCTCTACTGTAGATCAGGATGTCATCTATGAAGGCAACAACATTGATCTAGAAAAGGTTGAAAGATTCTATTCACGAGTTCCATAAATGCAACTGGTGCATTGGTTAGTCCAAACGACATAACAGTGAACTCATAGGGACCATACCTTGTTCTAAAGGCAGACATAGGTATGTCACCATCCTTAATATGCAGTTGGTGATATCTTGACCTCAAATCTATTTTTGAGAAGACGGTTGCACCACGCAACTGGTCAAACAGATCATCAATCCTCGGTAGAGGATACTTATTCTTTATTGTTACTTTATTTAACTGTCTATAATCAATGCACAACCACATTGACACATCTTTCTTTTTAACAAAGAGGACCGGAGCACCCCAAGGTGAAGTACTCGGTCGGATAAAACCTTTCTCAAGCAATTCTTGCAGCTGTTTCATGAGTTCTGCCATCTCAACAGGCGCCATCCTATACGGTGTTTGTGATATAGGTTGTATGTCTGGGATTAGATTAATCTCAAAATCAATCTCTCGGGGTGGAGGTACACCTGGAAGTTCTTTAGGAAATACATCTACAAATTCCCTAACTATCAGAACTTCAGCCGGGTTAAGACTCTCCACGGTGGTATCTACCACATGGGCTAAGAATGAATAACATTCTTGCCTCAACAACTTCTCAGCAACCATAGCTGACACAAGACAGGTTGGTAGAATCTTTCTATCTCCTTGAAAGAACCATGTGTCACTATCATCAGTGAATACATCTTGCTTGGATTCACAATCCAAGACAACCTTATACCTTTCTAAGGTATCCATCCCAAGGATTATATCAAACCCATGCATCTCAAGTGGTATAAGATCCACTTGAATGCGATGTTCAGAAAAGAACAGGATGCAGGGAGAACATACCTTCCACAAAACAACAGATCTCATCAAAGGAGTCTCCAAAAACAAACTATCTTCTCTATGACTTGTAGTCAGGTTGCAGAGAAGAATCACTCTTCGAGTGATAAAGGAGTGCGTAGCACCCGGGTCAATTAAAACAGATACAATGCAAGATGTAGACATATCATCATAAAACAATTCCATCTGACCTGCCACAACCTGAGGGTTGATCACTGCATCAGGTGGATTCATCACGTAGAATCTCACCGTTTCCTGTGGTTGATTTGGTGCTCAATGACTAGGTGTCGATGATCCAGCTTGGGATGCTTGTCCACGTCCTCTAGCGTTACCTGGAAACCATCACCTTTGAGATCCTTGCTGACTCTGCCTTTGAGGTTGAGTCACACTCACTTCTCTGGCTCTACAATCCTTCATCAGATGTCCCACCTTTCCACATATATAATAGCTTCTGTTCCCTTACTGTGGTCTGGTTGGTTCTATAACCAACATAGATGTTGAGCTACGAGCTCCTTCTAGAGGTAAACTTCGCCCTCTACCCCTATTTGATGTCCACTGCGTCTGGGTACTGAATCTAGGTGGTGGTGTAGGCATGGAAAACCTTGGTTTCTTTAAACCTTTGGATGAGGATCCTTGAAACTGGGAGTACATCTTATTGGTCTTGGTCTGTCTCTTCTCTGATACAGACCTCTCTACCCTTCTGACAAACTCCACAAAGGTAGCAAACCTTTCCTATTCTCCAGAGCAGACACAGGGGTGGTCAACTCAGCGTTTAACCCCTTCTCAAAATGTCTAATCCTTTCTTCATCTGTAGTTTCCATGTGCAGACAGAACCGCAAAAGTTCCATGAACTTAGCCTCATACTCGCTAATGTTCATTTGTCCTTGTCTTAACCTCTCAAACTGAGAGATTTTCTCATCCAGGAACGTCTTAGGGAAGTATCTATTTATAAATTCCCGTCGGAAAACTTCCCATTCGATCTCCACACCTGGCCTTTTCCCTTCCTCCATGGTCCACCAGTGACCAACACTCCCCTTGAGAAGATACACAACATGTCTGACCTTCTCAGCTTCTGGGATGTTCAGGATTCTAAAGGTGTTCTCTAGTTTAGTTAGCCACAAGTCAGCATCTGCTGGGTCAACTATTCCAGCATACTCCGTGGCTCCAACTCGGCGAAGCCATTCAAACGTCTTGCCGGATCCTTGTCCTTCTGGATGGGTAGGTGCCCTAGGTACAGGTATAGGCATCCTATCAGTCATATGTGTCATGGTAGTCATGAACTGACTGAACATGGCTTGGAAGGCTGGGTTCCCCATGTCAACTAGGTTAAACTGGGGTGGTTCAGGCACAAGTTCCTCCCTTTCTTGGTTTCTTGCACCTCCTCTAGGTGCAGCGACACTACTCTCAGCAACATGTTCGTCGTGTGATCCAGACATCTTTAGTTTTATCTTCTCCTCCTATATGAGAAGAAGACACTATCAGATATATTGGAAGACACGAGGACAGACTCAACAACCCTAGTCCTATGTATCTGTAGACTCAGCGAACCTAGAGCTCTGATACCACTAAATTGCGATGTCTGTTTCGGAAAACAAGATCAATGAATGCGGAAGCGATTAATTAGCAGCGGAATTACTGAAAATCAATAAAAATTAAAATTTTTTGTAAAGAGATTCATAAACTGTAAAATGCTTCCATAAAGAAACAAGATAAGTTATTTACAAGCTAATCCATCATTATATCTCTATAATATCTCATCTCGAGAGTCGCAACATTGACTGCTCTTGTTAAACTGTACAAAGCAGTATACAAAAATCTCAAGGCATTAAGCCAAAATCTCAGATCTATATTAAACCATCTACTGACTCCTAGGACCTGAGAGTACAGAGACGACACATAGGACTTTCTATATACAAGACTTGACAGACAATGTCTCCACCTGAAGATCACTATTGTCCCTGATATTGCTGCTGCTGCTGCTGTTGCTGCTCACCCACTGAAGGGTTTCTCCTTCCTCGGTGTCTACCTAAAAAGTTGAATCCCACAAGGGTGAGAAAATTGAAAATTGTCCCAGCGAGATTTATAACTCCCCGCCAGAAGCATTGTTATTGCAAATAACTAAATAACACTGAGCAGTAATTTTATAATTATTCAACAACAGGCAATTCATTGAATAAGCTAAGTAGAGAAGTATTCTTTATGCAATCATTTCAATTATAACTTGATTGAATAGCAAGTTATTTAATCAATCAGGAATATGAAGAACATGTATTCTAATTGTCCAACTAGGACATTATAAATAGTGTATTATCAATCATTATTTCTCATAGTTCAACCTGAGCAAATATCCTACATGGCTGATTACATCTTACAAACATACGTATGCCCTGGAGATGAGGTATACCTCTCATACTCCAACCGACCATTACGGAATTACAATCGGTACCATACATAGGTCATCAGAAGAGTCAGATTCCTATGACCTCATCCTCCTTAGTCAGTGTGAGGAACAAAATGCAGGACATCTTGTGTCTCTGCCATAATAGCTGTCCAGGGTATAATGGCACTTCGCTATTAGAGTTACAGTGGCATGTTGTACTCTCTTCGCAATCGAGGGATTTCTTGTTTATCTCACATCGATTCGACATTAACATCATCAT
The DNA here is from genome assembly GCA_963693085.1 of Alisma plantago-aquatica. Classification (NCBI taxonomy): domain Eukaryota; kingdom Viridiplantae; phylum Streptophyta; class Magnoliopsida; order Alismatales; family Alismataceae; genus Alisma; species Alisma plantago-aquatica. The sequence continues at coordinate 560,137,361 of OY856415.1, read as the reverse complement.
CAGGAGATTAGTGATACATCTTCCTAGCATATGCATATAATGAAGGATTGAAAGATTAAATGTTTATCTCACATCAATTCCTTCATTAGGACGTAAGGATATTCATGTCCATAACCCCCACATACAGAAAAGTATTTTCTCCAGGAGTTCCCTTAGGAAAACCTGTTTCACCATCATCTAGCTTCTGACGATGATGGATCTATGATCAGGGCTCTACATGATATCATAATACTTGATTATTTAAGTACATTATGGCATTCTTTTAGCATCAGGCATGTTTTCAACATAAACCATTAAAACAATTGCTAAAAAGAAAGAGTACTAATTGTATCAAGTTCATTTCACAGCTTTATTAACATTGGGATCTCAATCCCTTATCCACTCATCATCATGATTCATGGGAATGTGGGTGTTCAACCCTTAGATCATCAAAACACATGTTACCACTTTAACTGGTAATTCAATACCATCAAGTCATTTGACAGTGTAAACATAATTGTAGCAATGCAGGTATTTCACATGGCTCATATAGCCTATTAGTCTCATTTGTTACCTCTCACAAGGCAACATAGCATATTATTGCTTTCAAAGCTTATAAAGTGCTACGAATGGATATGGCCTCATAGCCCTTACCTGGATATGCTCACTATTTCATAAAAACCTACATGATTAATACAAATGATAACAAGCACATTATCTCTATATCAACACAATGCAAAATAAAGTTAACTTTACTATTCAAAGGTTGCACCACTATGCCCTTACTAGGGTTAGGGTTTCCCTTTTCAATTCATTTAGGGTTAACCAACCCCTTGGCTTAAATAGGAATAGTGATTCCTCATTTCATTATCTAATCATTGAGTTTCATGCTTAAAAGCATAACCCAGAATTAGGGTTTCACACTGTTATTCACCTTAATTGGAATTAGGGTTTACTATTCATATCACATCATTCTAGATTAGAATTCACTATTCATATCACATCACTCTAGATTAGGGTTCTTATTTAACATACTCTGAATTAGGATTTACTATTCACATCACATCACCCTGGGTTAGGGTTTACTATTCATATTGAATCACCCTTGATTAGGGTTATCATTAATATCCCTCCATTAGGGTTTACTATTCACCCCAAGTAGGAGTGATCCACAAAGTACCTTTAATTAAGGTTTACTATGTCATCATTATGAATTAGGATTACATCATGATCATGCATTAGGGATACATCCATTATAACCCTCAATTAGGGCTAAGATTCATTAACCATCATAATTAGGGTTTTCATGATCTCACTATGAAGGATCATACCCTAATTAGATATTCATTACTATTGGAAGTCCATTACTTGATTAACGTTCATAAAAGGAGTCATCTCTCTCATCCTCTATAGGATGATGTTTACTTCAACCTTGATTAGGTTAAGTAACTCAATCAAGAAAGAGAATTGACTTTATGGTTTATATCATTACCATTGTAATCATTAGAGCTTAATGGTTTCATGGGTTTCAATCATATTATCCCATTAAGGTACAAGTAGCCTGATTACCTTTGATTACAACATGTATTAATTAACTAATCACTTTGTCCTTTAACCACTTTAAGTACCCATGGGGTTAGGTTAATCAACCACCAAATGATCTTGTCTCTTAAGGCCCCAAACGATCTTGACTATCTTAGACCTGAAACGGTCTTACATACTAAACCTCCAAATGGTCTAGGACCGTTTGGATCCTCATGCGGTCTTGGTCTCCCTTGAGACCGTTTGGTAAAGTAGACCTCAAAAATCGTTTGCTAAAGTAGACCTCCAAGACAGTTTGCTAAAGTAGACCTCCAAGACCATTTGCTAAAGTGGGAGGTGAAGACCGTTTGCTCATGGTTGACTTTTGAAACCGCATGACTTCAACAAGTTTTGAAACCGCATGCACTCAACCGATTTGGACCCCGCATTAACCTAAACGGTTTGCGATCGTTTGGTCCCAAACGGTCTTGAGACTGTTTGGTCCAAACCACCTCAAAACCGCAAGGACCACTTATGGTTCCAACTCCTCAAATTGAATTAGGGTTTCCAAGGTTGATCCCCTCAATGATTCAATACATGTAATCAATCATCAACTGGACCTTTCACCATCATTCAATTGAGTTAATTAGATCAACCCTCAACTTATTTGACCCTCAATTAACCCTCAATTGGTCATAAGTTAGGGCTTGAATCAATTGGATTAGGGTTTGGAATCGATGACCCTTCAACATAATTCAATGTGAGTCTAATTGATTTGAACCCATTGAACCATCATCCAATTTGGTCATGACCTGACCCCAAACAGTCTTGAGATCATTTGGATGACCTCCAAATGGTCTTGAGACCGTTTGCTCAAGTCAACACCAAAAACTAAGTCAACTAATTATGGTTTGGACCATTGAGTTGATCACCAAATCAACAATTAATTACACTTCAACTTAGAACCTTTGGATCTTCAATTGGTCAATCATGCTTAACCCTAGACCTCCAAACGGTCTTGGGTGATCACCAAACGATCTTGAGACCATTTGGGTGATCCCCAAATGGTTGTGAAATCGTTTGGGTCACTCAACCCAAGTCTCAACTTTATTCAATTATTAAATCAGAAATTAACCCGATTAGGGTTAAGATGGTTGATGGACCTTTAATTAGTGAACCACTTGGTGTTAATTGATAATTATTGATAGGTGATTAGTCTACATTATTCTCAACAGACCTCCAAATGGTCAATGCCTGGTCAACACCACCAAATGGTCTTGGACTGTTTGCTTCTATGTGGTTTGGATGAAACTGTTTGCAATCAAACGGTTTGAAACCGTTTGCTAAAGTTATTTTCTTTGGATAATCATCAAAGTTAACGTCATCATATTCTTCCTAAGAACAACCAAGAACTATTTCTATTCTTCATGGAGGTTATAGCAATTAACCAAAGGATCATCAAAGAAGGAAAAAGCCAACGATTATTAAGGGAATGGATGCATTAGCAATGCTTAAGTTATAAAACCCACCTCTAGAACTGATCCAGAGCTCCAAGCTCCGCAGATTTAATGGTGGATTGAGCTCCATCAGTTTTCCAAGGTTCGTTCTTCAATCTTTGGATGAACAAGGTGGCAAGAAAAGGAAATCGTGTGAAAAACACCATGAATCTAACCTTGTTTTATGGTTTCTACCACGAATTCGAGGTAGGAGATGATCCAAACTTACCAACAGGTTTGGTCATCCTTCCTCTACTCCAGAGCTCTTCCTTGGTCAGTCAAATCAAGGTGATGAAGAAAAGAACTAAGAGAAACGATCCTTTGTGTTGTTGGAAAAGATACATATATATATATTTATGGATTTTCAAGGAAAATGGAAAAAGAGGTTTATCTCCATTTATTTCCAAATAAATTTCCACCAAACTTCCTCCAATCTTTTTCCACGTATCCACCTTCTAATACCTTGCAAAACCCCTTCATTATCCAAGGTTTAAAGGAAAAGGAACTAAACATCTTAAAAAGATGTATATGAATATCCACCCTTTTATTGTATATTGCTTTATATATTATTAATGTGAATAACTTCCACCTCAACCAAGCTCTTTTTGGTGCCCAAGCATGGCACAAGCTTGTCCAAACTATTGCAAACACATCCTCCAACTTTTGGTTGAAGGGCTCTGTTACGACCCATATCAGGGTTAGTTAATAAATACCTCAAATTACGTGAAACACCTCAATTAGTGTTGAGTATCAAATTAAATATCATGGTTAATCAAATAAGTTAATATGGGAATCAATGGTTGAGATTGAAACATCTGAGGTAATTAATGTTAATGGCTATGATGATCGTTAGGTTAATTAAGTTGAGTTGAGTACTCACTGTTGCAATTAGTGTTTTGACCAGTTGTGAAAATCTAGTTAACATAATTTTGTGCCTTGAGAAGGTAGAGAAGTTTGTGCTTGATTGGATGCAAAAGAAATCATCCAATTTGGACCCCCGAGGCCATAGTTATGGCAATTTTAAGAATCCTGGACTGAAATGCAATTTTTCCAAATTGATTTGCATTAAGTGGGTCGGCTACCCTTTCCTTTGTTTTATTTCTTCACTTATCCGCCTTCTTCTTCACTCACCCGATAGAACAGTGAGCGACCGCTTTAGAAGCGGCGCACATCAGGGATCCACGGAGGACGATGGGCAGGGTGATTAGGGCTCCTTGAGCCAAGCTTCCACACTGCCTACCTTATTTTCTCCTTCCCCTTCCCTTGCTCTACCCACGACTCCAACCACCAGCTGGGTGGCACCCTACCTACAGCCATACCGCAGCACAGAGTTGCGGCCAAGCAGCTGCGGCGCCGGCCAGGGACCCTTCAGGCCCGTGCAGCACCACCAGACGCCTTCCTTGACTCCATTTTCGCGGTCCAAACAAGTAGCCGCAGCTCCCCACCTCCATCACGCCACCTACACCATGAAGCAGCAAGGGCGGCACCCCCTCTTGCTGTTGATTTCAGTCATGGCCAGGGGCTGTTTTGGGCATGAGGAGTAGCTCCAAGAAGCCCTCGACCTCAGCTATGAGGCCCTAGCCCAAATCCAAAGCCCTAGTCGTTGATACAACACCTAGCCATGGACCCTCTCTAATCTGTGCGTGAGAAGGGTTATGCTGTGAGCTGTAGGTTTGAACCAGGGACATTTCTTCCTGGGAAATACTGTGAAGATGGCGCCAATGTGTTCAGCTCTGGTCATGAGGATAGAGCAAGCATCCACAGCCATTTGTTCATTTTAGCAATCAATTGGAGTTTAGTTAGATTTACAGCAAGGCCAGTTATCAATCGGCCGAGTTCCTTTATTTAGTATATCGAACAACATTTTGATCGGCCGAATTGGGTGTGATTTGGCCGAGTTTCCCTTTATAGGTTATCAAGCAGGGTTTTGATCGGCCGAGTTGCAGGTGGATCGACCGAGTTTCCAGCTGATCGGCCGAGTTCCCAGATTGGTCGGCCGAGTTTCAGTACTGTGAGTAGTAGTTCATTCAGAAATCATTATTTAACTCAATTTAAATGCTTAATTGCTTCTGTATCAGTTAGTATAACTTTTAAACAGTGTAATACATACAATAGAGTATGCTAGATTCATTGGAACTTGAAATACTTAATATGCTTATTGAAAATGATGTAATTTCCTGTATTATAGTTGCAATGTATTTGCTGATTTAAAAATAGATGTTTAGCATCGAAACTGGATAAATGATACTGAATCATGTTTAAGGATGACAAAGGATATATATATGTGCTTCATGTGATATTCAGATTGTGCAATAAGTATGGAATGTGATTTTCCTATTTAAATGGTTATATGTTAATCAGTTAATAGACTTAGGTGCCCTAACACCGTAGAACCCCTTTGATAGATCTGCTTCTTAGGGGTGAAACTCGTTTTGCAACATTATCCGTGCGGAGTCATGGAGACACGAGGACAGAGAGGCAGTGTCCAACAACAACGCGTGTGATGTCACGGTGGCACTGGAGAAAATTGGGGGTTATTGCAACAAGATCCGTGCGGAGTCATGGAGGTAACCCCGTGAGACTCTCCGCCTGTGTACTCAGGTTAGAGGAGGAGTCTAGAGCACTCGATGTAGTGCAGTGAGGCAGATGAGCCTAGGGTCCTGTGGCAGAGCAGGGCTGGCGTCAGACTTAGCATTTCCCGGGTGTGTCGCTAAGTCTTGTACGGTGGGATCATAGTTCGCTACGGATCTTCATATGCAGGGTACACTGCATATGATTAGGGCATAACAATAATATAAATATGTAAGCATATAGGATCAAAATAAATTAATATATTCGAACTTTTGTGCCAATTATATATATATCTGTTTATTTGTTTAAATAACTGTTGTTGCATAGAAATGTGATTATTATCTGCAAATATGCTATGTCATTAGAACTGCCCTGCTTGTACTGCACTTATGTTTTATTTCAATTTTGTAAACCTGATGAGTTGTTTAGTGATAGCTAAGTGAAATGCTATTCACTGAGAGAGTAGGCTCATACCTCTACTCAAAACATTTTTAGGTCATCAACATCACAAGAATCTGGAGGATCCTTTCATCCTAACACTCAGTCTGTAGAAGGTTTATGTAGTTAGTAGTTAGAGGTCTCTTAGTCCTTTCCCCTCGATCTTTGGGACAAGGTGTGGGTGAGAGAGAATGTGTATAAAGATGTAAATTAACTGTTATGCTTTATTTTATGTCGAACAATTTAATATGCTGTAGACTCTATTTATATTGCTAGTCAGTTTAATAAAAATGCTTCCGCAGTTTGTTTAGATTTAGTTTACAACATAAATCAGGTTAACTTTTAATGTCTTTAAAAATGTTTTAAAAGATTTGAGTGGTTTGACTTGTGTGTAATCCCTCCGTTGCACCCTAATCTCGTGATTTGTGGGTAATGCAAGATCGGGCTATGACAGGCTCCATAATTAATATATTTCTTTTTGCATTAAGTTATATTAAAGAGCCATATTATGTTTAAATCTTGATTGTTCCATATCAAGATTCTCTCTCTCCTCCATGATCATTCAAATGAGGCGCCCTTCTCATTTTATTTGATCTTCTTGATGCCAAGAAACATGAGAGACCCTCTAGAGGTGACATTTTGCATATTGAACCCTAGGTTTTGGGTAAATTGCATATTACACCAAAACTAGGTTTTAATGCACAAGGATTACTCTACAAGCTATATCTTGATGTCCAAGCTTATGGAATCCATACCACCACATCATATACATTCTTTTGATGTCTCAGCATTAGAGAAACATCTTAACATGTGCAATTTGCAAGTTAACCTATCTACTTGGGTAATTTGCAGTTTAGTCCCAAGTTAACAAAACAATGTTTCAACATTATTCAAGAAGGACTGAAATTGAAATATAGGTTCCTCAAAAGCCTTAATTACATTTCAAAGGATAAACACAAGCATATAATCACTTAATTAAGAAAAACACCTAGGGTTAGTACATTACCCAGGTCAGGGATATTACAATGTTCCTAGTTTCATACATGATTTAACAGAATTTTGGATAATGTGTTGATATATTAGAATAATTTTGATATTAAATGGTTAATTTAAATCTTTTTATAAGCCAGAACTTAGGTCGAGGAAAAAGACTAACTCCCGTGCATGACAGGGGTATTAGGTCTTATGAGACATGTCGTATGATAATCTAAAGTACACATCATGGTCTCCTTCCTATGGAAGAGAGGTTGATGGACATCAAACACCACCTAGATCCTTTCTCCTTCTCTTCTCAACGGTTTCACATAAAATAAAGTTCATTGAATTCACAAGATCACACCAAACTCAACAAGCCATAGGTCACCATTATCATGGAAGAGTTAAATAATGCCCAAATCGTGTCAATTCAAAGGAGATAGGGAAGAGTGGTTAGCAAGATTCTGCTAATCTTTAGGCATATATAAGGCATCATGAAATTATGTCATCAACCTCATAGCATACCCCTTCGCTCAAATCCTATTTAGATTCTTAGAGACCCCTTGATAGATCCATATTACTTGTTGATTATTGGGACCCCATAACGAAGATGTGGGTTGAATTCAACCAATTCATCATCCTTAGAGGTTTGTAAGGTCCCCAAAGGGCACCCAACCCTCACAAAAACTGAACGATAACCCAATATCTACACTCATGAACCTACCCTGCATCCATGAAGTAGCTCACTGGGGTGATACTATAAGGTCCTATCTATGGGTCATGAGTGATGGAAGAGGATCTCCAGGATCCCAAAAACCTTCTCCAACTGCAAGAGTGCACATGAATTTGGTAATATTCTCTTTTCCCAATCCTCATTTGTGTTTGTTAGAATCTGACTTTAGAGTAATCATCTTTGACCATCTCCTAGCAAGACATGGGTTTGTGTAGCTTTGTTGAAACATTCTACTACTAGGGAGACCTGATGCATGGGTTTTTAGTAATTGACACAAGCATATTTTCCTTAATTTCATGTGTTGATTTGTCATTTATTTGATAAATTATGCATGAAATGATATCAATGGTCTGTTCTATCTGAATGCATCAAATTGTATGATTTTTATTGTTCAAGATGGTTTAATGTTCATCTCACTTACTTATCCACGTTCTTGTGCATTTTCAGGTACAATCGAGCTTCACAGACTCGGTACTACTGACACTATGTCAGTACTGGACCAGAAGACACACACATATTTGATGCTACTAATACCCAAAGTCAGTAGTACCGAACTACATCAGTAAAGCACAAGGATGTACCGAGTCCACAAATTCGGTACTACTGAGATGGCATCAGAGAGGTATGTTCGAGCGACCTAAAGACTCAGTGCTATCATGACAAGTTGATAGTACCGACAATGTGATGAATCATGACTACCCTACAAACCCAGTATTACTAACTCTCCAGTCAGTACTATTGGGTTTGCCCGATCAGGCAATATGAAGAGTGCACTCTAGTCCAATGGTTGGCATTATTTTGCACCTTAAGTGATTCCTAGGACTTGAGGGGAGTTTGGCCAGATAAAAGGAGACAACTGTTTTCCATTGTATGACATTAGCGAGAGAGGAGAGAAGAGCAAGGAACCAAAGGCTTCATCTGGGATGATCTGAGAACCTCCATAAGGTGAATCGACAGCCAAGACAATAGATTGCACGCACGACGTAGGGGATCATCCAGATCAGCCATTCTCTAGGGGTTACTTTAGTTTTTCTAATATTTCCCACATTTTCTCTCTTTCTTGACCACGTATTCATCAATGAAAACCATGCGAGGCTAAAGCTCTTGATTCTTAAGGATCCGAGAGTACCCGAGATATGCATTGTAATTGATTTCCATGCATGAATATCATCTTTATCCCTATTTTTTGGATATAAATCTACAGGATTGTCTTGTTCCATTTATGCTTGATCACCATAGATAGATTATCAAACCCTTAATCATTTCAGGAGAGAGGTAAAGGGTTGGAAAAACATAGATTTACTCGCTTATTGCTCCCCTTGGGAAAGGTGAAGAATAAATGGGAGGAGAAACCCATAGATTAATCATAAATCACCTAACTAATCAACCAATTACTATGGAAATGGGATTGGCATTAGAATAGGTAGCGAACTACACTATGGGAGTGGGTAATTTTGGCTACAGGCTCTTTATCTAGGGATAGGGGTAATAAATATTAGTGTGTGGAATAAATTGTGATGTTATCTGCAGTGAATCCATTGTCTTGAGGAATTCCCTTAATTCTGAGTAACTTAATCTTTAAGTTTGTTTTGTTCTACAATTGTTTCTGTTCAATCAAATCAATTCACTTTCACCACCGTAGCTGATTAGACCATAATTAGTAGTAGTTTTTTGGAGGATGTTTCCCTGTGTTTGACTCGGGCCTCGAAAAGGCCTATATTACTTCAATACGTTCACTTGCGTATAACGCACGGTAAACACGTGTCAAGTTTTTAGCACCGTTGTCGGGGGAAACGGTAACATCTAGCACTACGAGTGTTGTTGTCGGCCACTCTAGGCCAACCCTTTTATTTTTATTTTATATTTATTTATTTTTCACTTAAAGCAGAATCATAACATCATTATTATTTCTAGCTCCATTATCATGTTCTGACAATTCTTTTGCTACTTTTAGGTACTAGTGTATGGTGCATACTCGAGCCCAATATTACAGAGAGCCATCTTTACTGAGTTTTGGGAAAGAAGAACTCCTTCACAGAGATAGGGAATTTGGAAGATCTGTAGATATATTCAACTAAACTCCACCACATACACCTCCACCTAAAGGACCTAAAACACAAGAGGAACTTGATTCAGTAGAAATCGGTGATGGAGCAAAAGAGCAGACGATATGGGAGAGGATCAGAGCCTCTTCCTCAATAGCTCAAAATAGACCAATCAAAAGACAAGCCATCTGTTTGGGTAGCTACAAGATCGATCCAAGGTTGATCTCTTTAGTCAAATCCCAAGCTTTTCATGGCCATAGTTCTGAAGACCCGATGGTTCACATTAGTAACTTTGTTGAGAACTGTGATATGGTAAAAATAGATAGAGTACCATTGACTGTCATATATCTGAAATTATTCTCATCATCTCTAATAGACAACACAAAGTTGTGGTTTCAGAATCTCGATGATGAGTGTATCGAAACGTGGGATCAGATGATTGATGCTTTCTTTGAGTGTTACATTCCTTCATAGAAGACAAATGACTTAGTGAAGAAGATCCATAATTTTAGATAGAAGGCCAACAAATCCTATTCTGAAGCATGGTAGAGGTTCCAAAATATGCTGCAAAAGGTACCTTATCATGGTATTAATTTGTTGGGGCGAGCAAAGATCTTCTACTATAGTCGGCACAAGGGAGAGAGAACAATGCTTGACAGTGCCGGAGTAGGGTTCTTCCTAAAAAAAAAACCCATCTGCTATCATGAGATATTAAAGAACATGTCCTAGAACCAGTCATGGGGTGAGAAGAGAGAGCTTCCGGCAACCATAAAAAGTGTCATTGAGTCCAAGGTCATCTCTGCAGTAAATGAGAAGCTAGACTTGATTGCTAAAAAGTTGTGTACTAACGACGGACCACCTTCCTAAGAAGAAGATGAAGAGTGCAAGTTTGTGTGCCAACAACAGTAGTATAGGAGCAATGACTATGCATGGAGAAAGGATCTTAAGTTTTCATGGAAGGATCCCAACAATTTAGAACAAGACCCATCTCAGGTGCAACAACCCAAGTCACAATAGTTCGATGGCCAGGCACAATATCAACAAGAAAAAAACAAGATTGATCGTATTGAAGAAATGCTTGGAAAACTGATCAGTCAGAATGAAGTGCTTATAGGTCAAACTTAGAGAGAACTCCAGAACCAAGGGGCATAGAGCCACATAATAGAAACTCAGATCTCTCAAATAATAGTGAATGTGGGTACATTGAAGAAGCCAAACCAGTAGGGGTTTCCAGCAAATACTAACATGCCTTTTGGAAATCAACATGTCAACGTAGTCCTATTCCACAATGGAAAGACACTATGGAATGAGGCACCATCAAGCTCAGATGCAGGTGAAGTTACAAGAACAAAAACTCAGACTGTGACAACATATGTAGATAAACCAGACGTGTTGGAACAAGAGAAGACAGATGAGGAGCACACTACTGAGGTGGAGGATTCAAGATCAAAAGTTTATCTCCCACCTCACCAAAGGACATCAGTCCAAACAACTTGAAGGCAATCAAAGAAGATAGGCAGTCCCAGAAATTTTCAGATGGCTTCAAGAAATTATTTGTTAATATTCCACTTGTTGATGCATTTGAGCGAATACCATCATAGGGAAAGTTCTTGAAAGATATAATCAATAAGAAGAGAAGGATACCTGAGGCTGATGTGGTGGTGTTAAAGGAGCAGGGGAGTGCTTTTATTATGGGAGCACTTCCTCCTAAAAGACAAGATCCATGTTGTTTCAACATCACATGCATCATCAGAAAGACCAAGTTTGGTGACGCTCTATGTGACTTAGGGGCTAGCATCAGCCTCATGCCTTTTTCGACTTTCAAGAAGCTAGGTCTTAAGGAGACTAGGAAAAGTAGTATGACTATTGAATTGGCAGACAACTCTGTGGTCAGACCATGTGACATTTGTGAAGATGTTCTAGTGAAAGTGGATATATTTGTTTTTCCTGCTAATTTCATGGTAATGGAAATGCAAGAGGATTAAGGGAACAAACTCTTGCTAGGCAAGCCATTCCAAGCCACTGTTTATATGATTCTTGAAATGGGTAGAGGACGTCTGACCATGGGTACCCATGATGACCGGTTCAAGATTAAGATGCCTGAGCACTCAAAAGAAAGAGGGGATACATCACAGTGCAACATGCTACATCACATGGAGGGCAAGATTTCTCTATGTCTGGGGAAGCCATTCCTTGACATGGCTCATGTGAGACCAAGGTGGAAAAAGACACTCTAGCAGTTGATATAATGGAAAACACCAAGGTGATCTTGTTAAAAGAAGCAATTTGTCACCCAGATGATAGAGAAGAAGGCTATGACCCGATTATTGTAGAGGAGGTCACTGTTGATTCCTTGATGCAGACATATCCACAACTACCCTTGGAAGCATGATTGATGAATAAAGTAGAGGACAACACATACAACCGCTCTTTTGAGGAGTGTGTATTGATACTGAAGGCGGTACCTTGTTATTATACAAGATATTTTGAAGATTTGGGACCACCCCCCACTACTACTAGTCCCATCTCTGCTAAGCCCGCATGAATTGGAACTGAAGATGTTTCTTCCATATCTGAAATATGTCTTCCTGGCTGGAGAAGAGAAAATCCCAATGATCATATCATTGTCCTTGAGCGGTGAAGAAGAGAAGCAATACTTGTTGTACTGAAGAACACCAAGCTACTTTTGGGTGGTCCATAGCAGACATCAAAGGAATCTCTCCTAGTTTGTGTCAGCACAAAATCCAACTGGAAGAAGGAGGCTAGGAAATAGTTCAACCTCAGTGATGCCTAAATCTGATCATGACTGAGGTAGTGAAGAAAGAAGTGGGCAAGCTCCTTTCGACATGTACCATTTATGCAATTTCAGATTCTATGTGGGTAAGCCCAACGCAACTAGTTCCTAAGAAAGGGAGATCACTGTCACAACCAATGCTGCTAATGAGTTAATATCAACTAGGTTAGTGATAGGGTGGTGTGTATGCATAGACTATTGATGTTTGAATGTCAGCACTTTAAAAGATCATTTTCCTTTACCTTTCATTAATCAGATTTTGGAACGACTCACCGACCATTCACACTTTTTCTTCCTCAATGAGTATTTTGGTTATAATCAGATTTCAATTGAGCCAAAGGATCAAGAGAAATCAACTTTCACTTGTCCTTATGGCATATTTTCATATAGATGGATGCCATTCAGCCTTTGTAATGCCCCTGCCACCTTCCAACGTTGTATGCTTGCCATCTTTTCTGACATGGTAGAGTGGTTCTTGGAGGTGTTCATGGATGGTTTTTTTGTGTATGGGGAGTCATTCAGTGATTGCATGTACAACTTGGACAATGTTTTACAAATGTGTGAGGACACTCACTTAGTCTTGAATTGGGAGAAATGTCATATGATGGTGAGTGAGGGCATAGTGCTTGGACACAAGGTGTTCAACAAGGGTATGGAAGTAGACCCAATTAATATAGAAGTTTTCTCCAAGCTACCTCCACTGACATCGGTGAAAGGAGTAAGGAGCTTTTTGGAATGTTGGGTTTGACCGTCACTTTATCAAAGATTTTTCAAAAATTGCTAAACCTTTGTTAGAACTGTTGGAAAAATACACTAAATTTTCTTTCGATGAACGATGCTTGAATGCCTTTGAAGTACTAAAGGAGAATCTTAGCCCCACACCTATTGTGTAAGCTCCTAATTGGAGCCTACCATTTGAGTTGATGTGTGACACATCAGATTATGCAGTAAGAGTTTTTTTGTGTCAACACAAAGATAAGGCTCCTATAGTCATATATTATGCATCCAAAACCTTGAATGAATCACAACTTAATTATACAACCACAAAAAAGAACTCTTAGAGGTTGTTTTTGTGTTTAAGAAGTTTTTACAATACCTAGTTGGGGCTAAGGTGATTGTTTGGACCGACCATGCTGCCATCAAATACCTATTACAAAAGAAAGATGCAAAACCTATATTAATTAGGTGGATTTTACTTTTATAGGAATTTGACATAGAAATTAAAGACAAGGAAGGGGTGGAAAATGTGGTAGCAGATCACCTATCTAGGTTGGAAAGAGTGAATGAAAAATGTGTAGATATCCCTATTGTTGAGGATTTTCCAGATACATTTTTTTACTATTAAGACCAAGGATCCCTGGTTTTTGGATATTGTCAATATTTAGCCTGCAAAGAGATGCCTGTGGATTAGGGGCCCCAAGAAAAGAAGAGATTTTTCCATTCATTGAGGTTTTACATCTAGGATGACTTGATTCTTCTTGAGCAATGTAGGGATAGACTGCTGAGGAAGTGTGTACCTGAATGTGAGGTTGAGAGCATTTTGTCACACTGTCATTCTTTACCTATAGGAGGGCATCACACTAGCTCTAAGACTATTGAAAAAGTTTTAGAGAGTTAGTTCTATTGGCCAACACTATTTAAAGATGTATATGATTTTGTTCATCATTGTGATGCATGTCAATGTGCATGTAACATTTCTAAGTGACATGAGATTCCACTAAATGTGTTTCAAGAGGTTGAAGTGCTTGTTCCAATGGGTATTATTTTCATGGGCCCATTTTGTCATCTAATTCTAATCTCTACATTTTACTTGTGGTTGACTATGCATATAAGTGGGTGGAAGCAATTCTAACCCGCACCAATGACACTCAAGTTGTGTGCATATTTTTGAAGGATAACATTTTCTACAGATTTGGTGTTCCCGGACTAATTATTAGTGATGGTGGATCACATTTCACCAATAGGGAATTTGGAGCCTTATTGAGTAAATATGGGGTGAAACACCGACTGGGTACTCGTTACCATCCATAGGTGCAAGGTCAAGTTGAGGTGTCCAATATAGAAGTGAAGAAGATTTTTGAAAGGACAATCTCAACTAATAGGACAAATTGGAGTTATGTTCTTAATGACGCTCTTTGGGCATATAGGATGGCCTATAAATCACCTATAGGAACGATGCCTTTTAGTTTGGTTTATGGAAATGCTTGCCATTTACCAATAGAGCTTGAGCATAAGGCAAAATGGGTATTGAAAAAGCTAAATTTTTGGATTGGATGAAGCAGGAAGAAAGAGACGTCTAGAGCAGAATGAACTAGATGAGCTTATGATGGATGCTTACAAAAGTTCTAGGATTTATAAGGAGAGGATGAATTAGATTCATGATAGACATATCTTGAATAGGGTGTTTCTCCCAGGACAAAAGGTTCTTCTTTTTAATTCTCGACTTAAGTTACATCTGGGTAAATTGAGGTCCAAATGGAGTGGACCGTTTGTGATTGAGTAGGTTTTCCCCATGGTGCAGTGAAGATTATAGATGGGACTAGGTCATTCCTTTTTAATGGCCAGAGATTGAAGCACTACTTTGGTGGGGAAGTAGTGCCAAGAATGGAAGAAATGCAACTTGTGGCAATCCATTAGATTCTTGCTCTTAGGAACATCTAGTCTAGGATGTTAAACAATGGCGCTTGTTGGATGACAACCCAACCATGATTTCTCTCTGTTTAGTTTCATTTTAGCATTGTAGTTGTCTTTCCATTCTTATTTCTTGAAAAAAAAGGTACCTTGACTTGGTTGTTGGAGTGTACAGATTATACAGAGTTGGTACTACTGAGTCCCAAAGTTTGTAGTACCAAATTCACATAAGTAAGTCATCTGCAAAAGAAAGACAGACATAGTACTACCGACTCTCCTATTCAATACTACTGAGTCTCTAAAGACTTTTGAGCGCCTATAGATAAACACTCGGCAGTATCGACATTTGAGTCGGTACTACTGACTTTTTGGCACATCCAGGCTCGAAACACCGAGATGAAAATAAAACAATATTGAGAAAAAATTTCCAACTCAGTACTACTAACCAAAAAGTCAGTAGTACCGACATATGATGTAAAAAATCCATGGACGCTCGATTCAATGGTGGATGCAATCTTTGTGGAACTTTCGATAGCATCGATCTATGTCTTAAGTTAATACTACTGACTTGGACTTGGTACTACCGACTCCGAGCAATCCATGCTCAAGACATCAGCAAATGTCAGTCATCGATACATCCGAGCCATGGATTTGTGCTTGCAACTTGGTACTACCAACATAAAAGTTAGTAGTATCGACTCTGCTCAACTCATCTATATAAGGAGGGTGGTGAATCCATTTTCTCCACACCACTTCTTCCACTCCTCCTACAACTCAGAGAAAAGTTTCACTGGGCGTTGAAGATCTTCACTGAGCCTCTCTTTCCTCATCCTCCTTCTGGCATCATCATCATGGCACCAAGGAGAGGCCCGTCTACATTAGAAGAGCAAGCAGAGTTGGTCCCTCAACCAACACACATCCAACATCCATCCTTGGAGATCAAGAACGTTTATGAAGAGCTTCATACGAGGATGATAGTGCCAACTTGATATGGAGATCATGCTTTGATGGAGCAAGTGGGCTTCACCAACAACATGTGATGGGTGTGTCAGAAGTAGTTAATGGATGGAGACAATCCTTTCTTCAACAAATGGCAGACTTACCCATAACTCATCCTCGAGTTCTTGGCATCGTTGGAGGTTCTTGTTTCCACCGAGAAACAATTAAGAGGTGAATGGAGGGAAGGCAAAGTCAGTTTTTGCCTCTTCAACAACAACTACTCCATCACTCTGTGGGCAGTCAACCACATCTTCAATTAGGCTCATGTCCCAGAACACTTGGCCCCTTCAGATTTTGACTATGACCTGGATTGGGAGGAGATGACTGAGGTTCTAGAAGGCTTTTGCATCAGCTAGAATGTCAACTTTGTCACTAACATCGAGCACCCCTTTGCTCGAGTTATTCACCACCTCTACACCAACACTATCTTTGCTCGTTCTGGCCAAGCCGAAGGGAAGGTTCAAAGGACGGACCTCTATTTCCTCTATAGGCTATTGGAGAGAGAAATCATCAACTTTGGGGCCTTCATTCTCCACCATATGCTCTCATCACCCCAATTGTGCTGCACCTCTGCCTTTTCTTGTCAACCCTCGCAATGATGGAAAATACAAAGAAACTAGACCTCCAACACTTCAACAAGGCTAGCCTCCTCAGCTTACACCATAACATGGTGTATGCAAGCTACACACATCGATGATGGTTCTGGGAGTGTAGCCTCCCCGACGCCATCTTCAACCTGTGAGGAGTAGTCCATCTTCAGTGGCTACTGGGCGAGGGAGAGGAAGAAGATGAACCCAGTGCAGTAGACCATGAAGAAAATATGCAGCACAGTGATGATGGTGACTCTAACGACGATGTTGAGGAGGTGGAGCCCACCATCCCCATTACTTGAAGAGCGGTCCCGTACAAAAGGGCCTGCACCTATGTTGCCTTGACTTCATCTTCCCTGCCCCCTTCCTAGGAGGAGCAAGACCCATACAGCATTGCGGGTATGTATGGGATGCTGCAGGAGATCCAGATAAGACAACAACATCATTAGGCAATGCTGACTGGTGTTCAAGAAATACAAGGTCATTTGTACCAAAACCAGCATGCAATATATGATAATGAATGCCTTCTCTTGGCCAACCAAGAGAATGTTCACATGCACCTGTAGCAGATGAAGCAATATCAAAAATCCTTCTTCAATCATTACTGGAACCAGGGGTACTTTGGAGGGTACCCGCAGCCACCACAGATTCCACCATCAGATCTATATTTTCAGGGGATGTTTCCTCCCCATGACCCCAACATGCCACAACCACCTCTCCATTTTGAGAAATGGTACAATTGTTCCTCCTCTTAAGTGTGAGTATTGACTATGTGGACATAGTCTTATTCCAGCTTGTGGGGTTGTTGGAACAACATTCTATTTTAGTTCTTATTACATTTTTATCTCAGTTGTTTTATTTTTATTTTGGTTTATGAAATATTAGGATCCACACCTATCTAGTGTAATCATGGAGCAGTAATTTATGGTTGTGTATGTCAAATAGATTGTATTCATAGATGTTTGTGCATATAAATGGTTATGTCTTTATAGCTTAATTACGACATCTTTCCACAACACCACTTGAGGAAGTGTTTGGTTAAGTGAGATTTAGGATATAGGATATGAATGAACATCTAAATCAACTGGGAATGTGAATGAAGATGTTGTTCAGCCTAAGATGATCAAACCTTTAACGAGATCTTAAACAGAAATATAAGAGATAAATCTCAAGATTATCTTGTGCACATGTCATTAAACAGGGGCATATCATAATCCTATGAAAGCCTTTGTCTCTTAATTATGTGATTCCATCCATCTTTTCCATCCAATTTTAACTCACCACCTCAAGATGAATGAGCACTCCAAATTATTTCTTTTGATTGCATTGCATGGCATAATAGGTGACATGATATATTAGGTTATTCTTTCTTGAATTTGAATAAAATTTGCATTTGTATGCATTAACAACTTTAGTGCATACCATCTTAGTGGCATAGGAATTGCATGTAGATTACATACATTTCATAGCACTCATTTCTTTTTGGCATGTGGAATGTAGTATCCATTTATGAAGATTGAAGAAGGGACATATCTTCACATCATAAAAAAGAGCGAAAAAGAGTACAAACTGAAAGCCCAAGCATAAACCCAATCATGCTGAAGATAAGAAAAATTATGGGCTAAAAAAAACTAATATCAAAATTTTCTTAGGGAGAAAGGATGTCCTTGAGTCTTCTTGAAGAGATGAATTAATCCACAAGACACAATTTTCTATTTTTGTTAGTCTCAATCTTTATGAGATAGCTTCATACATGCATCATGTGTTAAAAAAAGAAAAAAAAGACAATAGGCATTAGGATTCGTGCATTACACTCTTTTCACTCATGGAGGTCATCATTCTATTTGCATAAATATGTTGGATGTACTTGTGATTCTTCAATTGCCACCCATCTCATATCATTAATTTCTCTCATTGGTAGGCCACTCAAATGATTTATCTCCTCATCCAATTTTATAAGGAGATTTATTTCCAAGTAGTTGGTAGTTAGGAGAGAGCAATTTAGACTAGGGATCACATAATGCACCAAGAGAATGCCTGGATAATTATGACATTAACTTCTTTCTTAATAGTGTTCATTGATCAAAAGGTGGACATCTTCTATGGAATTTTTTGGTCGCTGTATGGCAGTTATTGGTTCAATGGTCATTGAAGGCCGATTTAGGGATTGTTTGGTGGACATGATTAAGAAAAGAGTTCATGTGTTATAACCTTCTACTGACATACACTAAATATATCTAAGGGAGTGTTGCTCGAGGACGAGCAACATTTAATCTTAAGGGAGTTTGATGCATGGGTTTTTAGTCATTGACACAGGCATATTTTCCTTGATTTTATGTGTTGATTTGTCATTTATTTGATCACTTATGCATGAAATTCTATCAATGGCATGTTCTATCTAAATGAATCAAATTGTATGATTTTTACAGTTCAAGATGGTTTAATATTCATCTCAATTACTTATCCATGTTCTTGTGCATTTTCAAGTACAATTGAGCTTCACATACTCGGTACTATTGACATCAAAAGTCAGTGGTACTGACTTCACGTCAGTACTAGACCAGATTATACATAAGATTTGATACTACTGACACCCAAAGTCGGTAGTACCGAAACTACATCAGTAAAGTGCAAGAATGAATCGTGCAAACTCGATACTACTGAGATGGCATCATAGAGGCATGTTCGAGTGACCTGAAGACTCAGTGCTATCGAGACAAGTCGATAGTATTGACATTGTGATGAATCACGACTACTCTAGAAACTCAGTACTACTAACTTTCTAGTCGGTACTATCGAGTCTACCCGATCAGGCAATCTGAAGAGTGTATTTTAATCCCACAGTTGGCATTATTTCGCACCTTTAGTGATTCCTATGACTTGAGGGGAGTTTGTCCAGACAAAAGGAGGCAACCATTTTTCATTACACGACATCAAAGAGAGAGGAGATAAGATAAAGGAATCAAAGGCTTGACTCGATATGATCCGAGCACCTCCTGAAGGAAAATCGGTAGCTCGAAAGATAACATATTGCATGTACGTCATAGGGGATCATCTGGATCATCCATTCTCCAGGGGTTACTTTAGCTTTTCTATTATTTCACACATTTTTATCTTTCTATACCATCTATTCATCAATGAAAACAATGTTAGGCTAGACCCCTTGATTCCTTAGGATCCAGGAGTAGCTCGGATATGCATTGTAATTGATTTCCATGCATTAATATCATCTTTATCTGTATTTCTGGATATAAATCTATGAGATTGTCTTGATCTATTTATGCTTGATTACCATAGGTAGATTATCAGACCCTTAATCATTTTAGGAGAGAGGTTAGGGGTTGGAAAATCATAGATTTACCTATTTATTGCACCCCTTGAGAAAGGTGGAGAATAAATGGGAGGAGAAACCTAGAGATTAGTCGTAAAACACCTAAATAATCAACCAATTACTATGGAAATGGGATTGGCATTTAAATTAAGTAGTGAACTACACTACGGGAGTGGGTAGTTCTGGCTAAAGGATCTTTATCCAGGGATAGGGGTAATAAATATTAGTGTGTGGAATAAATTGCAATGTTATCTGCGGTTAAACCATTGTCCTGAGGAATTCTCTTGATTCTGAGTAACTTAATCTTTAAGTTTGTTTTGTTCTCCAATTTTTTCTGTTCAATCAAACCAATTCACTTTCACTGGCCTAGCTGATTAGACCATAGTTAGTAGTAGTTTTCTGGAGAACATTTCCCCGTATTCGACTCATGCCTCAAAAAGGTCTATGTTACTTCGATGTGTTCACTTGTATATAACGCACGGTAAACACAGGTCAAAACCTTCTATTGTTGCTCATCTGCATAAAACCTAGAGTCAATGTGTCAGTTAACCCAAAATGTTTTTGCTTATGCAAGACATGGTGCGGGGAAGAAGAAACAATCTTTGTGGAATAAGACTAGAATGTCATAACATGAGTAAAATTTTGAATCACTACATAGGGGCATAATAGTTTTTTACCTCCTCTCTTATGTCCGACCATATTAAATGCACTGATCTGAGTTGTCCATAACCCATTAGATGGGACACAACTCTATGGTAGATATGGATAATATTATAAATATTAACATGGCACAATTTGATTGGCCCATTAATGATTATTTTAAATAGTCCTAGTTAATTATTGGTAGGTCGTACAGTGGTGAACCTACATATGAAGGTGATTAGAAAAATGTGTAGATCATGAATAAAATAATTTCAGAGAATAATTGTACCTCTAGTTCCAAAAGTAAGGATAATGCATGGTTATGAGATAATCAATGCAAGCAACCCCTAGGTTTGATAAATATAACATTGGTCATGTTGAATACATTTATAACATGATGATGATGAAATATAATGATATTCCAAGATCTTAATCATATTATGATGATAATGATGTTTGATTAGGGTTGCTAGATCATACGAACCATATACATGAGAATTAGGGTTTGATACCCTTATTACTAGTCCCAGTCCAAGATAACTAAACCCTAGCTCAAGAACTAAGTTAGGTTTAATATGAATAATGTGAATACATGGTGACACATTAGTAGTATATATATTTCTGACAATGTTTATTAAATGTTGATTTACTTGAATATTTAAGATGTGGAGAACCAGATGAATGCATCAAAGACGAATAACCTAAGTCATAATGATGAATAGTTAGTTAGATCATTCATTACTTCTTCCCATATATATTAGTTTCTCATGTAAATATCATATAACTCCTTAGAGGGGTCTTATTATACATCTTGTAAACAATCTTTGTTAAATTAGTGAAAATATATTTTTGCTATTTATTTTTTTTAGATATGGATCTTGGAAATTTTGGGTATCGACTTTTGACTTTAAGGTCCATTTGTATTGGGGGATACTCAAAAGTGAGGGTCATTACAATATTACTGCTTGGTTCATACTTAGAAGGAAAACCTTCTTAAACATGAATGAGTTTAAGGTAATTACTCACTCATTGGATGTAATGATATCCATCATGGTTGTCTTACATTAAATTTGCACAACACAAGTATAAACCCTAATTCTTAAAGTAACATATGAGGCTAAACAAAACTGCATCTTTTGATGCAACTTGCAGAAAAGATGATGAAGCATTAATAGACAGACATGTTGTACTATGTAATCTCAATCCTCAAATCATTGAATAGGCAATCTTTTTTAATCATAAAAAACTATCACCTCTTTAAGTATATAGTTACTTGATAAAACTACATAAAATTTTAGGATAGCTTTTAGAATCGTTAGTAGACTATATCTATACTATATAAGAAAACCCAAGTAGGGTCTTCTACATAACTTTTCTACTATTTTTATGGTTTACATAATGATCCTTGTATTATAACCTATACTATATAGGAAATATTAGGGAGTTATTTTATGTAGTTTCTTTATCATTTTAGTTCAAGATTAGTCTTTGATTCTAAAAAGGCAGATGTGAGAGCATAAAAGAGTTTGTATAAAACTTCTTTTAGTTTTCTAAATTAAAAATGAGTCCTTGTGCATTCTAATAAGGCTACATTAAAGATATAGGAGGGTTGAATTATTATCTTACTGTATATGAAAGATCAAGGGAAGGATAACAAGTGGTATTGACCTTAAATAGTTTTTAAAATAACTAATTGGGTTTGTATAACCTAACATGGATGTATATATTGTAGATGTGGGAGATGACATCTATCAAAATCCATGCTCACATCATCCTTTTATAGTTTCTAGAGTTGGGAGGGTGGCACAACTAAAGTTGGAGGAGTTGTTGGACTCGGCCTCTCAAACGTGATTATCAAAGTCAAAGGAGTTGTCGGACATGGCCATTACGACATGACTAACAAGAATGTGCAAGGTAACATTACTGACGTTAAGTAGTAGTCATTGTTATTTTTATCCTTGTTTTTCTCTTATTGGTGATATTCCTCTACTTTTATCTTATTGATCTTCTTCCTCTCTTTTTCAACATGGTGTGTTTTGGCCTATTGTAATTGACTATTATCTATAGTCTTATTTTTTTCTTCTTCAACTAGACAAGGTTATGCAACATTGTATTAATTATCCTGAAATTATTCTAATATTCTCAAACTATACAAGGGTATCCCATAGTTATATAACAAAGCCGGTAAAGGGTTTCTTATGAAATTTTTCTTCTATGTTTTGAATTACATAGTAGTCTTTATATTTTAATATACAATATTTGAAATAGTGTGGGTGGTATTATAGTATAACTTTTTATATTTTTATTTAGAAATTAGTTTTTGATTTTAACAAGGTGTTGTGAGAGTATAGAAGTGTTTTGATGCAATCTTTTTCCTTTAGGTAGTTTATTAACTGGTTTTTGGTTTTGAGTATTCTAAGAAGGCTATATGAAAGATCATGGGAGGGATGCAATGAAATTTAATATTTTAAATATATATTGGTCATTGTCTTACTAGATATGGAAGGTCTATTGGTAAGTTATGCCCGTAGAGCCAATCATATGATGATTGACATGGCATAATTACCTAAAAGGATTTGATTAATAATAACATATATAAAAGGCAAGCTTCCAATTCATCTGTTTCACTCAGTTATGAGGTAATGATGATACAAAGTGAATTTCTAGAGAATTATATTACTCAATGGCGTGTGTTGTCCAGTTCCTATCCTTGTGATGAGATCGTACATATGTTAAGAGTACATATACATATTCTCATTATCTCCAGCATCGGTTGTTATTGTGGAAGGCTGATAGACAACAATAACACATAAGATCAGAGTGTGAGTTGCTTGATGACTAAATCTCATTAGTCATGATATGGCAATATCAAATCAAGCAAATCGATACATGTTAGAGAACAATGTATCATACAGACCCACCTTGAGAGTGACACATGGTTTTGTGGTCACAATCATCTCTCATAGTGAAGGTGGTGGTTGTGATTCTTAGACCTAAAATCACTACACTAGTCACATGTTGTTGGGTACGCTTTGACATCATCAAATGCAATAATAAAACATGGGTTGTTATAATGGTGATGATTGGGTGACTTTGACACATGGGGATAGACTGTGAGTGATAGATATGGGATTTTCCCCTACTATTAGAGTATGATATCCTGGCCACTTGATTAGCGAGACTGTGAAATGCATGCACATGCACGTGTGAATCAATATAAGATATTGAGGTCACATTATCTCAGATAGTCTGCTTTTGGTTCAACAAACATGGATTGAATGTTGAGAGGATGACCAACCATGCCTCGAGTTCATCATGGATATCAGAGATAAAGGAATTATACAATCATTGCAACACCTTACACAGATTGTAGGTCGAAGTTGTTCTCCAATTTTCCATTTCACTTGGGTAGCACTGATGTGTGACTAGGCACCACTCTTTGCTTGTGATGTCATAAGCTAGTTATGGACATTCACTTCCAATGTGATATGATACCTATAGGGTCAAACAAATAGGAACTCATCTAGAAGAGGAGTTTGATCTTGAATGACGATTGGATTGATTACAAAAGTGTCTATGTATTCAATTCACACAACTGATTGCTTGAATGGATGAACAAGTCTGCCAAATGACCATCTCACTGAATGAGACGACCGTTTGGGCAGCCAGATGGGCATCTCATGTAGTTGAGACGACTGTTTGGGGGTCAGGTTGATCATAGATTAATTTGACTAAATTTTGCCCTTGAATCGAGTGGTTCAATATGATTGAACTGACCGGCTCATCCCAACTCACCAGACGACCGTCTGGGTGAGTGAGATGGGTGTCTCGCTAGTGTGAGATGGATCAGTTAGGACGAATGAAAGTTCTGGAGTTTTTCAAACTCATTTCAATTGCACATACTTGGGGTGCAAGTAAATTAATGTGTGACATTAATTAGGAAATGATTTGCCAATTCATATCTGATTGTAAGAGCACGAAATGACCATCTCACTTAGAGAGATGATCGTCTCGCGTCCCAAATGACCATCTCACTTAGTGAAACGACCATCTCGTGTGCAAGATGACCGTCTCGTATGCGAGACGACCATATTGGCTTATAAGATGACCATTTCGGCTGAAGGAAGTTGTGAAACTTCCATAATTGTTGTGAAAATTCAAGATCCTCCGGTCATTTCCACTCCCTCTTTAGCCTCGCATTGGCTGGGGACTGAGAACCTTGACCCTAACCCCTCCTATATATAGAAGGGTACTAGGGTCTTCCCATAGTATAACACAACTACACATATAACTGAGAATCAGTTCCTCTGACAACTGTTGTCCTCTCTGTTTTTGGTAACCAAGAGAGCCTGGGCAAGTCCTAATAGAAAAGGAGGGATATCCAACAGGAGAGAACAACTGAGAAGTTGTCATTGTGGGAGAGCAGGTTGGTGACTAGTACACCAACTGGGAGGACAACTCCCTCATGTCCATTCATGGGGAACAATAGGAGTTCTAGTTGGTCTGTGTGGACTACTCTAGAGGCAGGAGTCCTTTGACTGCTGCTCAGAAAGCAATTGCAACCTATAGTCTGTGGCCAGACCACCAGAGTCATTGTAGAGGTTGTGTAGATAGCTGTGTGCGGTGAGGACCAGGAGCTGCACAAGGACCGTCCAAGAGCAACTTATCAGCAATCGCAAAAAAGTGAGTTTTGTTGCTAGACTTGCTCCAGGACCAGGTATAACTCGCTAAAACCATCCTTCCTATTTCATAGCATTTGACACTATCTTGTTGTTATGGGAATAAAGATAGATAAAATTTTTGTTTCCACTTCTATACTCTGTATTTCTATTTCCGTACAGTGGTATTAGAGCCACGTCAATTTACTATGTTTTAGGATAATCGATATGATCAGATATTAATTTTACTATTTATTTATTACAAACTATGCAAATATTTAAAACTTCTCTCATATGCGTATTTGATCAAAGACCACATAATCCCAAACTAATATATATATATATATACACATACATATATATACATATATATATATATATATGCAATTTACACGCATCACCCTAAAATTGGTTTGATGATGGATGTATAAGCCAATACCCTTTATCTATGTGTGGTTGGATGGTTTGGTTCCTTTTATCTCGATCTACGTACTGAGTGTGACGCCCCCAGATTTTGATTTCTCCAAACCCTATTGGGAATGAGATGTCAGAATCCGAAAACATCATCCAATCATATCCGAGAGCGATGCGGAAGAAATATGCGCATACATGAACATACAACCATTACATACTCAACATTCAACATGTATATTTATACAAGTGAGTTATTACAACACAATTTACAATTACATATTGAATGGAAATTCTACAGTCTAAGAACATGTATGCTAAACTAGGATCTACACAATAGGTACAACCTGGACAACTGCTCACTTCCTTTCTTTTATCCCATGCTAGATCTGAACCTAAAACATACGTGAAACAACGAATCAACACACAAGGTGTTGTGTACGTGGGTAGAAAGATACATACTAATATGTTTGCATAATTGAAATAACTTGAGAAATAAAGATTAAAGGAAAACATTGTCTAAAGCGATAAACAGGTAAACATTCCTTTTATTGCATTCACTTTGATGCAGTTGTACTACACATACTTGCACTTGACTTACATCTAGTGTGGGCAATATAGTATCATCATGCATCTAACATGGGCCAAGGAATCATACATCCATGTTAGGCAACATACATCCACACCAGGCTATGTGCTCTAGTAGCTACAACCCATCATACTCATTTATGTTCTATTAGATTTGGTGAAGTATAACTCATATTAGTTCAACCAAACAATCATATCCAAATACGAGCATTCAAGATATCACATATCATAGGCATCCAGAAAACTAGTCTTATACTTAATAAAAACCCACGTACCTGAGTTCAGAGATTCATATATATCTTTGATCATCTAGATAATCTGGTCATCACCTGATTAATAACAAATATTCATCATTAATACAAGGTTCACCATTATTAATGGTATTTAGGTCCAAATTAGGGTTTAGGCCAAATAGAGGTTCCATCTAATCTTAGGATGGTATCTGATATTTTTCTACTGATCATGCGGTCATTTTAGAGGTCTAGTCCAAATTGCATATTTTTTTGATGCTTTATATATTTTCTAGAACTAAAAAGAGTTTAAAAGCATTAATTTGCTCATTAATAAGGAAAGACATAACATTTTGGCATTATAATCATATTAGAGTCCACGTATGGTTTCTAAGTGATTTTTAGGTTCAAAAATATTTTTCTCAGATTAAATCTCAGCCATTTTCTAATTATGCCATTTAAATGAAAAATTCTCATCTAAAATAAATATCATAGATATTACTATCTCAAAAGACTGATATAAGGATTCTAAAATAAAGAGGGTACTTTTGTGAGTCCAGGGGTATTTTTGGGGGATTTATTGGACATGGGAGCTATTTTTAATCGTATTTCTAAGATTTGTACATTAAATTAGGTATTTACCTTTTCTGGAATTTCATCGGCCATCAGATTCTTGGTGCTGGGCGTTGGATCAGTGCCACGTAGCTCCTGGGGAAGAACTCTGGTCCGCTGTTGGGTCATACATGAGCCGCTTGATTCTTCATTGAAGCGGCTGGTTCAAAGGGGGTCTAGCCTAGGTCAATTGCCTCGACCGCTCAACCTTCTTCACTAGTCACCCAAACGGGTTCTCAGAAATGTGCTTGCCATCGGGGACTCTGTTCTCCTTGTGCAGACAACCGCTGCACAGAGAAATTTGCCACTGTCTTGCGCACAATAGAGTGGTATTCACACCAGGAATGGAAACGAACCCACCTTTAAGAAGGGATGAGCAACCCTGACGGCTCCCTCTTGTATCTGAAATCCCTTCAGACCTCTCCTTGGATCTAGTCGGCCGACGAAGGTGCAGCGACAATGGGGTTTCTTCCCACCTGACCTCAAAATCCACTGCTTCCTCCTCAGCTGATGGCTCTAAAGGGCACCTTCAGTGTGGGCGCATCTCGACGGTGACTCACAACATCAGGGGAAGGGTCCATGGCCCGATGTGGATTCCATCTTGGAGATGCAACAGAGGAGGGCGACACAGATTGGGGATTCACCATCCCAGAACTTGCTCACCGAATCGATACATCTACAAGCCTCTCTTCCTTCTTCAAAATGAGAGGGTAGTCTTCGAAGAGAGTGGGAAAGGCTCCAGACCTATCCCTAAGGCCACCCTCCATTGTCGGAGATGATGAGCTTGGGAGATCGTGATGAAGCTATGCGCAATATGATAACCTCCCAGATGACTCTACGAAGCCATGAGGACCATTTTAGTAAGGGTTGTACCCCTCCTGGTCTGCTCTGCATCATATCCCATCTTAGCCTACGCTCTGCGATTGCAGGTGGAGACGAGAGAGGGAAAGGGCGAGAAGAAAATGGTGACACATACCATCTCAGGCGTTGTATAATGGGTCGTTGGGCATCCCCTAGAATATAGGATCTATTCCGGTACTCAAGATGCCACTTTGGCTCCTAATTCTTGCTTTGATCAGTGGGGATGATCCACTGCTGAGTCAAAGGTTATTATTGTGCCCATTTTGGAGGTGGAAGATGAACTAGAGGTCGTACAATCGCCATCCTACAGTCATAGCTTCTGTGCCACAATATCATCACACTAAAACAACGCGCCTCTAAAGCCCTCAAAGCTGTGTGACATATCATTGTCACATCCCATAGTATTTCTTAAATAAACTGGATGACCAAGGTTTGGCAGAACATTAGAATGAAATGGAAACAACTTCAAACTCTTATATCTTCTAGTAGAAACCTCTTATTCACATGAAACTTGAACCATAGGTCCCTCATAACCCAAGGCCTCATACTACTAAGTTTGAGATGCAAATTGCAACAATTGGTCATGTAACTTAGTTCCTCGATTAGTCTCATAATTAAGTGTGTAAACCTCAACTACAAATCAATTGTTCACTAACTTTGATGAAACCGTTAAAATCTCAATATCTTGATCATCATGCATTCCAATATTCCTAACTGAACCATTTGGGTTCTATATACCCTAATTGATAGCCCAAAGTCATAACTACTCCAAAGTGGTACATATATAAAGATATTGGGATTCGGGTACACATCAATTATCCTCCAATTTATCAACATAACCCACACTTGTTTGATTTGACTGTATAACACATCATGGTCCATCAAAACCCTAAAATCTGGATTATCACACTGAGCCTCTACCTCTTTCTTCCCAATGTAAAGTTAATGCTTTCCTATATTTGCCTCCCTCGAATGTAACTCGAGTTTTCTCTTATTCAATGTAATAAATCACCAATAGGATAGTTTCTTTTCATGCAATGTCGTTGAAGATGTTCATCGCCAGTTGAGATGGCCAGTTCTTGAGATGAGACAACAGTCGGAGGATCATGGAGGACAATTGATGCTGGAATCATACAACCACTTGGAGTCCCAACCGACCATTTGGAAGAAGTCCAAACATTAGTTGGATAGGAGGATAAATTGACCAGCTAAGAGGCGAGATGACCGATTCAAAGGTTAAATTGATCTACCCAGATTGGCAAGCATAGATCTACATCAACCACAAGATCATACATGTGATGTGATGATTGACCTAGGTGGTAGTAACTCCTTGTGGCTCCAATGAATTACAAGTAGGCATGGACACAACCATCACCTTTTGTTTTATATTGCATGTTTACGTTATGGGATATAGCATGTATATGATCTGTACTATATACGTGGTGATTGGATATAATATATGTATTTATAAAACCCCTCAATCAAACATATTAAGTGTAAGATGCTTTCTAATAGCAATACAAATGAAAAACTTGACCGACCAAGAATAGATTTGCACAAAGCATGGTACTCCATGTATCTCGTAGAAGTGTGATGGTAGGTATGTAGATTTACACAAAGCATGGTGTGTATCCATTGTATTGGCTATTGGATCAGGCTTAACTGGTGACCTGGAGAGCCCAGGCCTAGAGGCATGCAGATGATAAAGGCAAACTGTTGCACATATCATCTATCCATGAGTTGCATACGATGCATTTGGCAAGTTGGCCTCCCAAAATAGTCAGGTTGTGGGCGATCGACAAAAGCCGGCTCATGACTTGATGAAATATGGATCTTGGCTCATTAGAAAATTGTTCACTCCAGTTTTATAAATTGATACTTGGGGGTTGTCAATTTGAACAAAATAATGGGAATGATAATTAATTAAAGACCTAAATGTTATTGTTGAAATTTTAATCAAATCAAATAAAAAAATTGAATATTTGATGAAATTGCAAATTCTTATGTAGAATCAAATAGCCACACCAAACAATCACTTTTCTCTGTGATCGGTCGTTGAGTTGATGGGAACAACTTCCACGACTGGTTCAGGACACTGAGAATTGTTCTCATGTAGGAGTGCTAGCTCTATGTCCTAGAATCGCTAGAACTAGAGGAACATGCTCAAAATACTCCAAAGACTGACAATGATGCTTATAAGAAGTGTATTGAGGATGATGTGGATGCCAAGTGTCTGATGCTATGTTCAATGAACCATGAGTTGCAAAGGTAGGATGAGAACATGGGGGTGATTGAGATGGTCACACATCTCAAGAACATGTACCAAGATCAGACAAGATAGGAAATATATGATGTCGCCAAGGCGTTGTTCAAATGCAGCATGATAGAAGGAGATCTAATAGGTCCTCATGTACACAAGCTCATTGGGTATTTGGAGAACCTAGCCAAACTGGGATTTCCCTTAGGTCAAGAGTTGTCCACTGAAATGATTTTATAGTCTCTTCCATAGTCATATAGTCAGTTTTTTATGAACTACAACATGAACGACTTCAAAAAGCCATTGACAAAGTTGTTGGGCATGTTGAGAACAGTTGAGACACAAATGAAGAATGACAAGACCAAGTCTGTGATGATGATCAACAAGACAAAGGGGAAGTCTAAAGGCAAAGGCAAATCTAAGAATAGTTCTAAAGCTAGCCAGAAGCCCAAGTCTTTAGATCTCAAGGCAAAAGGTGGAGTAAAGAAACAAAGAGGCGATTGTCACCATTGTCACCAACCTAGACACTTGAAAAGAAATTTCCCACTCTGGTTAGAGGAACTAAAGAAGAAGAAGGATGGCACTGAGGCCTCCACTTTAGGTATAAACCATATAAGATAAATTTGATTACTTCTTCATTTTGGTATGTGTTACCAAATAGAGATCTGACATACTGATGTGTAGGATCTGAGAAGAAGTGAAGGCCTTCATGGAATGATAGGGATGGACAAGGAGGAGCAAGTGTTGCATAAGCCATAGTCTACATTTAAATTTATCTTAGCCCAATGGGTATGTAATAGAGTTATTAGAACTGCTATTTCATTATGCCATTAAAATAGAAACATTTTTTTATGCGTCTTGTATAGACAAGGATGATTATCAATAAAAAATTATTAATGCTTCTACTGCAAATATATGATCTTGCATGGCATTGGCCCTAGAACATCTTATGATATTTATGAAAATATATCAAAGATGAATGTTTATAATGTTTATACCAAAAGATTATAATTGATAACTCAAGACTATCATTAGCATTAGTCATCTTGTATGAATGCATCCCTAGAACACATATTGATGTTGATCTAAATTCCCTTAGTTATTGAACTTATGGACACATGAAAAGTCTTACTTACACACAATATGAAATGATGTTCTTCACTAGATGTAGTGGGAGGATAAGTCTTCCATTAGAGATCATATATATGGTGCATGAAGATTTTATGGAATGTATGCTATAGATAAATAATTAATACTTCATTTTTATTTATTGGTAATATGATGATATGTACCATATGAAATGAAAGCATCAATCTCTTGAAAATGTTCAAGGAGATTGTAAATGAAGTATACCATTGATGAAAGTATCAAGATACTTTGATATGATCAAATGTTGAAATACTTTATATCAATACCTTGGGTACTTTCAGGAATGAAATGTGATAATACATCACATGACAATCTGGATGAACATGATGATGTGTCATAATGAAGGATTTATACCATGATGAGTCATGATATATTTATCAATTAATCTAATTTTCTTACATCCTCATAAGGTAGGACCTTAATAGTGCCACCTAAAGGGGTACCACCTAAAGGGTGCAATAGGGTTGTATGATCAAGACTTACTGATGCAGGGGTTTTGATTCGCTTTTATAGGCTAGTTTTACACTCATTTTATGCGCTTATTGGTTATATTTGTGGTTAATATTGCATGATTCATTTCATTTAGCCTATTACCCTTGCTTGCATCAAATTGAGCACATTTCATTATATTTTTGTATTATTTACAAAATTCCATTTCTAACTTAGGCTTTTTCTTCTTGTTTCAGGTTTGTCATATTCCTGGACCCGTCGATACCATCAACGGTCCATCGATGCCATCGACGTGGCAACAACAAAAGAGACATAGAAGAGGCAGACAAGTCGTTACCATCGACTCCTTGTCGATGGTATCGAGATTTCATCAGCGTTCCAAAGTATTAGCCCATCGATACCATCGACGAGGCTGGTCGATGGTATCGAGATGCCATTAGAGCGAACCCCAGAAGTTGAAGGAGTGATGCTACCCTAAGGGGTCGATACCATCGACCAGCCTCGTCAATGGTATCGACACTATCAGGTCAGCAAAATGCCCAGAACGATCATGATCGAACAGCTGTGATATTTTGACGGCCGTAAGTGGTGCCTATACCTAGAAAAAGACGGCCAAAAGCCATCATTCATGTTCTATTGCATTGCACAAGTCCCGAAGGAGGAGAGAGTGAAGAACGGAGCTGAGAGCTATGCCCCGGATGTTTCCAGAGCTGCAGATGCAGTTTTCCACTGTCGAAAGGCTATATAACACTCATCTCGCATTGAGGATCACCCAATTTTCCTCCGTTCAAGGGTTACACCATCTCCATTCACGTTCTCCCCATGTCTTATTCTTCCTTCATTATGTTTTTCATTGAGATGAACATGCAGGGCTAATCCCCTTTGTCTCTAGGACCGGGAGTAGCCCGGGCAATTGTTGTATGACTCTTCTTACATAGTTTATCATAATCTGTCCCTCAAATCCGTGGTATGATATCATTTTCTCCATTGCTATCATTGTGCTTGATCACCATAATGGTAATCTAATACCTTTAATTTCTTTTGATGAAGAATTAATGGTTAAAAAGAGGCGATAATCACATTAACTAATAAATCCTTTGGAAAAGGTGATGTACAGTTAATGGTGGGAACCTAAACACATGTTTTTCATGCACCTAGTCTAGGGTATAGGTTACTACTGGAATGGAACCGACCTAGATTAAGGTAGTGAATTGTATCGCGGAAGTGAGCAATTCTAGCTACATGCCACTATCCAGAAAGGGAGACGAGTTGTGATAATTGTGTAGGAATTAGTACAACGAGAACCCGTGGTGAAACCACAATCCTAGAGATTTCTCTTGAATTGATTAAACCAACCATTTAATCAATTGTTTAGTTTTCTTTTGTTTTTATTTTTCTTTTTCAAAACAACTTCCAAACTTTTACAATCGGCTTAGCTGATCATGAATAGTTAGTAGTAGTCTACTGAAAATCACATTTCCCTGTGTTTTACTCGGGCCTCACAAGGCCTATATTACATTGATGCGTACACTTGTGTTATACGCACGGTAAAGTCGTGTCAAGTTTTTGGCGCCGTTGCTGAGGAAACGGAAATTTTCAGCACGATGAGGGCTACAAGCGGCCACTCTAGGCCACCTTTTCCTTTTTATTAGCAATTTTTATTTTTGAGATTAATTGTATATCTTTCAGATTATTTATTCATTTAGCGACATACTTAACCAATATTTCACATTTTAGGTACTAGTGCATGGTGAAGACGCGTAGTACGGACTACGCATAGTCGACACCTGAGATTCCGCCTTCGGGATCGGGTGACTAGGAGGAGCATATCCACAATCAACCTGAAGACTTAGACACATATTTTGAATTCGAAATAATGGCTAAGGAACGAACAATATGGGAGAAGATCAAGGCTTCTTCCTCATCTGCGTCTAAGGGGTCGATCAAAAAGTAGGCGATCAACATTCCTACATATAAGATTGATCTGACACTGATAAACTTGGTCAAATCTAACACATTTCATGGGCTGAACAATGAAGATCCGGTGGCCCACATCAGTACATTTATGGAAAACTGTGATATGATAAAGATTGACAGGTTCCCGTAAGATGCACTCTAGTTAAAGCTTCTTCCCAGTTCTCTAGCGGGAAATGCACGTGAATGGTTGCACAATCTTGATGACGAGTGCGTCGAGACCTGGGACCAGATGGTAGAGGTATTCTTCAAGAGATTCTTCCTACCCGAGAAGATGAATGACCTCATGAGAAAGATCCATAACTTCAGTCAAAAGGCCGGGGAGACTTATTCAGAGACATGGGAGCACTTTCAGATCATGCTAAGGAAGTGCCCACACCATGGGATGGACCAGGACAAGCAAGTTAAAAGTTTATACTTTGCTCTCAATGAGCATGACAGAAGTAACTTAGATTCAGCGGGCTCGAGTTTCTTCTTGAACAACACAGGTACAAGGTGTTGGGAGATCTTGAAGAACATGGCCAAGAACCAGTCGTGGGGTAATAGAGATGCACCGGAACAAAATAGAGTTGTAGGTGATGCAAAGGCCATTCAAGCATTGAATGAGAAGATGGACCTACTGGCCAAGAAGCTCTTAGAGAAGGAGAGCAGTGGGTCTGAGGAGGATTAAAATGTAAAATATATGCATCAACATGGCTATAGGAGCAATGAATACCCTTGGAGAAAGGATAAGAAATTTTCATGTAAGGATCCAAATAATTTTCTACAAGACTCGAAGCAAACACCACAGCCTAGTGCAGAGGACAAGAGCAATGAGTTTCTCAACCAGGTAATAAAGCAAAATCAAGAGTTGATGAGCACATTCAACAAGCAAATTAAGTCACAAGGAGAGTTTATAAATCAGTTCGGGCTGACTCTACAGAGCCATGGTGCACAACTGAGGATGCTAGAGGCAACCATGGCCCAAATTTCAACTGAGGTGGCTGTGATGAAGCAAATCATTCAACAAAAACCAGCTAGGAATGTAGAGCCCGCTCAGCCACATCAACAAGTTAAATAGATTTTAGTCTGCAAAGCATCCGAGCTTCCTATTGAGGAGGTAAATGAGCAGAGTACCATGCATATAAACTTGGAGGATAAACCCAAAGTTCCATACCCTCGCAGTTTATATGGATTGCCAAGAGGATGTAGGACATCATTCAGTTCACTCCAAGATTCCACCACTACCGTGCCCATATCTTAGATTTCTAAAGAGATTCCTAGGCCGGAGGAGCAGGTGAAAGCTATACTTTGTAGTGGAGCAGCCACTAGCAATACGGAGAAGCAGCCACAAGCTATGCCATCCACGGATGATGTACTGAGTCCTATCCTAGAAGGTTGTGTTGAAGCAAGCTTAGGGTAGGAGATCCCTAAAGTTACATATATTCCACCGCACAAGCGCATTACGGAGCCAAGTGTGTCATTCCCGGATAGTCTGAAGCTGAGGAAAGAGCAAAGGCACTTCAAGAAATTTCTTAAGATCTTCCGGAAGTTCCACATTAACATTCCATTGGTGGAGGCTATAGAGAAAATTCCTTCATATGGAAAATTTATGAAAGACATCATCAACAAGAAATGACAGATCAAAGATATAGATGTTGCGTGTGTTGAGGAAGCAGTGAGTTCTATAATCCAAGGAAGGCTGCCAAAGAAGAGGAAAGATCCATGATGTTTCTACATCCCATGTTCCATAGGTGGACAAAATTTTCCAAAAGTGCAGTGTGACTCAGGAGTAGGCATTAATCTTATGCCACTTGCCACTTTTTAAAGGCTGGGATTGAAGAAGCCAACACAAACTTCCATGACAATTGAGTTGGCGGATGGATCCATTGTTAAGCCACAAGGTATATGCAAGGATGTGCTAGTCAAAGTCGACAAATTCATCTTCCCTATTGACTTTGTGGAAATGGACATGCATGAGCTAGGAGGATGTGAGATGTTATTGGGAAGACCGTTCCAAGCTATGGCTGATGTAATCACTGCCATTGGGCGAGGCTACCTGACGCTGGGGATTGGTAATGATAGAGTTGAATTCAAATTGCCAAATGAATTATCAGAGACATCCTTTGACAACCCAGGTTAAGATATCCGTATTGTCTAGCCTAAAACGTTAAAAAAGGGTGCTTGTTGGGAGGCAACCCAACCTTGGTAGTGTACATGTTTTTTTTTAATTTTTTGCATTCATAGTTAGTTGTCATTAGTTTAACACTTAGTCTTTAAAAATGATACCCTGATATGTTTGCTAAGTGTGCAAGTCTATGTGGATGTTGATACCATCAACACTTGTGTCGATGGTAGCGACGAGGGTGACGAGAAAAAATTGGTAAAATTTTGCTCTGTCGATACTATCGACGGCCTCGTCGATAGTATCGACCACCTAATAGGGAAATCTAATAAATCAAGGGAGTAAGTTGATAGCATCGACTCCGTGGTCAATGCTCGTGAGATCTCTGGAGATATTAAGATGATTTCTTGCCAGAGAAGTCAATGCCATCGACCGTCATGTCGATGGTATCGACCCAGCTTCAGGGGAATTCAGCTCCAAGGCCTCACAAGGATAAAGGATGCATACAGAAGTCGATGCCATTGACCCAAAGTCGATGGTATCGACGGGCCACGTCAGCGATCCGTGAGACACCATCAACAAAGCACACCAAATCGGGAGATTATCAGTGGGATGGGTCGATACCATCGACCATTTTCGTTAGTATTGACGAGTCACCGATCCAGGCCCCCACATCTAGTACTGATAGCCTCGAAGACACATATTGTGCTATAGGCGTCGATACCATCAAACCACTGTCGATGGTATCGACGGGGCACTAGGGGCACCGAGCCTACTTATAAAAGGAGGGGATGTGTTAATTTTTGTTCACACCTTTAGAGCACCCTCCCTCAAACTTTGACCTTGAGCATTGACAAGCAACTGGAGGCGCAAGAAGCTTCACCGATGCCCTCACCATTTCAGGGGCAGTTTCCTACCTGGATCCCAGTGGCCAGCAGTACCCGCCATATCCACCAGCAGAGTAGTAATAGGGTATCATTGTTCCAGCTTCTGAGTTTGTTCTTGACTATGAGGCCATAGTCGAATTCAAGCTTAGGGGGAGAGATGGAATAGTTTCTATCTTAGTTTTATTTTCATCTTCTTTTATTTTAGCATGTTTCTTAGTTTTTTTCCATTTCTCTTAGTTGCGTAATTTTGTTTATTTATGGTTTCTAGGATCCACATTCTATCTAGTATAATCAGTGGATGTCTAAATGTAAATTGCATTGTCATCTCAATGTTTTGCATATGGGGATGATGTGTGAAATTGAGTGAAACTTGAGCATTGACGAAAAATTTTCAAGAAATTTAAAGTTTGACTTGTGTGAAATTGAGCACATAACTTATGAAAGTCATTGGGTAGGTCAACTTTAAAACATATGATCATAAATGTATATCCTTATGGTTCAAGAAATAAGGATGGATATGGATGTTGAGCCTAAACTGACCAAACGATAATGAGACTTTAATTTGAAGTGAGAGAAAGAAACCTCTTAGTTACCCTATATACATGTTAGTAAGGAGGGACATATAATCTTTTCTAATGGTTCTGTCATTTAGTCTTGTGATCTATCCACCTCACTTCATTCACACTCCACCATAAGAACTGGGAGCACCTTATAGTTTTTCATCTCTTGATTGCATGGCATTTAGATAGGATTGCATTATAGCTAGGTGTTACTTAAAAAAAAAAAGAAAAAAAAGTTGTGAATTAGTCAAGCATGCACACATTCTAGAGTTCATGCCATTGTAGTTGCATAATTACTTTCATATAGTTGCATTTTGCATATTTTTGAGCATATATTACATTATGTGCCTTATTTCTTCTAAAAAATAAGAAAAGTGGGGAACTTGTTCTATACTCTCTGAAAAATAGATTATAATGCATGACTTGTAGTAGTTATGTGAAAATAAGCCCGGAAGAAAAAAAAGTATTATAAATGTTTCCTTAGTCAAATTGAGAAAAATAAGGGCTTAAAAATAGGAAAGAACGAAACAAAAAAATAAGTAAGTGAAAATTAGAGGGAGAAAGGAACTTATTTCACCTACAAAATAAAAAGAACAAGCACATGATGAAGTGTTGTAGACATTCTATCTCACACTGAGACGGAATAGTAGAGCATGCATCATCCCACCTAAAATGTAGGCATTCAGTCATTTTCATATGCATATGCATCATTAGTTCATTTTTTTGTTTTGTATTTTAACTGTATTGTGCTTTCTATTCTTCCATAGCCGCCCATTCCATCCACCCATTGCTCAAAACAGTAGGCCACTCATGATTATCTCCTCATTCTTGTATATCAGGAGATCTTCTTCCATGTAGATGGTAGTTAGGATATGAGCAACGTAGATAGGAGATCACAAGATGCACCACGCATGAACCAGAGGAAATTATTATATTAACTACTTTATTTGATAGTGTTCATTGATTACGGGGTGGGCATCTCTCATGGACGACCATTATCACCTATAGGGTAGTTATCGTTCCGTGATTAGTGAGGGCTGGTATGTGCCTGACAAGTGGGAATCATTTTGTGATGTCTTTTATGCTAGTATGTTCTTTAGTTGACCCTCACAATCATATTTTTTAGTTTTGTTGATCGAGGACGAGCAAAGTTCAAGCTTAGGGGAGTTTGATGTAGGGGTTTTGAGTCGCTTTTATAGCCTAGTTTTACACTCATTTTATGCGCTTATTGGTCATATTTTTGGTTAATATTACATGATTCATTTCCTTTAGCCTATTACCCTTGCTTGCATCAAATTGAGCATATTTCATTATATTTTTGTATTATTTATGAAATTCCATTTCTAACTTAGGCTTTTCTTCTTGTTTCAGGTTTGTCATATTCTTGGACCCATCAATACCATCGATGGTCTGTCGATGCCATTGACGTGGCAACAACAAAAGAGTCGGAGAAGAGGTAGACAAGTTGATACCATCAAATCCTCGTCGATGGTATCGGGATTTCATCAACGTTCCAAAGTATCAGCCTGCCGATACCATCGACGAGGTTGGTCGATGGTATCGAGATGCCATCAGAGCGAACCCCAGAAGTTGAAGGAGCGCCACTACCCTAAGGGGTCGATACCATCGACCAACCTCATCGATGGTATCGACATCGTCAGGTTAGCAAAATGCCCAGAAGGATCATGATCAAACGACTGTGATATTTTGACGGTTGTAAGTGGTACCTATACCTAGAAAAAGACGGCCAAAAGCCATCATTCACGTTCTATTGTATTGCACAAGTCCCGAAGGAGGAGAGAACGAAGAACGGAGCTGAGAGCTACACCCCAGACATTTCTAGAGCCACAGACGGAGTTTTCCACCACCGGAAGGCTGTAAAACACTCATCTCGCGCCGAGGATCATCCAGTTTTCCTCCGTCCAGGGGTTACACCATCTCCATTCACATTCTCTCCATGTCTTCTTCTTCCTTCATTACATTTTGCATTGAGATGAACATGCAGGGCTAATCCCCTTTGTCTCTAGGACTGGGAGTAGCCCAGGCAATCGTTGTATGACTCTTCTTACATAGTTTATCATAATTTGTCCCTCAAATCCGTGGTATGATATCATTTTCTCCATTTCTATCATTATGCTTGATCACCATAATGGTAATCTAATACCTTTAATTGCTTTTGATTAAGAATTAATGGTTAAAAAGAGGCGGTAATCACATTAACTAATAAATCCATTGGAAAAGGTGATGTATGGTTAGTGGTGGCCCCAGAGACATATTTTTCATGCACCTAGTCTAGGGTATAGGTTACAACTAGCGTAGAACCGACCTAGATTAAGGTAGTGAATTGTATCGTAGAAGAGAGAAATTCTAGCTATAGGCCACTATATGAAAAGGGAGACGAGTTGTGATAATTGTGTAGGAATTAGTAAAATGAGAACCCGCGGTGAAACATCAATCCTAGAGATTTCTATTGAATTGATTAAACCAACCATTTAATCGATTGTTTTTTTTAAACAACTTCCAAACTTTTACAATCGGTTTAGCTGATCGCGAGTAGTTAGTAGTAGTATAGATAAAATCATGTTTCCCTGTGTTCGACTCGGGCTTCACAAGGCCTATATTGCATTGACGCGTACACTTGCGTTATACGCACGGTAAAGTCGTGTCACTTACATGGATAAAATAAAAGGACAAATTGGTTGAATAAATCAAGTTCACAATATTGAACATGATAGAAATTCCTTACCAATTGTCATGCTTGTTGTTGTAGTTAGATGGACTTTGATATTTTGCATATGAAAATGGAAACTGGTTTCCTTAAGGGAATACATTAGAGGATGTGTACGTGACACAACCTAAAAGGTTGCATAACTTCATGAATGCAAATTAAGTACATAAACTACAAAGTTCAATCTGGGATTGAAACAAGAAACTCAGAGGTGGGATCTTTTAACTTGACAAGATAGTCAAAGAGTTGACTGGAGTGAAGACAAAAGAAGAAATTTGTTTTTATAAAAGATTTAGTAGGAGCATATATGGATATTCCACTAATGATGAGGAATAACATCTCAATATTGTGAATATTGAGAACTAGCATAAAAACTCCTTCAGTAATGAAGGATAAGGTGAAACCTCTTATGAGATAAGGACCAAGACCTGTGAGATAGTTCTTGAAGGTTTTACAATGAAAGTTTAAGCACGTCCAGTTGCAATGTGTTGAGAGGGTTCCACATGGAAGGATTCAATGAGAGAGTATTTGGATTGGTCTCTCATGAACCCTATATTCCTCCTCTTGTAAAGAATGAAAATATCATGGATTAGACTCCATGGACCATCCCAACAATGGATCTATCATGAATGTTATTAACACACTTATCCTATATAATCTTGTATGTAATGGACATGACAAGATGATATAAATTCCAATAAGGGATAGATTGCTAGTAAATGATAATAGCAATAATAGGAAGAGTTGGTTGTAAAGAGTTACATCGATGCAAGCTTCCATAAATGACCAAGTGATTGTAAAATTAAAATATGTTTTGATTTAAAAGAATAAGTGATGATTAGTTGAAAATGTTTCGAACTAATAGCCATTAATTCTAATCTACAATAGAAGCCGAGTATGCTTGTGTTGTGAACACATAGTGATACTATATGTATCTAAAAGTTCATATGATGAATTTATAGACGTTCCCACCATTGATGACTCAGTTGAGATACTGTGACAACAATGGAGCTAACTGTTAGGCAAGGAATATAAGATACCATATAATGACAGTTTCATCTTAGAGTGAAGGGATAAGAAACATGCAATATACCGACTATAAGCAAAGTGTTGCTAACCCGCTAAATCAGCACTAGCACAACATAAGCATGTTGTGTTGGATAAATTGGATATTATAATAAATCCCTTTGTTTCGATGATGACAAACATTTCATTCTTGTTGATCTAACGTGCTACTTGAGTGGTGCAGGAATAAAGTGGATGACAAAGATTCTAGGGAAACTATACGCTTGAATGATTGTAAATGTCATGCAATGTAATCAATTGTAAACTTGTACAAACATATAATGTACAAGTACTTAGATTTCATGTAAATCAAGCGTTAGATCTTCCCTAGCTAATCACCACACTTA
Organism: Alisma plantago-aquatica; assembly: GCA_963693085.1. Taxonomy (NCBI): domain Eukaryota; kingdom Viridiplantae; phylum Streptophyta; class Magnoliopsida; order Alismatales; family Alismataceae; genus Alisma; species Alisma plantago-aquatica. The sequence goes on along the minus strand of OY856415.1, from coordinate 560,095,735 downwards.
GATAGGTCATCCCTTTCAAATAAATTCACATATGCACACTCATACACACACATAGTGCCTTAATTGAAAGATTGAAACAGGGTCAATCTCGGTCGACCACACTCCTCGACCGAGACACTCTCGGTCGACAAACTTCTCGACTGAGAATGACCCAAGTAGCCGTTAGACAACAGCTGACAAAGTAGTTGGCAGTTGCAAATGAACGTTGATCCAGAGAGCCTGTCGGTCGACAAAACTTCGACCGAGTAGGTATCTCGGTCGACAATTTGTCGACCGAGATGGTCTCTGACAGCAACTGCAGAATAAAATAACTAGCTGTTACTAATGCACCTAACTTATATCTAACGGCTAGTTAAGCACTTAGAAGCCCCTAGAAATTGTCTAGAACGTCCTTAAGCATCCATAGGCCACTCCTATAAATAGGACATGCCTTAGGACACTAAAATACACCTAAGCTATACTTGTGCTATACTTGAGCTTGAATACACACTTGCAATCTGTTTTAGAGCAATAGAGCAATTCCTACACTTGCCATTCATTCCTATTGCTCCCATTTTGTGTCCTATAGGCTAGTATCTCCTATCCACTACAATCACATTGTCATACACATTGGTTAGGATATCTACACGCTTGATATAGGCAAATCAAGCCTTGGGCTTAAAGGATAAGTTGTAATTTCCTTTTTTCTTTCTTGTTCCTTTGTATCTTTTGTACTCTCCTTGCTACTCCTAGGGTTGGAGGCTGCGGATCGGAGAGGGTTGACTTCTCAGGTGGAGAAGGGGACTTCAAGCTACTTCAAGAAGGCTATCGCACGGGAAGCTACTTCAGAAGGCTGGTGCAACGGGAGTTGGTGCACCTACTTCAAGGGAAGGCTGCTTCAAGGTTGGGCGATTACTTCTAGGTGAAGGCTGCTTGAAGGGTTTGGGAAAAGAAATTGTATTTTATGTAAAGTCCTTGCGAGGTAATAAAATAAATTTCTTTTCAAATCCCGGTTGGGTAAGCAACCGGGTAGTGGATTGACGGCTATAGTATTTGCTATAGTTGGAACCACTCTAAACCTTGTGTATCCTTGTCCAATATCTTCATCGTGGATTGTTTGAGTTTAATAATTGTTCAATTATTTATAAAACTCTATTCACCTCCCCCCCCTCTAGTAGTTTTCAGTTGGTATCAGAGCAAGGCTTCAAGGAACCCTAACAAGGTCTTGAAGAAATGGGTGATGGAGTGCTCAACAACCTCAACATTGAAGGGACACTTGTTGCTAGGCCTCCACCGTTCGATGGAACAAACTACCAATATTGGAAGAGGAGGATGCAATTTTACTTCCAAGGAATCAACTGGGAGTTATGGAGAATGGTGTCTACTCCATATGTGCTTCCTCAAAACGAATTTGCGGAATGGGATGCAAATACGGTAAAACTAGCCCAAATGAATGCAAAAGCTGTAAGTATTTTATATTGTTCTATTTCAGTAGGAGAATTTAATAGAATATCAAATTGTGATACAGCTTATGACATTTGGCATAAACTATCTATAACCTATGAGGGTACAGCCCAAGTTAGAAATTCCAAAGTTAGCATGCTTAAAACGAAATTTGAACATTTTCGTATGGATCCTAATGAGTCTATTAGTGAAATGTTTTCAAAATTCTCTACTATTGTTAATGGTTTAAGTGCCCTAGGAAAACCTATTCTTGGGAAGATCAGGTATCAAAAATTCTTCGATCACTTCCTCCGAAATACAAGCCAAAGGTGACAGCCATTGCAGAAGCAAATGACCTCACTCGACTCAAAATGGAGCAACTCATTGGAAATTTAGAAGCTCATGAGGCAGATCTAGAAGAGGAAGAAAGAAGAGAACAAGAACGTCAACATGGGAAAAGGAAGGACATTGCATTCAAAGCTTCAACTAGAGACAATCATGACACAAGTGAAGA